>OX596259.1:11015619-11094989 GCA_951394255.1 Polyploca ridens | reverse complement strand
GTACATTCCTCACACACGGCTAATTCATCAGTGGCGTAGCTTGCCCTGGACCGGCCCTGTATCAAAATCTGTGTGCGGTCTTTCTATCCGACTGCGGCAAAACCCAAATTGAGTGTAAAGATTTACATATGATTTTTTACTTACAGCAGTACCCAAATGATATGGCTTACCGATGTGCCTGCGCAGAATATACTTTTTGTACATTTACAAAGCGCGGAAAACCACTATTGATCGGCAGATACCGCCATGTTAGCGGGCGCCGTGCGGAGGGGCGTGACTTACGAGTGAGACGGAACTATTCCTTCGTTAATTCTTTCGTTAATTTTCGGGGCCATAGTTTCTTTTCTGTGCGAACGAAGATTCACGCCTTATCAGTTGGGTACTACTGTACACACATTCGGGACCCCTGAAATCCGGGAGCTCCGAATCTTTGATATGGCGGTAGCTACGCCCCTGTATTTGATCCCAAACTAAGCAGAGCTTGTACCATAGAAATCGCAGATAACTGATATACTACATATACTACTTTTTGCTTGTAAATACATACTTAATATACGTAATTACACCCAGACTCGGGTCATACAGGCATGTTCATGCACACAAATGCAAGTCCGGGGTAGAAACCCATAGAAGGCTTTCTGCTATGGCCAGCCGTATTATCAACACAGTTGTAAGCGAATACATTCAAAGCAATCTTTTCATATTTGGTTGAAGAACAATGACTAAATTACATACTATCTAAGAATAAGTAGGTTTTTTTAAAGATACAAGATGTGTGATTCATGCATACATGAATAAAATAATTTTCTCTTTCTTATATAAACAAACACACACACACAGACAATTGGTAAGAAATTGTCAAAGACGTATAGTCTCTATCTCGTCATGGGTAAAAATAACGATATTAATTATTTTGTTTTAACATTAACATTAGACAAATTATAATGTTAAAACAAAATAATTAAATTTTAAACTCACCAGGATGAGGAAAACTTTTTCTTGAATTACAACTGGATATATTCAGAGACTCCAACTTGGGGCATGACTGGGCGACTTGCTTCAACACTGCATTTGTGATATAGATATTTCTGCTTAAGTTTAATATTTTTAATTCTGTTAAATTGGCTAAGGCTTCGCAGAAAGCCTCGATGCCCTGAGGTGTGACACATATTTCCACTGAGGTGTATTCACTGAGGGATAGCTCTTCTAGTTTGGGTAGTTTGTTCAGGATTAGAGGTATGATCTTCCACATGGTGACGGGGCAGACATCCAGTTTTAGAGTGGTGAGGCTCGGTAGCGTGTCTAAAGCGGCACTTAGCACGGTTCCTTGGAGACTGTAGCAGTTGTAGAACGCGAGGGAGGTCAGTAGCGGTGGGTTGGCTCCAGTGAGGAACAAACCGGTCACATGCGTGTTATTCGCGACTGTGAGGCTCTCCAAACATGAGTCACTCTTCACTAGGTGGATCAAACTCGAGTCTGTAAGCTGTGAAATAGAAATGTTGGATTTATTAGTGGCTGGTTTGAATAAGTATTGATTGTTTAGGTGGGGTGGTTTTTATTACCTTATTGCAGGACACAAAAGATAAACTTTTTAGCTGCTTGCATCCATAAATCAGGGGGTTCCAATTTTTTGTGTGCATTCCAACAACCTGTAATGAAATTAATTATAAATATTAAGAGGTGTGGTTTTTGTTTTTAATCCTAAGGTTGAATATAGTAAGTATTGAATTAGCAATTTTTTTTTTTACTGCTTAGGTGTTTTAGAATCGTATAAACAAAAGATATTTAATATTTTATGTTCCAATGTTAGTTAATAGGCTACTTTCCTGAAAAAAACTAATTAGTCCGTCATTTACATTATCAAAAAATGTTACCACATTATCAAAAATTATTAAATATTATCAAAAATGTTATGTGGTAACATTTTATATATTTTTGGATAAGTGGTGGCAGGTGTGGTGTACCTTGAGCTCCTCGAAGTTGGGACAGAAATGCCGGCGGTGCGTACACCCGTCGTCAGCGTCACCGACCGTGCTGTGCTGCCACCACGATGTGTAGTGGCAGGTGTGGTGTACCTTGAGCTCCTCGAAGTTGGGACAGAAATGCCGGCGGTGCGTACACCCGTCGTCAGCGTCACCGACCGTGCTGTGCTGCCACCACGATGTGTAGTGGCAGGTGTGGTGTACCTTGAGCTCCTCGAAGTTGGGACAGAAATGCCGGCGGTGCGTACACCCGTCGTCAGCGTCACCGACCGTGCTGTGCTGCCACCACGATGTGTAGTGGCAGGTGTGGTGTACCTTGAGCTCCTCGAAGTTGGGACAGAAATGCCGGCGGTGCGTACACCCGTCGTCAGCGTCACCGACCGTGCTGTGCTGCCACCACGATGTGTAGTGGCAGGTGTGGTGTACCTTGAGCTCCTCGAAGTTGGGACAGAAATGCCGGCGGTGCGTACACCCGTCGTCAGCGTCACCGACCGTGCTGTGCTGCCACCACGATGTGTAGTGGCAGGTGTGGTGTACCTTGAGCTCCTCGAAGTTGGGACAGTACTGCACACGGTGCAGACCCCGTCGCGCGTCGTTAGCGTCACCGGCACGTGCTGCCAGCACGGTGTGTGGTAGTAAGTGGTGATATGTGGTGTGTGGTGTACCTTGAGCTCCTCGAGGTTGGGACAGAACTTGCCGACGGTGTGCGCGGTGCGGTCGTTGAGCGCGGACCAGTGGTGGTCGATGTGCAGCCGCAGCAGCGAGCCGCCCGCGCGCGCCAGCACCATGCGCAGCACCGCCGTCGTCAGCGTCACCGGCACGTGCTGCCACCACGACGTCTTGAACACGCGGGTACCTAAACCCAACGACCACGGTTTACATACATTACACACTCAAATACCATATTCCACCACCTCCACATCATACTCATGTCATAAAATGCATTAAAATTAAATTTATCAGATAAACAAAAAAATAAGGGAATTTTAAGTGTTTCTTAATATGTATGGAATGGAGCAATCGACTTTTGACGTGATACAAGCAGCCAGAGTAATTTGTATGCAGTGAGGTCGACCTTTTCAACATAGACAAAGACGTTTTATAATAATCACTGTGTTTCTTTGTCATTTCGTTTTTATTGCACACTAGTTGCCCGGCGACTTCGTTCGCGTGGTGTCCTACCGTACCATACATTCAAACCTTCCCTGGACATCCACAAATATTTCAAAACCAAAATTAGCCAAATCAGTCCAATCCTTCTCAAGTTTTAGCGAGACTAACGAGCAATAAATTTTTATATGTATAGATTGTACACAAAATAACAAAATTCAGATATGTCGTAAATGCATTATCGTATTTTTTTAAATTCAAATTCAAATTCAAATTCAAAAAAATAGCCACTCAGATAGTAGTATCTACACCCTACCATCGTGCAATAAAGTTTTCTTACGATTTTTTCATCAGGATTAAAATCCATGACCTTCGCCTTACTTTTGACGTCACTAACACTAGTCATCATTTCCTTAAGTACCTTACCTTGCAAATACTCTTGCACCATATTCTGCCATCTTTTACTGACTCTCTCAGATCGGATGAGGTCTCTTATCGGAACATAAGATAGTATATGTGCTAAGCAATCTCTGTTCAAAATGTCCAATACATCATAGCGTGGTTCACTATCCGGGGTTACTTCTTCCTGTAATTCAATAGTATCCTGTAAGAAACATTACATGTTAATTCACGCTTCTATATTAAAACCAGGTAACTTCTTGGTAAAATTCAGAGTATGGGTGCATACTTACAATTGGTATTTCAGGTTCTGAGCTGGCAGCAGCTGGGGCTTCTATATCATCTGGTGGAGGTCCATCATAAGTAGCTAATACTGAAATAAAGAAATTTAAGTACTTAGTAAAGAAAGGCAGGGAATAATAGGTGATCCCATAAAAAAAATGCTCGAATGGGGAATTATCTTACACAGATTGCAGCCAAATTACATTACTTTAATGTGGTGTTGTTTTCTGGGGCATAGTGACAAATGTTTTCATTGCCGATACCAGCTCTTCTCAACCGTTCTTCAAGCTCACCCATTCAGGGTGTGAAGATTTTTGGATTTAAGCAATGGACAAGTTATACCCTTTGTGTTGCAGGCATCTATAGCCGGACCACGGTAACCGCCTACCAGTGGGCCATATGCTTGCCACCTTAGTGGTACAAAAAGTTGTAGTATTTCAAAATAGTCAGATCATAAAATGTTTATATCAGTTCTTCAGTTGAAGCATTGGAATTGATCCAACTCAGGGTAGCTTTCATCAAGACGGACCCAATGCTTTTAGGAGAGGCTTGAGCTCCTTAGCCCCAGGATCTGCTAGTGAGAGCGTTAGTTGTAGAGCCTCAACTGAATAAATTGACTTTGAATTTCATGAGCCTAAGATAGCATACCATCTTCTCCATCACCAGCATTGAGCGAGTGTGGTCTGTTGTCGTCAGTGCGTCGGTGTCCGCGCGGCTTCCACCGCACCCGCCCGTCTGACTCCTCGGCCGGCTGGTGCCAGCTGTCCGCCGGGGATGTTCGCAGGTTGCGCCCGCGCAGGGCCTTCTCGTGGTTGGGGGCTTGGAGGGCTCTGCCATAATTGTGCATTGTTAACATGACCACAAAGAAACACACTCAATATTCTGTCAATCTTTCACCCTTTTCGATGGGCCAGTTGGCATGATTAAACTGTGAATGAGCTTGAGTTAAGGGAAAACATCTTGAGGAAACCATAGCACAATGGTAAGGTACTTTGTAATACCCGTCCAGGCACCTACCAGTGTGTTGCAATAGCTGCACATGAGAGCCATGTATGCTAATCATCTTCAGCCACTGCATTTAATTTAATTTAATAATATTTATTTCAAGCTCAATGACTCATATTTTGTTAGTTATAAAAGACTTAAAGACTATGTTAGTACAATTACATATTTTAAACATTCGCTTTTGATTGACTGATTGATTGAATCACTGCTTCAGGGATACCGCTCCAGCTGAAACCTTTCAGCAGTGATTCATAAAAGAGCAGTCTAGTCTGCTAGCAATCATGCTCAAGATGCATTACTGACCACGGTGAGGTTGTGGTCAAATTACAGGCTGATGAATAGTTAAAGAAAAATTCTTAAAATGAGGGAAAACATTAGTAAGCCCACAGTGAATAATTGGCGTTAGGTTTGGCATGAACAAACCTATTTTATTCACATAAAAATCTAGCACCGACTGATAGACAATGCAGCCTAAACCCCTTTTGCACAAGAGTTCTATAAATTAGGTGAGCATTAAGAAAGGCCACAGGGTGAAAAGCTAGTTCTATAACAAATTAAGATTATTTTCAATATAATAAAAATATGTTTGTCTTAATATTTACTTATGGGCATCAGCTGGATTACTAAAGGTGACAAAAGCATATGTAGGCGTAGGAGTTCTATTTGGACCCTTGTCACCCATCCTCAGCCAACAACTTTTGATAAAGCCATATGGAGCGAAGACACCAAACAACTCGCTGCGTGTCGTCTGAAACAAGAAAATGTACAATATACATCCAGCCATTCCATGGCACGTAAGGGTGTGCACCCTTGCTTCTCCCTTTTCGGCGCCCATGGAACCCCCACTCACCCACTTCCACCCCTTGTTAATGAAGAAGAGCCTCTTTTATTTTCTTTTATAGCATTTTCCTAAGTGTCTGCCATCTATGACAAACTGATTGAAAGAAAGAAAGAATGAAATTTTTCAATACTTTTGGCTTCCATAAACAAAATACTTGAATTAATAATACTTAGGAAATACTCTTCATTATTATGAGTGTACAGGTATAATCACATAATGGCCAATAACAACCTTATTGGTAATTGTAGCAGTAGGTCAAAATATTAAAAATAAACAATCATTTTACTTATATAAAAAATCCTAATTTGTCAGTTTCACTTACTCTACTTGTTTAGCTAGGGTACAAAAAGTTGTTTCTATGTAGCTTGAATTTCAATGAATCAAGTGAGCTTATGCAGCCAGTAGAGTCAAGTTTCAATGGGTAAACAACCCATTAGTAGTTTGTACAAAAGGTGTACTTATGACTATATCTACCTTAAAATCATAAATAGCTAGAATAGAATATTTAAGTCCAATGATTATGCTACTGAATGATGAACAGAGATGATACAGAATGTGCTATTTTTTTTTATTTACATTAAAAAATAAAGCATGCATATATAATTTCAAATAATTTTATTTTTTTAGTCTTATTTGTTTTCCCTGTATCCTTGAGAAGTCAAATCTTCAATTTGAATGTTTAGAAACTCTGTGAGTTTACTAGTAGACACTAAGCTGCAACCGTGCAAAGTGAAATTTGGATTCTTAGATTTTTTTCATATAATTAAATATAACTACAAACAAGCACAGTTATATTACAATATGCAATGATTTAGATAAGTGTGAGAAACAATATGACAATATGTAAAATATTTTCTCAGAAGAAAAAACATTTGTAACAAACATTCAATAACAACCCCCCGATAACAAGTAAAAAAAATTACGATTTTCAAATCTTTTCTTTAACTCCCAAAAGACCATTTCTTTTTTGTATGCACAACAACCAACTACAACAAGATCTTAGGTACTGCTTCTCCATATTCCTTTTTTGGCATATGTAGGTAGGCTTACTTTTAAACATTTCTTACATTTTCAAATTTTACTGAAACATCAAGCAATTAAACAAATATGTATATGGTGCTGCAGGTTGAATTACCTTAGGAGGCAGGTTTGATACATAAAGTTTTCTGATAGGTATTCCATCCTCCGTGTGAGTGGGTGCACTTCTCAATGCATAAGGCGTGACTTCCAAATTACTAATAGCATCTGAAATGAGAATTATGGTAACAGTATGCTGCTCTAAAGTTTAATGTAAAGAAAACATTATAATCAAAATGATAAATACAGATTTCACGACGGACGACGTGAAGTAATTCGGGGTTGAGAAATCTTTCATCATCGTCATCGAAAAACATGGTGTTAACGGGCTTTTAAAGTCAGGAGCTGGAACTTCCGAAGACTAAAGCAACTAATAATGAAACATGATACTTTTGGACTATAAAGAAACACTGAAAATTTGGAGTAAATACTCAAAATAAAATTGATAATCGCAAACGCAGTCAACATACAACGGCCGTATTATTTTCTGTAATGTTGCCAAATGTCAGAATCAATCAGTGGTTTTATTCAGTCCTTGTCTATGATATAGATTTTCAATGATTTTTCACACGCAACTGACATTCTACAAAGAAAGAAAATAAAAAAATAATTTAAATACTACAAAATTGCATATGTGGTATGATGGTGGTATTTTATCCAATAAAGAATAATCCGTGTGCACCAGTGAAGTGAAATGAAATATGTGGATCTGACTTTTCAAGTTGTCTCAAAAAGTCCGTGAAGAGTTTTAGTACAATGACCACCATTGTAGTAAAACATGACTTTTATGACTTGTAAGCAGTGCAAACCCCAACATGCAAAAAAGAAGTATATTTATGCCAAAAATCCAGGAGACAGGGTCAAAAAGAAGGAGAAATAAAAAAAAAACCCTTTTTGCTGTATTTAGATTAATAGGATTTTTTATATTATACCTTAGTTTAAATTTTAACAAGCTAATCCTTTTTATTAGGACTTATTTTTACCAGTGTCGAGTTATATAAGTTCTAGTCACTATAAATCACTTCCACATTGACGGCTCTGTCAGTAATAAAATTGTCAGTTTCGATAAGACATACAAATGTTTCAGTAAAAAGGTGGTAATCGTACTAAAACTTTTGACGGATTAATTCATTTCACTTCAACTTCTCATGCATTGATCTTTATTGGGTAAAACACCACCGGTAAATATGCAATATAACTCAAAATACACGCACTCTTGAAAATAAAACGAAAACGCAACGTCACTTTGCAAGTTTCATAGTTTTACACAGAGATGCAGATTATACAGAGCATTGACTGGTTTATTTTATGTCAATATCAGGTGTTATTTTTATAAAAATATAAAATGTCGTACACTTTACTCACATCGTGAAAATCCAGGAGATTTTCATTGAATTCAAAAATAAATAAGGAGATAAGGAGACATATCCAAAAATCATGGAATCTCCTGGAAAAGAAGGAGAGTTTGCTGCACTGCTTGTAAGGACGGTAACTGACTGAGGACTATATGTGTGTGAAAGTGATTGTGACTGAAAATTATAATAAAACTCGACATTGACAGAAATAATTCCTTTTTTTCTTCAATGGCGTAACACGGCTTGTGTATTTTGCCAATTTATAAGCTCTAGTCACAATAAATCACTTTCACATAGTTCTTAGCCAGTCACCGTCCATAAAAGTCATGTTTTAGTAAAATGGTGGTCATTGTACTAAAATTTTTCATGGATTTCTTGAAACATCTTGAAAAGCCACGATACACATAATTAATTTCATTTCACTTCACTAGTGCACATGTATGATCTTTATTGGATAAAATACCACCGATAATATACAATAAAACACAAAATACACGAATTTATGAAAATAAAAACGAAAACGCAACGTCACTCTTCATGTTCCCGCCAAAAAGTCCTAATTTGGATTTGGTTGACATACAAAAGAAGAAGTAGAATTTTTGTGTGAAGTCGGCCCACCACAAAAATGGACTTGGACCGCAACTTGGACCGTCATAGAATAAAGACTAGCATGGCCTGTAGCATGGCTGGGCTGCGTTTAGTAATAACGCCGTGTGATCGCCCGATAGTAGCGTTCAGTAACAGTTCAATCCCACCAAAAACATTTTCATGTAAAATGTTGCCAAGACGAGACCATATGGCTCGCACTGTCAAAAAGTTATCAGATCTCATGTAGAGCCAAGCTTATAACTCTACACGCCCTAACTTCACAAACTACACTTTAGTCAAAATATGTGGCGGGGGTGTGTACTGAACACAGCTCCAGTAGTCTTTGACTTGGACTGTAGATAGAGAATTGTAGATAGATAGGCTGTCAACGTATAGCGAAGAAGATAGCGATAGCTAGACATAATTACATATATATTTGGATTTTTATCGTATGTAGACGAAATTATCTATTAAAGCATGATATTGGCAGAAAATACACTTGAGTATCTTAAGTAATCTTTTGATTTAGTTACTGTATAAGTTAAAAAAACTACTGACCGATGAAAGTTTGTGTTTGGTTCATTTCGTTCATTACAACACAACCATTCACCATCACTACACACTAAACAATATCTTTGAGAATAATAACATACAATTAGGGTTTCACAGCTCTCATCAACAAATATCTTTTGCCTTCACAAACTTGTTTGGCCTTAACGACCATGAGGTCAAACAATAAAAACCTATACGCGAGATAGGGACAATAAATACGCTTAGACCTGCTAACACATACAAGTTATGACACATACATAACTCGCTTTCATAATTACTACTATATTAGTGGCCTTATATACAGCGTGTAAGGGACTTCGCCGCACAAACGGATACCATGGGTCCAGGACATGATTCTGGACCCCCCCATGTTGGAATTTTTCGTCGGTTTTTCCCAAATATTTTAACTATTTTTTTGAGTTTTTTTTTACTTTAGACTGTTCATAATCGTTATTCTTACCTAACCCAAAGAGATTTAAAATAAATAAGTTATTAATTCATTACTTTCACTAAAAGTAGCAATGTAAATAAAACTAAAAACGGTGTCTTATGGCGATATTCGCCTGCAGTCTGCGAAATACTACGTAGGCACAACGTTATCGCGCGTTTAAATCGCGGTGTTCACAATACATTGCGCGCTCTAAAATGACAATTTCTATAACCGATCATTAGCGAGGTGAATGACTTTCACAATTTGATTAGTGGCATTAGGTGTAGCCTTTTCGCGAAGTTTGCGTTACCATGCGAAATACACCCTGTATATTATATTAGTAGTCTACCGCTTACGACACGGACTTAATATTTTTATTGTTTGAGTTTCGTTATAGACGTTATTGAAATCGTATAACATTTTGGAAGTAGAGCGGTCGGGACCTTTCTATCTGAGTAAATCGGAATCTAACTTTTCCTACGAATAATAAAAGCCAGGAAGCGTAACTGTGAATAAAATCAACGCGAAATTCGGCTCCAAACTTCACTACATTGACAACATTATCTCTAGTATTCAAACGAAAGAACACTCATGCAAATAAGCCAATTAGCTGCGCTTGCCTAACGTGTTGTATTCCGGCAAGCGTGAAGATTTGTTCTCGGTGGGACAGATAATGCTAATAAGTTCGTGCGCCTGCTGCAGTGCGTGATGTGTGGACGATGATATGCATTGAGTGTGAGAAGATAAGGCATAGTGCATATTAGTTAGATTATTTTTTTATAATTTAACTAAACCATTATATTATATTTTAATTAAAAGTTTGTGATTCGAGTGCTTTTTGGATTAAAATGTTTAACCTCTCGTTTGAAAGTAATTAAGTGAAATATAAAAACGTGTTAAATAAGCTTTCATATTGCGTTCATATTGCATCTTCACTTTCCAGAGTCGCAAGTATAGGATTTCAAAACGTTTATTTACAAACATATGAAAAGTCTCAATAGACCGCCGAGCCAGGAGACTAATTGGAGATGAGTCTTTAATTAAGGCGAAACTCACGAGCCTTGACCATCGAAGAAAGGTTGCTTGCTTATCGGTTTTCTACAGGATATATTTTGGAGAGTGTGCGCAGGAATTGTTCAACCTTATTCCACCATCCCCATTTTTACACCGAACCACAAGACGCCGGGAAAATGTTCACCCGTACGTTGTTGACGGACTCAATTTACGGACACAGCGTTTTGCATCCATATTTATAATTCGGACAGCAAGGGAGTGGAACTTGCTTCCGGCGTTTGTGTTTCCTGACGCTTACAATCTAGGTACTTTCAAGGCCAGAGTGAATAGGTTTCTTCTGGGTAAGAGTGTTTCATCTTAGGCTTCGTCATCGCCCCTTATGGGCGGGTCAGTGGCCGAACGCAAGCCCATTTAATTAAAAAAAAAAAAAAAAGATGGTATTTCAGCATTCTTCATATCTGTATAGCTTCTACACCAGTTAACAACACATGACGGCATATTTGCATAATGTAATCAACGCAAAACACAATAATAATCACACTTCTAATGTCCACGCAACACGAACGCATCGACTCAATGATACCGGCGAACTGTCATCGTGGCGCGGTACAGTTTTTCGGCAACGCCCACCGCGGTCTAATTTGCGAGGTGCCATTTTTGAGCTTGAGTTACGTTTCTTGACTTTTATTATTCGTAGAACTGTTCTAATTTCGATTACACCTTCCTATTTCCTAATTAGATTTTTTACACATAGGAGTAATAGGCGCTTTAAAATACGTCAATCCAGAGACTGTATACGGTCAGTGTGTACTGTATACTGTGTACGGTCAGGATAGTCAGTATCAGTATGGTATCAGTAGTTTAGATTTTTACGATAACAACACTGCTGTCATTGTCATTCATTCATTCATCAGTTGATCGTAAAGATGGCGGTGGCTCTGTCATCGGATCAAGAGTTGGTGAGTATTTTCTAATCTATTAGTGCAAATATGATTTATTTTGATCCATATTTGCCATAATTTATGTCCGGTTATCCGTTAAAATGAATAGAATACATTTTTGGCTCTACTATTTCTCGAATAACATAAAGGATATGGGTCATAACTTGCGTCGTTTACCATGTCATCAATGTTTGTTTTGATTTCTCTGAATAAGTTATTTCTTGATACTCTTATATACTTGATACTCAATATAAACGTTATTTGTAGTTTTGTCTTTAATGCTGTGGATTAAAAGAAAGTATCAGCAAATATCTGTATTACAAACTTATCCATCTCGTCCGACAAGTTTGTAGCGAGAGACTGTAAGGGTCCATAATATTCTGATTATGATTATGGCAGTGCCTATACTATACTAATGCGTATCTTTAGTGCATTCCATAACTATTATTGGTTATTCACTGGCAGTCATCATTAACATGATGAAGCCATGAGTAACAAATTGGAACTACATATGAAAAATATAATCCAGGAACTGCTATTCAAGTGATTAAAATATTTATCGTGGGGAATAAGATTTAAAATAGATTTTTTTTTTTTTTTCTGATAATTAACTGTAATTCTAGTCTCTAAATAGTTATTTCAAACAAAGACCCTAGTTGACTGGAAAGATTGAACAACTTCAACAGCTTGGTTATGAATTATTAATAACAAGACAAGAATGGAAATTATAAATATTAGGGTAAGGATAGCCTAACAATCAGTTTATTTATTTTTAAGAATTTTACAATTTATGGTATAAAATAAGTGTAAAATCTTCAGAACTATACAGACTATATGCTGTTGTTTTGTGAGACCTATATTTTATTGAATGTGTCCTCCAGCGAGGGCAACAATTCGTTTTAGTTAAGGATTTATATCGCTTTGATGCTTTTATTATAGTTAATTGTTGTCAGCCTCCCTGCTAGTTCATTGTGGTGTCTCTAGTCTCCGTTGGTATCTTTTTGTGAAGCTACAGATTTCCTCTTTCACCATGTTTGTGTCTAATTGGTCCTTGTATAGGTTTTGAGGATGTTGCCCTGTATTCTTTGTTGAGATTTTCAGCTGATACATTAATCACTTATTGCCATTTTTAAAGCTGCATTCACAACAAACATATTGTTAAGTAATGTCATAAAAGTGTTAATTCAATGCTAACTTATTTTATATAATTATGTGACTATATTAAAAATAGGGAAAATTGATTATTTTGTTCAATAATGCAATAACTTGCATACCAACACACATCTAAAAAAGTTTGTGGTCACTAGCAAAATCTGATGCATTTTTAAAATTCAATTTTATCAAGAATAAGGGTTTATGTTATATCTGTATCAGCGTTGCCAGTTTTTTTTTCGGGCAAAGCGGGATTTTGTAACCTCTTGGGTAAAAAAAGCGGGATTCTATCGCCGAAAGCGGGACATAGGTACTAAAAAACCAGCCAAGTGCGAGTCGGACTCGTGCACCGAGGGTGCCCTAGAAACTTGTAGGTACGTAAATAGTTCATTGATCATGGGAATCGAGTCTCGAAGATTTTTCCCCGTTTTTCAGGTTATGTCGTAAAATAATCGTAATTTTTTTGTGATGTAACTTCCCGCTTTTCGGATCTCTTCCTTTACTTGTGCTGCATGGAATTGGTTCTTGCCTTATGATTCAAGTTCAACGCGAAGTACCCTATGGGTTTTGATTCCCTTATGAGCGTCAAAATATGCGGCATATAGGTACAGAGTAAAGGGGAATATAGGTACGGCATCTTTTGATTGCGTGGACTCAGAATTTTGATTTTTGTACGTCACAGTGATATTTAACGCACTTTAGCGCTTTTTTTTTCTTCCGTCGAGTAATCCTCGAAAAGCGGGACTGAGCCTGTCCTGCGCGGGACATTTAATTTTGGGCTAAAAATCGGGACGTCTGGCAACGCTGATTTGTATAGACTTTTAATAACTACAGAGTTTGAAATAAAAAAAAAAATTTTTTTTTGGTAACAAAAACTTAGTAATTCAATCCTAATGTAATTGTAACAGAAAGATGGAAACATCCATTTAAACATTTGCATTTGTAATATTAGTAGTTTAGAATACATACATGTTTACCTTTTCATGAGAAACAAGCATTTGATATTCAGTTTTTGGGAAAAAATAAAATTCTTCTGTGGTCAAACATATTCTGATGATATTGAGTAAACTATACACACCGGCACAATTAGCGGAACAAAAAAAAAGTGAGACTATGAGATAATAACGCATATATTTGACGAAAATGTAATTAGACACAAAATAACAAATTGATTAACATCTTTTAACAACGACTTTGAAAAGTCTTCGTTATTTTTTATTGAAAAATAAAGAAATTTGAAATAAGTGAAATTTTTAGATGATTATGAACCATCACAAAAAATAAAAAAAAGTAAGCATTAAATGATTTAACAATAAAATTAAAGCAAAATGAATAACGAGTGTTTACCCCTCTTGCTCTGATTACGGTTTCCATTCGTCTGGGCATGCTACAGATTATGTTATCGATGATTTCTTGAGGCAACCGCTCCCACTCCTCAAGTAATGCGTTTCCAAGTTCATTCAGATTGTTGGGGGGTGGCATTCTGGATTTAACTCTTCTTTTTAGCAAGTCCCAGACATGCTCTATCGGATTCATATCGGGGGAATTTGCTGGCCACTGCATCACCGGTATACCTACGTGGCTCAGATATGCCTGTACCGATTGTGCACTATGAGCACGAGCATTATCTTGCATTAGAATAAAGTCGTCACCAATAAATGGGGCAAATGGTACAACATGTTCTTCTAAAATGTCTCTGATGTATCAATCTGCTGTCATGGTCCCTCCTGTGACTATCACTAACTCCGTGCGAGCTCCCAAACATATCCCTCCCCAAACCGTAATCGAGCCGCCACCATAAGCCACTGTGTGTTCAAAATTAGACTGTATGTGGCGTTCTCCTTTGCGTCTCCATATTCGCTGTCTCCCATCGATCTGTTTTAAAAGAACTCTGCACTCATCAGTAAAGAGAACCTGCTGCCATTCGTTCAAATCCCAATGACGATGTTCTCGCGCATAGCTTAATCGGTTTACGCGGTGACGTCTCTCAAGTTTTGGGCCTTTGGCAGGTATATACGACCCTAAACCAACTTCTTCAAATCTCCTGTGAACTGTACGCTCACTTACTCGTACTCCTCGAACGTCTTCCAGTTCATTTCGAGCTTGTACAGCCGTTAATCGCGTATTCCTACGAACTCCAAGTTGTAAAAAACTGTCATCTCGCCTCGATGTACATCTTTTTCTACCTTGACCCCTCCTCCTCACAAGAGAATTAGACGATCTGTACCGCTGGATGCTGCGATGAATCGTTGATACTGGTCGACGAAGCCTTGAGGCAATCGATCTGTAGGTATGGCCATTTCTAAAACTGTCATCTCGCCTCGATGTACATCTTTTTCTACCTTGACCCCTCCTCCTCACAAGAGAATTAGACGATCTGTACCGCTGGATGCTGCGATGAATCGTTGATACTGGTCGACGAAGCCTTGAGGCAATCGATCTGTAGGTATGGCCATTTCTTCTCATTTCATCAGCCCTAATGATTTCCAGTGATGTTAAGTCAGGCATAATAAAGAGCTTTTAATAAACGAAATTGCCTATAGAATAACAAATTTATTAAAAACAATTAAGTGCAATTTTTCAAAAAAATTACAATTACGTAATTATTACTCGAACAAGTTGACAAAACGTATTGTTCGGGAAAATAAAACAAATGAATGAAAAAAGTGTATGTCATCTAATTTTCTATTTTCAAATTTGACAATAAAATTAAAAAAATATCATAACTGGCCAGTTCCTCAAGTAAAAGATTTTAAAATCCTGCTTTTTTTGTGTTCCGCTAATTGTGCCGGTGTGTATATTAGAACAGGCTACCAAATTTTTTTTATGTTGAGTTTTTTATCTAAAGAAGACAAAATTACACAACAGACATTTTATTTAAAGAGCTTGTTGTAATATAATGTTGTATTACATTTTTGATATACTTTCAATGAAGAACTAGTTCATATTATCCAATTCTGCATTACTTTTGTCTACTGTAACAGCTGAAATGGATTGCTCGGTCGACGACCAGTTGTGATATCTGCCTACGATATTTCTCTGTCACGCACTATTCAATTATGATCCCAATTGGAAACATTTATGTGTACACGTTGTTTCTCGCGAGGGACGTGCATAAAGTGTGTAAAGTTGTGTTCCTGCGCGTGAGTAAGGTCGCCAGAGCTCATAGGGGAGGGTGGAAAGTTCGGTAATGCTTCGTGTGTTGCAAGCGTCCATATGGCTACGGTAACCGCTTACCATCAGGTGGGCCGTATGCTTGTTTACCGAATTAGTCGGATATAAAAAAAAAAGAGTGATCTATTTATCACAAATCATTAGTTTCATAATAGGACCAGACTGCTGGTAGACTTCAATGTAAAGACTTTGGTATTAGTGGTTTAATCCTTCAAGGTATTCAGGCATGTTTTCTGGAAACTTTTATATTTCTTTACGATTTTAAGCACGTATCGGTAATAAGTTGTGTCATTAGGAGCGTAACTTGACAGCAATTGTAATAATTATGTGCAGTTTGTAACATCGCCGAGCGGTGGCCGGTGAGCACTATACGTGCGGGCTGCGGGTGATTGTTTACTTGCGGTGAGAGTATATTTAGCCGCGTGGTGCACCGGCATCGGCCGTCGCGTCGCGTCGCGTCGTTGGTAGTCGGTACTCCGATTTGTAGCTATGTTTTCGACACATCCGCTTATAGCATCTATAAATAAATGTATACATTTCTGCAGATAGATATGTTTGAGAATTGAGTGGAAGAGGAAATCAGCGCTATAAATCAGTGCTTTAAGTGTGACTGACGGAGAGAGACCGGACGTTCAGGCCGCTTGACATGACAGAGTGCCGGTCGCTGGTCGTTCAGTTCATATTTGATAGGATATCAATTGTGCTGCGCTGTGCAGTGTCGCTTCACTGACATTAACCAATCTCCATATTCGCGTGTTCACTCACGAATATACAATGAAATTACATTTCACTTGTTGCCTGTATTTTAAGACGGGGCATCAAAATTTATCATCATTTTTGACTTAATATTCTAAGTCCATCACAAGTCTGATCAAAAAGGAAATTATAATTTAAGTTATTTCAGACCTTTATCTAGGGCCCCAAAAAGCCAAAAACATGATTCGAAGACTTTCATTCGATCATTTATTCGTTTTAAAAATGGTATTTTTTTAGCTTTAATATCATTTTCTACGTAAACGGCTTCAGGTTTCTGTCTTAAATTTGTCTTACAGCAAGAAAATATAGTTTACTAGGGCATAGCAAACCAAAATTTTCCTAGATATTATATAACTCATTTTATAAACGAAATTAGTTTTTAAACTTTTAGTCAGTTACTTTTGGACCATTCTACGTTCAAACGTCACACGCGATATTCAACTTTGTATTCGTCCTCCCTCGAGTTATAATAGCAATGAATAGGCAGCGGTTCTTCAGTACCGCGCAGTGCGCTCAGGAGAAAGGATGTATTCGTTTTTTTGTTTTTTTTTTTTTTTTATTTGTTTCAATTTCGACGAGTTGTTTGACATGACAATGTTTGTAAACAAAAGACACTCTGTCCACCAGTTCAATTACTTTTTGACGTAAAAAATGATAGAGAAAAATGAATCTTAATCCTGTATATTAAGATTCTTTTGTAACATCATACCTTTGATTTTAATAGATAAACCTTATCACAAAGCATTAAAATTGAAACTCGTGGGTATTCTTAAACGTCAAAAACTGATGACCCTGGTTGGCAGAGTTTATGTTTAGTTTCATTTTAGAATACAAAAGGAACAGATCCAGTGGAGTCGCCAACGAAACATAGAATTATAGTTAAATTAGAAGTAGCAGTATGAGAACCTAGATTTGTCTGTAATCATTGTATTTTACAGATATGGATTATGTACTTTTTCACTTAGCGAACGTTCTTGTTTCAATAAGAAATCTAATATATAAAAATAAGTCGGGTTTTCCTTCCTGACGCTATAACTCCAGGGGCCCAATTCTCACTTCCCTCGAACTAGCCTTCGAATCGAACTTACGGTTCGAGTCCTATTCGACTGTAAAATTTCGAGGGGCGGAGTCAATTCGAACGGTCCCGACCAATCAACGCTCTAGCTGACTGGTTTCCCTTCTAAATATGCCAGCCTTGAAATTGCCAGAATAACGTAACGTTCGTAAAAGTTAGAATTCGTGCTTTTTTCGATCGAGCGATCAGTTTCGATTGGGTGAGAATTGGGCCCCAGAACGCACGAACCGATTTCCACGGTTTTGCATTCGTTGGAAAGGTCTCGGGCTCCGTGAGGTTTATAGCAAAGAAAATTCAGGAAAAAACGCGGGTGAAACCGCGGTGGACAGCTATTATATATTTTGATGTGAACATTTGTAATTATTTTATTGATTGTAATATCAGATTGTATTAGAAATTATTTGACGTTATAAACTTCAGTTCTACATTTTTGGCATTATTTTGTAACCTTTTTTATATTCTCTCGTTTCGTTGTATAAAACTAGTAAATTCAAAATCATCATCATCATCATCATCAGCCTATAATGTCCCACTGCTGAGCACAGGCCTCTTTTCACAAATGAGGTTGTAAGGTAATGGGCAGATACTCCACCACACGTGCCCACTAAGGATCGGTGGAGTTAGGGCTAGTGGCCAACCTACTGTTGAGATTTTCCAAGCCGCCTATGAGGCATCCAACTAGCTTAACGACTATCACAATTAAGTGATAACCGGGACCAACGGCTTTTCGTGCCTTCCGTAGCACGGAAACGCTCGATTTGAAATACCACTAGGCGGTCACCCATCCAGGTACCGACCACGATGGTGGTAGCTTAACTTTGCCGATCGATTAAGAACGGCTAATTATGCTACACCACAAGCGCTTCAAATTCAAAATATTTATCGTAAACTGATTGATTGTTGATATATCAACGCACAGCCCAAGCCGCTGGACGTAGACTATAAATTTTGCACAAAGATACCTTATACGGTATAGGCATCCACTAAGGAAGAGTTTTTGGATATTTTCTTATGGATTGGATTATTTATGGATTGAATGAAAGTTTCAATGAAAGTCAGTCAGTTTTGAAGTTAGAATCTTCAAATTATGTGTTTAGGGCTGACGATTGTGATAAGTGTCTCAGCGTTTTTGATAATTCCACCCCCAAAGTGGTGAAAAGGGGCATGAAATTTTGTATTCAAGTTGTTTATTCACAAAATTTTATATTCAAGTAAAAATATCGTACACGTGTATCGTGTTATTACTAAGCCTCTACTGCCTGCCTGTCTACCACAAGCAAATATCTCAGCTGTCAGGATCACATCTTTGTGTGCCGTGCTAGGGTATGTATTTAAGTTAAGGAGGATATTTGCTGTCGTCGTCTCCATGGCCTCGAAGACAGGGACCTGTCAGTTTTGTGAGCGCGCGTAGATCACGGTGTCCACACCAAAATTTACGCGTACCTTAACAGGTCCCACAGCGATGACTCCGAGACAAAACGGTTATTTGAGCAACTGCAATCGATGACTGACAAAGTACTGAAGCAGTACCTCTCCGCGGAGTTAGTGATTTTAGCTTCAACGCTCACCAAGTTGAGTGGCATGGTTCTCGGTCCACTGACTTTTCGGGGAAGACTGCTCACGACTTTGCTCTGGCCTATGGCTTCTCGCAACTGATTCTTTCTCCTACGAGAATCCCAGATATTGAGAGCTATACTAGCTCCTTACTGGACCTTCTGCTGACTATGCGACCGGACGGCTATGCAGTGACAGTGGATGCGCCACTCGGCTCATGGGACCACTGTCTCGTCCGGACGCAGGTGCCTTGTGCGTGGCCCGATTTGCTCCGGTCAGCCGGGTGTCGTCGTGTGTGGCACTATAAGTCAGCAGACTGGGATGATTTGCGTGGATACTACGTATCGTACCCGTGCAGGCAGCTCTTCTTCGCAACAGAAGATCCTGACACCTGTACAGTTGCCGTCGCTGATGCGATACTGGCGGTAATAGAATGTCCTTGAACATCAGTAAAAGCATCAGGATCGTCCTCATCGTCCACTCTCTTGAAGTGAATCCTTGATACATCTAAATCTGCTGGCACTCGTGACTTGCATGCCCAGGTTCCGAAATTCTGTACTAAAACTATTGTTTTCCTAATTACCATTCTGTTCAAAAGAGCCTTTCTTGATTGTTATGTCCCTTCTGTCTGGAAGTCTGCCATCATTACCAATTTACAAGAAGGGTTCTAAATTAGAAGTAGCCAACTACCGCCCTATCTCAAAATTATGTATAATATCCAAAATACTTGAATATCTTATCTAACATCAAGTTTACGCAGCTTTAAAGAACTCTTTCAACCAAAGCCAACATGGTTTCTTAACAGAATTGACCATAGTCTTCTCTTATCCAAGCTAAAAGGCATAGGCATAAGAGGTGTCGATGGTTTTCATCTTACCTAGAAAATCGGAGACATGCTGTTGTTGTCAATAACTACATATCAAGCTAGGTTCCCATATGTAGTGGCATTCTCCAGGGTTCATTACTGGGGCCTTTGCTGTTGATAATATTTGTAAATTAACGAAAACGGTGCATTAAGACTTCTCATGTTCTTTGTTTCTGATGCTGACGCGCTTCTCTCGTCTGCCTAAGTTTGCCACTTATTTATTTACTTATTAAATATAGATTCCGTCTACTTTGCCGCCGCACTGGGGCACGCAATTGTTGTCAGTGCGATTAGAATGTAAATATTATGTAATGAATCTAAGCTTGTTTTGAAAAGAGTAATTGCTGAGTTTATTGCCGGCTCTTCTCAGCAAATGCAACCTTCCGAACCGGTAATAGAGTATTACAGTCAGACTTTTCATAAGTGCCTGCGAAGGTCTATTTGCATAAATGATTTTGAATTTTGAATTTTGTGATGCGTATGAATGTTTCACTCAAGTAAAATGGTTAAAAATATTGTATTGCACTTACGTCTGAAGCCACTTGGAGTATGCATTGCAGGTTTAGAACCCCAGATACAAGGACCTTGTTTCAAGAATCGAAAATATCTAACAGATATTTCTTGAATACCTCTGCTACCTCTTTAAACATAAATATGACTCGTCTATGTACCTTGATCTTGATAAGAAACATCACCTGTTACATCTGCACCAGCGCTGCGAAATTGCCGACCTTACTTACCTGTTGAAGATAGTATCTGGAAGTGTCGACTGTCCAGAATTACTATCTAACATATCGTTATATATCCTCTACGCCTAATTGGCGGTATAATAGTCCCGCATGCCTCTACATGTTACAGGCAGAATGCCTTCCTTCTGCGAGCTGGCGACAGGCATAATAGGCCTTGCACATGAGCATGACATTGATTTGTTTGATTCGAGCATTGTTTCAGTAAGGCGCAAACTCAGTCAAATCTTTTTCTTAGGTAAGCTGTTAAGAATAATATCTTCTGTGAATTATTCCTATTTTGTGTTACATTTCTAAATGTTGTCTTTATTTTTTAGTAGGTTATCTTTATTTTTAATCCATTTATCTTTATTAATTTGTTAATCCAAAGCTGTGGGTTTTTGACACTGAAACATTTTAACCAAATTACTCAGTACGAAAAATCCCTGATTCAGTATTAACCACCCATTGGTTACAGTGGATAACGTCACCATCTTTTTTAAATGTATATATTGTATTACTGAACTTCCCAAGTCCTATCTTTGTCTTTGATTTTCTAACACAGATGTTAAACGTATATTTTAAGAATAAAACTAACCTTTTTGAAGCGAAACTAGCGCGATGATATCAGTTTAAAAAAAAAAAACCACACTGACCCTCTCTCCCCTATAGTTTTATTATTTTTACTCTTTTTAGTAGAGTTTTTGTAGTAAATGAATATTAAAAAGCGGCTCTTGAGGCTACTTCTTCGGGGATAATGAGCGTGACGATGGAAAAATATTTATTTTAAAAACTACTCCATTCTTTTTGTGTTATTTTCTTACTCGCGCGTCATCAATCGCGCAAATTTCTATCGGACACTAGGTCGTGCTATCGCGATGCAGACAGCAGCGCGTCTTATACATGAGGGGTGGCGGGGTGTGTAGGCGGAGCGAACGTGGGAATTTATTTTTCAGGGTATGGTCTTAATCATGATGAATAATTAAATTGGTAGGTATAGTCTTATTGGCCATTTTCGATACAAATTCTTAGCAATGTTAAAAAATTAGGAATTTATATTGAATGTTTGAAAGAAGTGAATTTGTGGCTCAGTTTATTTTGCATTTTTATACATACAAAAAGGAAGTCATCTTCACTCAGTACATGTACTGTGGTACTATGTAACAGCAGTAAAAACTATGGGTGAATAGAAGTAAAAACCCATAGTCAACACACAGCATTTATTTCCGCCCGAGAACAAGTTGCAGAGTAGGTAGGTACCTACTTCCTCCTTCACTGTCGCTTTTGCTTTATTAAAACTCGTACCACCATTGATGTGTAATAATTCAATGCGTACCACCTACTTAACAACTCTAAATCTTTTCGCTAATTTAGGATACCTAGGTAGTCTGTTAGGTACCTACTTCTCAAAATCACCTTTACGTCTAAGAAGACTTAAACTTCAGTGTCATAAACGAGGGTATTAATGTTGGATTTTCTTGTGACAGTCCAAGTATAATAGCGTGTATTTACAATAATTTCTCAAAAGATGTGAAACACAGATGGAATTCCTACCAACCAACCAAAGTGTATATGTATAAGGTGCTGCCAACTGTAATGTTGGAGCCTTTGAAAAGGTGTTTCGTTCTCATTGTTTACGAAACGTGAGTTCGTTTACACGACTGTTAGCAAATTATGACAATGAGTTCACGGAAGCGTAGCTCGTATCTGTAACGGACTCGATTCGGAGGGCTGCTCCCGCTCCTCGCGACAGGAATCACGTACCTATTTTAAGTGTCCTGTTGTGTCATTAACACCGGTATTCTCATCACAACTCTTATTTGTCCTGTGAAGTAATTAGTTTATGTATTAGTTAAGCGATAACAGTAATTAAGGAACACAGACATCTAATGAGAATACCTCATTGGAACACATTATTAATTTCTTATGGAGTTAATCGCAAGTGACTGATAGGTACGCTGGGTTATAAATTGAATAGATCGTAACAAAAATTTAAGTGTTATAGCAGGCCTGTCTCACTCCCATGTTTAGGTACGATTTCGCGCTAACAGTCTACCGGAATAACGCTAGTCGGTTGCAACGCGCCCGCACCGAAAGACGCGTATGGGTATAAATACCTACGTACTTATTAGGGCATGAATCTCGGAATCTCGTAATCTCGTAATATCGGAATCTCGGACCTTTTTTTCCGATATTACAATATCGGAATTGAGTGATCCAATATCGTAATATCGGAATCAGATATTTTTATCTATTTAAGTTTTTAAATAAAGCATTTAAGCGGGCCACAAGGTATGGTTGTCTAGAGCTATAAAATTAATGTATCGTACTTCAATTTTAGTTTAGTTTTTAAGTACATTATCCATAAAAATGCTTGTCGCTTTGTTTTTAGGAAAGTATTAGCAAAAAAACGAGCGTTTAAAAAATAAACATACAATGGTGCTGATTCTGTTGTTTACAACAAAACTAATTTAGTCTTACTATATCTCTTTCTTCTGGCACGGAAGCCACTTCGTCAGAGCGGTCAGACCTGAACAAGCAGATTTCGAAGATGGTACGTCGTGACCTTCGGAGCTCCAATACGCGCCAATTTGAACAGGCAATAGAGCGAAACCGAGGGTCCAAAGTATTCACTCAACAGCTTGGAAGGAGCCACATGACGAAGCTGACGACGCATCATGGCAATACCGCATTTTCAAAGCCGGAGATTTTCGCTGAGATTGAAGACTTCTATAGCCAGCTATACGCTTCACATGCCCCTCAGACGCAGCGTGACATTCACGATTCCAGAGCCACCCTGATTCGACAATATACCGACGAACTACCAGACATAAGCCAGAACGAGATTGTGTTGACTCTAAAACACCTTAAAAATGGAAAAGCCCCGGGTGAAGATGGAGAACTTCAGAACTTCTGAAGGCAGGAGGAATTCCTGTACTGAAGAAGAAGAAGAAGAATTACAGAGCCTCTTTAACTCGGTCATTAACTGCGGGAGAACTCCAAAGGTGTGGAACGGGAGTATTGTGGTTCTGTTTTTTAAGAAGGAAGATAAAACCCTTCTTAAAAACTATAGGCCCATCTCACTCCTGAGCCACGTCTACAAGCTATTTTCTAGAGTCATCACGAACCGTCTTGCCAGAAGACTCGACGAATTTCAGCCACCGGAGCAGGCCGGGTTTCGAGGAGGATTTGGTACCATAGACCACATCCACACAGTGAGGCAGATTATACAGAAGTCTTAGGAGTATAATCGGCCCCTGTGTCTAGCCTTTGTGGACTATGAGAAGGCCTTTGACTCCGTCGAAACCTGGGCTGTTTTGGAATCCTTGCAGCGATGCCAAGTAGACTATCATTATATCGAAGTGCTGAGATGTCTTTATGATGCCGCAACCATGAGTGCCCAAGTACAGGATCAGCAGTCTAAACCCATCCAACTACGCAGAGGAGTGAGACAGGGGGATGTCATATCCCCGAAATCGTTCACAAACGTATTGGAGGATATGTTTAAGACGCTGGTCTGGAATAGGATTTTTATTTTTTATTTATTTATTTTTTGATTTAGGATGGGCATAAACATAAACAGCGAAAACATCTCACACTTATGATTTGCAGATGACATAGTCTTGATGGCGTAGTCGCTGCAGGAGCTATAACAGATGCTGGACGGCCTAGAATCAGCCTCGCGACGGCATGAACTTGGATAAAACCAAAGTCATGATTAAGATCACATTGATCCGGGATCAATCGTCGTAAATGGCCACCATCTCGAAGTTGTTCAGGAATATACCTACCTCGGGCAGATTCTGCAATTAGGTAGAAACAACTTTGAGAGGGAAGCCAAGAGAAGGATCCAGCTAGGCTGGGCAGAGTTTGGGAAACTTCGTAGGGTCTTCTCGTCACCCAAACATTATAACGTTGTCCCCCGAGGTTTCACCCGCGTTCCTGGGATCAAAAGTAGCCTATAATACTCGGGGATAAAGTAGCTTCCTATAAGTGAATAAAAAAACGAACCCGAACGGTAGTTCCACAGATTAGCCAGTTTAACCAAACAAAAAAACTCTTCCACTTTATAATATTAGTATAGATAGATAATTAGTGCAGTTTATAAGGAATATGTGCAATTTATAAGGAATATGTGCAATTTATAATAAAAATGTCTAATTCCGATATTAATATCGGAATTCCGATATTGAGATCCAATATCGGAAATCAATATCGGAATTGAAAAACCTTCCGATATTACATGCCCTAGTACTTATATAAAGTGTTTATTGTTCTTATTTTAACACTATTTTGTGTTGGTTTTCATAGTACTAGATTTTTTGTTGTTGTTTCATTGTATTGTCCTAATGTCCTTTCTGACTTTATTAAGGTCGGCAAGATCTAATAGGCTCGTTTTGATAGCATACCAGTGTGTCAAAAAGGGACAAAGATAGTGCGACCTGAAGAGACACCCTAAACTTGTCTAAACGGGCCACTTAGACCTCAATAACTCATGTGAATGATTTTTAACCGACTTCAAAAAAAGGAGGAGGTTTCTCAATTCGACCGTAAATATATTTTTTTATGTGTGCTCGCGGATAACTTCGTCGTTTATGAACCGATTTTGATGTTTTTTTTTTTTTTTAGAAACTGTTAGTAGCTCCAGAATAGAGAGTGTTCCCTCTTCAAATATACAAACAAACCAATGTTACGTCTTTATAATACTAGTATTATTATACACTAATGAATATACATTAAGAGAGGTAGAGCATAGCGTTTATTCGCTCAAAGAGCAGCTCGACTGGGGATGTACCTCCACCTTACAGAATACCGCAGCCAAATAACTTTATGTTGTGTAAAGTTGTGTTCCTGCGCGTGAGTAAGGTCGCCAGAGCTCATAGGGGAGGGGGGAAAGGTCGGTAACGCGTGAGCGATGCTTCGTGTGTTGCAAGCGTCCATATGGCTACGGTAACCGCTTACCATCAGCCGGCCGTATGCTTGTTTACCGACTTAGTCGTATAAAAAAAAAAAAAAACATTAGTGTAGATTTTACTTCTACCTTTTTAGAATAACTAAGATTTAACAAACCAATATTTCAAAAATCAGTAGAACAATATTCAGAAAAATTTAACAATTCTAATTGTTATTACTTACTTGGTATATCCTTTTTTAAATAATTCTTTAACTTTATTATTTTTTATATAACAAACTTGAAGATTATTAATAATAATAAAATCGTTGTGAATTTCGGCTGATGGCCCTGGACTAGGTAGTCATGCCGTTTCTTGTCCCGTCGTCAGTCATTCCAGATTTTATATACATGTATGTTACTAAAACCCTTCCCCAAAATAGTTGTATTCAGTTTCGTAGACAGAATACACATTCAGTATACAAAGTATCAGTATAGGCCTAACAACTTAGATTAAAATATGCAGACATTTAAAAATAACTTTCTGCTCTAATACTAGTTAGCTAAGATATTTTAAATGTCATTATTCATGAAAGGAGAATAGTAATAGGTACATACATAACCGATAAAGAAATATTGAAGATTCATAATACTTTATTAGACAACCCTATCGTAACACGTGCCGCGTCATACAGGATCTGGGGGCACGGGAGTGCCCCCCGCCAAGACAGCCAAGCGAAGCGCAAGGGCACTACCTACCTTTTCTCGAAGCGCTTCGTCGTTTTTTTGAAGCCTCATAACTTGGGTTTGGATTATACCAGATCAACAAAATTTTCGGGACATGATGTCAATAGTGAACTTATTAAACATATTAAATTTCAATAACATAGCTCTTATACTTTAGATTTTATTGATACCTAAAAAACCCCGATTTCGTCACTGACTCACTGATGATCATCAAAACTCATAGGGTACTTCCGGAAGTCCTAGAAAGCTGAAATTTGGTATGTAAGCTTGTATTAGTACACAATCAACAAAAAAATTATAAAACTTGGAAATTTCAAAAAAAAAAAAACAATCGTAACTTACAAAAAGAAGTGAAATCCCACCAAAAACATTTTTATGTAAAATGTTGCCGCCAAGACATATAGCTTGCACTGTCAAAACGTTATCAGATCTCATGTAGAGCCAAGCTTATAACTCTACTTGCCCTTACTCTACAAGCCCTAACTTCACAAACTCTACACACCGTAGTCAAAATATGTGGCTTGGCCGTTTCACTACTACAAGAACTATTCTTTAACAAAAAAGTAACAGTGAATTCATTTTTCACCTTACTCCCATGTGACAGTAGCGAAACGGCCCAGCCACATATTTTGACTACGGTGTGTAGAGTTTGTGAAGTTAGGGCTTGTAGAGTAAGGGCAAGTAGAGTTATAAGCTTGGCTCTACATGAGATCTGATAACGTTTTGACAGTGCAAGCTATATGTCTTGGCGGCAACATTTTACATAAAAATGTTTTTGGTGGGATAGAGTTATATGATAGAAAGAGAGGGAAGTTGTAGGTGAATATAATTTTAGCCGCGCAGCGCTGCGCGAGCTGGATTGCGCCTTATTACGTCGTTCCAAGAGTCGCTTTTTATTTAAATGTCGTTTTCGAAGTGGGTTTTCTGTACGTAGTACTATTGAATATTCTGTGGTTATAGTGTGAAGAGTAATAATTTGCAAGACATGCAGAGTCAACCATCTTCAAAACCAATAAATTTATTACGATAGCTTTTGTTTTTGTAACAACTCGGATTTATAGCCCAAAATCAAGCCATATATGTTTATCCAACCACCTTTTTGAAGTCGGTTAAAAATGTTATCATATAAATATGGTTTTCTCGTTAGTAATATTAAGTATTCTCTCTTACGACTCCCAGCTCGTACGATATAAGTTAGAAATGTTTGTAATTTTATTGTTACTTATTGAATATGTTAGGCAGTTGACGTTTGCGTGATGCATCACTCGCGAATTTCTTGTGTGCTTATAACGTAATGCTCAGGTTTTTATGATTTCACGTAATCGGAGGCCTACTCAGGTTTGAGTTGAGTCGTTCGAGGAATCAACATTTCTGAGAATAGTTGGAGCGGATAAGGCCACGCCGATAGACTTCGCAGTTCTCTGTAAACGCAAATTACATATTGCGTCATTCAACCTACAACACCTTTTTCAGTTGATTAACAAACCATACGTGGGAGCTGTTATTAAGTATATTAACGCGAAATTATTGCAGTATCTATGACAGCCATTGTACTAATTTATGTTGCACATACATCGGCTTAGATTGCTTTTGTTCTGATTGCAAATTTAAAACAAGTTCTAAGTGCAATGTTTCAGTAGCTGACTTTGTTAGGGTTCCGTACCTTAAAAGGTAAAAAAAATAACCCTTATAAGATCACTCTCTTGTCCGTCTGTCTATCTGTTCATGTGTCACCACCGATTTTCTCAGGGTGGACCGAGCAAGTTGAAATCTATACCAGATATTGAGGTCTATAGTCCCTATTAGGTGTATAAAAATCAAGGTCCTGAGTCCCTGAGTCAACACGATAAAAACATGGGCGAATTTAGATTTTCGCGAAAACTTGTAAGTAAAAAATTAAGTCCAAAATTTACCTTAATTTTCAACTTTTTTATCTTTCGGAATTTTCCCTTTACTTGTGCTGTATGTAAGACCTTGCTTTTAACCAAAATTGTAAATTCTAGGTCAACGGGAACTATCATATAGGTTTTGACCCAAAAGCTATAGGGTACTTCCGGTTTACCTAGAACAATTCCGAAAAATAAAAAAAGTTGAAAATTAAGGTAAATTTTGGTACTTTTAAATTTTGCGCCTACTATTCATTTCATTTCACAGTAAATTTGAGTTAGGTTACATTATTATTATTAATTTACGGAACCCTCCGTGTGCGAGTCCTACTCGTACTTTTTTTTCTAGTCACATTAATTCCAGTCCACTTTTGCACTATTCCGTGGTGGAAGCATACTATCTCATCTCATGCGCAGGGAAAGATGCTACGAAAACGGTACTCCGTTGTTGATGTCAGAACCATGAGAGTTGAGAACCAAATTTAAACGAGAGCTTTATAACCATAGCATGTAGGTACATAAAACTTTATGATACAGCTTCAAGATTACTAAGGTCTGCCTACATTTAGGCATACCTAAATAGAGTTTCACTAGAATAATAAAAGAAAACAAAAAAATAACATAGTAAAGGTTCTATGGAAAAATTAAAGAGTACTGTGGACTATGATACGTGGATACGATTAGCTATATTATGGACCTGGAAATTAGCAGGAGCTTGTTTTACTAGGCTAGGTAACCTATAGCATCTAAATTCCTATCCGTCTTATTAATAAATAAGGTGTAAGTCAAGTATAGTTAAACCTAGGATTAAAATATATCCCTCACTTTCTAATGTCATATAAACAAAAAGGGATGAGGCTATCTTAATACCTGGTTATCACAAGACTAACTTACACCTTATTTATTAATAAGGGGGTTAAGGTTTTCAACATGCACTTTATTATTATCAAAGATACTTTAAATATTATTTATAGATGGAGTATTTAAATTTAGCACAACATAGAATAATAGTACGGATTGTTGCAATTTGTTGTTGTTTATGAGAAGTTTAGTTTCTGAGAATTGTTCAGCGAAATGTTTCTGACGTAAGCAAGCAAACTGCTTAATATATATTCAGTGTACTGCAGTTTTGTTATTGTTATAAACTTGGTATTAAAATGTTAATAACGTATTAATGCTCTTCGATACTATTAATAAACCACGTTCGCCGTTTTTCAAAAGTCAACCCACTAAGGACGTAAAGATCGCGGGTGACCCCGCTGTACTGTACTATGTAGTATTATTGGACGTACCTTGTGTTTTGGACTGGAATAATTAACAATGACTGTCCATAATGGCATTAACCGCGTACATCCTCTCCTTTCTTTCTTATCCTTTTTTTTATCGCGATTCTTTGTTTTCCCTTTTCAAGTTTTCTCTTGGGAATGGTAGTAGCGTAGGCGATATCACTTCCTTCACATTATGTTGAAATCCAATATCCTGTGCCAATTTTTCTTTTAACTTATGATAGTTATAAACGATGTATTTAGTTATCTGTGAAAATATTGGAGTGATTTATCCAATATTTTCACAGATAACTACATACGTCGTTTATATTTACTAATAAGTCATGTTCGACAAAAAATTGGGTTCGTATAAATTAAAAATCAATATCTTCACCCGCCCTCACATTTCCCTAAATATAAACGACGCCATATATAGTTGCTAAGTTTCTCGCCAGTTTGAATTGTACCCTGTGGTTTGACCCACGGTCCAGAAAAACTAACGTTTTCTTGAAAAAAAAAATATTAATATTTCTTTCATCTACCTGTTTTCCGAATTTCATCCAAACAAATCCATTCAGCTATTACAGCGTGATTAACTTACATCCAGCCAGACATACAAACAAACGTAATGACAATAATAACTCTATATTAAGACGGGGCATCAAAATTTATCATCATTTTTGACTTAATATTCTAAGTCCATCACAAGTCTGATCAAAAAGGAAATTATAATTTAAGTTATTTCAGACCTTTATCTAGGGCCCCAAAAAGCCAAAAACATGATTCGAAGACTTTCATTCGATCATTTATTCGTTTTAAAAATGGTATTTTTTTAGCTTTAATATCATTTTCTACGTAAACGGCTTCAGGTTTCTGTCTTAAATTTGTCTTACAGCAAGAAAATATAGTTTACTAGGGCATAGCAAACCAAAATTTTCCTAGATATTATATAACTCATTTTATAAACGAAATTAGTTTTTAAACTTTTAGTCAGTTACTTTTGGACCATTCTACGTTCAAACGTCACACGCGATATTCAACTTTGTATTCGTCCTCCCTCGAGTTATAATAGCAATGAATAGGCAGCGGTTCTTCAGTACCGCGCAGTGCGCTCAGGAGAAAGGATGTATTCGTTTTTTTGTTTTTTTTTTTTTTATTTGTTTCAATTTCGACGAGTTGTTTGACATGACAATGTTTGTAAACAAAAGACACTCTGTCCACCAGTTCAATTACTTTTTGACGTAAAAAATGATAGAGAAAAATGAATCTTAATCCTGTATAGTAAGATTCTTTTGTAACATCATACCTTTGATTTTAACAGATAAACCTTATCACAAAGCATTAAAATTGAAACTCGTGGGTATTCTTAAACGTCAAAAACTGATGACCCTGGTTGGCAGAGTTTATGTTTAGTTTCATTTTAGAATACAAAAGGAACAGATCCAGTGGAGTCGCCAACGAAACATAGAATTATAGTTAAATTAGAAGTAGCAGTATGAGAACCTAGATTTGTCTGTAATCATTGTATTTTACAGATATGGATTATGTACTTTTTCACTTAGCGAACGTTCTTGTTTCAATAAGAAATCTAATAAAAAAATAAGTCGGGTTTTCCTTCCTGACGCTATAACTCCAGAACGCACGAACCGATTTCCACGGTTTTGCATTCGTTGGAAAGGTCTCGGGCTCCGTGAGGTTTATAGCAAAGAAAATTCAGGAAAAAACGTGGGTGAAACCGCGGTGGACAGCTATTATATATTTTGATGTGAACATTTGTAATTATTTTATTGATTGTAATATCAGATTGTATTAGAAATTATTTGACGTTATAAACTTCAGTTCTACATTTTTGGCATTATTTTGTAACCTTTTTTATATTCTCTCGTTTCGTTGTATAAAACTAGTAAATTCAAAATCATCATCATCATCATCAGCCTATAATGTCCCACTGCTGAGCACAGGCCTCCTTTCACAAATGAGGTTGTAAGGTAATGGGCAGATACTCCACCACACGTGCCCACTAAGGATCGGTGGAGTTAGGGCTAGTGGCCAACCTACTGTTGAGATTTTCCAAGCCGCCTATGAGGCATCCAACTAGCTTAACGACTATCACAATTAAGTGATAACCGGGACCAACGGCTTTTCGTGCCTTCCGTAGCACGGAAACGCTCGATTTGAAATACCACTAGGCGGTCACCCATCCAGGTACCGACCACGATGGTGGTAGCTTAACTTTGCCGATCGATTAAGAACGGCTAATTATGCTACACCACAAGCGCTTCAAATTCAAAATATTTATCGTAAACTGATTGATTGTTGATATATCAACGCACAGCCCAAGCCGCTGGACGTAGACTATAAATTTTGCACAAAGATACCTTATACGGTATAGGCATCCACTAAGGAAGAGTTTTTGGATATTTTCTTATGGATTGGATTATTTATGGATTGAATGAAAGTTTCGATGAAAGTCAGTCAGTTTAGAAGTTAGAATCTTCAAATTATGTGTTCAGGGTGTTTAGTGTCTCAGCGTTTTTGATAATTCCACCCCCAAAGTGGTGAAAAGGGGCATGAAATTTTGTATTCAAGTTGTTTATTCACAAAATTTTATATTCAAGTAAAAATATCGTACACGTGTATCGTGTTATTACTAAGCCTCTACTGCCGCCCGTCTATTTGTCTGCCTGCCTGTCTACCACAAGCAAATATCTCAGCTGTCAGGATCACATCTTTGTGTGCCGTGCTAGGGTATGTATTTAAGTTAAGGAGGATATTTGCTGTCGTCGTCTCCATGGCCTGTTTTGTGAGCGCGCGTAGATCACGGTGTCCACACCAAAATTTACGCGTACCTTAACAGGTCCCACAGCGATGACTCCGAGACAAAACGGTTATTTGAGCAACTGCAATCGATGACTGACAAAGTACTGAAGCAGTACCTCTCCGCGGAGTTAGTGATTTTAGCTTCAACGCTCACCAAGTTGAGTGGCATGGTTCTCGGTCCACTGACTTTTCGGGGAAGACTGCTCACGACTTTGCTCTGGCCTATGGCTTCTCGCAACTGATTCTTTCTCCTACGAGAATCCCAGATATTGAGAGCTATACTAGCTCCTTACTGGACCTTCTGCTGACTATGCGACCGGACGGCTATGCAGTGACAGTGGATGCGTCACTCGGCTCATGGGACCACTGTCTCGTCCGGACGCAGGTGCCTTGTGCGTGGCCCGATTTGCTCCGGTCACCCGGGTGTCGTCGTGTGTGGCACTATAAGTCAGCAGACTGGGATGATTTGCGTGGATACTACGTATCGTACCCGTGCAGGCAGCTCTTCTTCGCAACAGAAGATCCTGACACCTGTACAGTTGCCGTCGCTGATGCGATACTGGCGGTAATAGAATGTCCTTGAACATCAGTAAAAGCATCAGGATCGTCCTCATCGTCCACTCTCTTGAAGTGAATCCTTGATACATCTAAATCTGCTGGCACTCGTGACTTGAATGCCCAGGTTCCGAAATTCTGTACTAAAACTATTGTTTTCCTAATTACCATTCTGTTCAAAAGAGCCTTTCTTGATTGTTATGTCCCTTCTGTCTGGAAGTCTGCCTTCATTACCAATTTACAAGAAGGATTTTTTATTTAAGTTTATTGATGCTAGTGAAATATTAGGAGCTTTCAAGTCTTTGAATATAAAAAATACAGAAGACTTATGGGGCGTATCAGTTAAAGTAATCCACTCAGTTATAACTAGTATAGCACCTATTTTAGCAGCAATTTTTAATCAATGTATTGTTCAGGGTTCTTTCCCCGATTTGATGAAACACAGTAAGATCATTCCTATATTTAAATCTGGGTGCAAAAATAATCCTTCTGATTATAGACCCATCTCTATACTTCCAGCGTTAAGCAAAATCTTTGAGAAAGTTATACTAAATCAATTGTTAACTCATTTCACCAAAAATCAGATTTTACATGATCATCAGTTTGGATTTACAAAAGGCCGGTCTACGACAGACGCTGGTGCTAAACTTTTAAAGCATATTTTTGAAGCCTGGGAGAATTCACAGGATGCGGTTGGCGTATTTTGTGATCTCTCCAAGGCATTTGATTGCGTAGATCACTACACACTAGTTTTAAAACTCCAACACTATGGAGTTCGTGGAGTGGCACTCGATCTTATATCATCTTATCTATCAGGTCGCCAACAAAAAGTAGGTATTAGCGGTACTACGTCCTCAGGGTCTTTAGTGAAAACGGGCGTACCGCAAGGATCAATTTTAGGCCCTTTTTTGTTTCTGGCATATATTAATGATCTGCCCTATATGGTAAATGAATTGTCGGATATAGTTTTATTTGCTGATGACACTTCTCTAATTTTTAAGGTCAATAGGAAAGATACAGACCTTACGCAGCTCAATGACACATTATCAGCTGTATCAAAATGGTTTGCCGCCAATAATCTTATGCTTAATTCCTGTAAAACTAAATGTATAAGGTTTTCTCTCCCTAATGTTGTTAAGAGTGACACTCATATCTTTGTCGATGGTAAAAGACTTGCACTAGTGGATAAGGCAGTTTTTCTCGGCATTACATTAGACAGTAAAATACAATGGGGTCCTCATATAGAAAGATTAGCTAGTAAACTGAGTTCCGCCGCCTTCGCAGTTAGAAAAATTAGACAAATAACAGATGTGGCTACAGCCAGGTTGGTTTACTTTGCTTATTTCCATAGTTTAATGTCCTACAGTCTTCTGCTGTGGGGCTCAGCTGCAGACTTTGAAACTATATTTATTCTGCAGAAAAGTGCAATTCGCGCAATCTATTGTTTGGGTCCGCACGAATCACTACGAAGTCGATTCAAGGAATTTAAAATTTTAACGTTACCGTCACAGTACATTTATGAAAATATTATGTTTGTCCGTAAAAACTTAAATTTATTTGAAATTAATAGTAGCCGCCATAACTTCAATACAAGAAATAAAGATAAAATTGTGACACCTAGATTCAGGTTATCTAGAGCTAATAAGTCTTTTCTCGGAAATTGCGTTCGATTCTATAATAAAATCCCACTCGAAGTAACTAAAATGTCTTATGATAAATTCAAAGATTTCATAAAGCAGAGGTTAATTGACAAAGCCTACTATAAGGTGGCTCATTACGTGGAAGACAAGAATATATGGTTGTAGTAGCTTCTCTCTGCACTTGCATCCCCCTGGCTAAGTGACAATTGTACGAATAAGCATAAAATAATAATGTATATATTGTATAAGTATTTGGAAAAAAAGCTGTAATATTAAAAGATCTTCCACAAAAAAAAAAAACCTTGCTGAGTTTCTTGCCGGAGTCTTCTCAGTTTAAGTGTATTCCGAACCGGTGGTAAATTCAACTGTATGTACATAACGTTCATAAGTGCCTTACTAGGGCCTAAACTGAATAAATGACTTTTTGATTTTGATTTTGATTTTGGTTCTAAATTAGAAGTAGCCAACTACCGCCCTATCTAAAAATTATGTATAATATCCAAAATACTTGAATATCTTATCTAACATCAAGTTTACGCAGCTTTAAAGAACTCTTTCAACCAAAGCCAACATGGTTTCTTAACAGAATTGACCATAGTCTTCTCTTATCCAAGCTAAAAGGCATAGGCATAAGAGGTGTCGATGGTTTTCATCTTACCTAGAAAATCGGAGACATGCTGTTGTTGTCAATAACTACATATCAAGCTAGGTTCCCATATGTAGTGGCATTCTCCAGGGTTCATTACTGGGGCCTTTGCTATTGATAATATTTGTAAATTAACGAAAACGGTGCATTAAGACTTCTCATGTTCTTTGTTTCTGATGCTGACGCGCTTCTCTCGTCTGCCTAAGTTTGCCACTTATTTATTTACTTATTAAATATAGATTCAGTCTACTTTGCCGCCGCACTGGGGCACGCAATTGTTGTCAGTGCGATTAGAATGTAAATATTATGTAATGAATCTAAGCTTGTTTTGAAAAGAGTAATTGCTGAGTTTATTGCCGGCTCTTCTCAGCAAATGCAACCTTCCGAACCGGTATTAGAGTATTACAGTCAGACTTTTCATAAGTGCCTGCGAAGGTCTATTTGCATAAATGATTTTGAATTTTGAATTTTGTGGTGCGTATGAATGTTTCACTCAAGTAAAATGGTTAAAAATATTGTATTGCACTTACGTCTGAAGCCACTTGGAGTATGCATTGCAGGTTTAGAACCCCAGATACAAGGACCTTGTTTCAAGAATCGAAAATATCTAACAGATATTTCTTGAATACCTCTGCTACCTCTTTAAACATAAATATGACTCGTCTATGTACCTTGATCTTGATAAGAAACATCACCTGTTACATCTGCACCAGCGCTGCGAAATTGCCGACCTTACTTACCTGTTGAAGATAGTATCTGGAAGTGTCGACTGTCCAGAATTACTATCTAACATATCGTTATATATCCTCTACGCCTAATTGGCGGTATAATAGTCCCGCATGCCTCTACATGTTACAGGCAGAATGCCTTCCTTCTGCGAGCTGGCGACAGGCATAATAGGCCTTGCACATGAGCATGACATTGATTTGTTTGATTCGAGCATTGTTTCAGTAAGGCGCAAACTCAGTCAAATCTTTTTCTTAGGTAAGCTGTTAAGAATAATATCTTCTGTGAATTATTCCTATTTTGTGTTACATTTCTAAATGTTGTCTTTATTTTTTAGTAGGTTATCTTTATTTTTAATCCATTTATCTTTATTAATTTGTTAATCCAAAGCTGTGGGTTTTTGACACTGAAACATTTTAACCAAATTACTCAGTACGAAAAATCCCTGATTCAGTATTAACCACCCATGGGTTACAGTGGATAACGTCACCATCTTTTTTAAATGTATATATTGTATTACTGAACTTCCCAAGTCCTATCTTTGTCTTTGATTTTCTAACACAGATGTTAAACGTATATTTTAAGAATAAAACTAACCTTTTTGAAGCGAAACTAGCGCGATGATATCAGTTTAAAAAAAAAACCACACTGACCCTCTCTCCCCTATAGTTTTATTATTTTTACTCTTTTTAGTAGAGTTTTTGTAGTAAATGAATATTAAAAAGCGGCTCTTGAGGCTACTTCTTCGGGGATAATGAGCGTGACGATGGAAAAATATTTATTTTAAAAACTACTCCATTCTTTTTGTGTTATTTTCTTACTCGCGCGTCATCAATCGCGCAAATTTCTATCGGACACTAGGTCGTGCTATCGCGATACAGACAGCAGCGCGTCTTATACATGAGGGGTGGCGGGGTGTGTAGGCGGAGCGAACGTGGGAATTTATTTTTCAGGGTATGGTCTTAAATCTACAGGTGTTTACATTTTTCCTTGTAAACTACACCAAAAATGCTGTTAGACGTCACAGTAACGCCCCATGGATTTACGTTTGAGGATGTCCAGTCGATGACGGTCCTGTCTTTATTGATTGAATGTGCTGTATTGACGTCGATTCGTCTGGCTACAGTTTGACTGACATTGCCTTTTGTAGTTTGGTTAGTGGTTAGTTGGACAGTTGCACCTCGGAGCCGCCTTAGTGCGATCGTGCGTGCGATCGTGTACCAGAGGCATACGAAAACAATACACTCATTCGCTTTGTATGTAGACATTCATTATAATTACGCAAGAATTAGCTATCGTGATAGTCTCGTACGGTTTTAGGTAAAATCAGTTGGTTTTTACTAACACGCGGTGTCTACTCTAACTTAATTAATGAAGTTGAAATCATAACATAGTTTTTTTCTTTTAGTGTTGTGTTTCAATGGAAATGTTAATTTTATTGATATTCTTACGTCTTCTATGTATTAGCAATTAGCATAAATGATCTACTTGGACTCACAGTGGTAAACAAGCAAAGCCAAAAGGGAACTGGCTCTCGAGTGCATCTGTCGGATCATAACATACTCAATTCTCAACTTGAGGTCTTGAGAGGCCCATATGGGTCTCAAAATACCCTACTGCTTTCCTATGGATTTCTCACTATGTTTTCTGTCTCCGAAACTACGAAATTCGAATTTGCTACCACTATCATAGCTTTCGTACGGTTGCTGGCGCGTATGTTATCAACTCTATGTAAATGTTATCATGATTGCATGTAGCTCTGAAGCTAGTGCTTATTAGATTCCTAATCGTCCGAGAAGGCGAAAATCATTTGTAATATGCAGGTCTCTTTCGCCATTTTGTAATTTCTTGGGTTTTTGCAAATCTACATCAGAAATTATTTTTGCGACGGTGCCTAATTACACTAGGTATAATTTTTAATTGTAAATCTCATGTGATATCTAGCAGGTATATTTAACTCATATATACCTATTGTTGATTTCTGACTTCCAGAGAAAGGAATGTGATCACGTAGGTAATCGGGCTTTGGTAATTTTGGCGGAATACACAAGAGGAATCACTTTAGAAATGTGTATGGGACACAGGAGGAAAATAATATGTTCTGATTGAGTTTGAGTGCGTATAGTTTGGAATCTGTGTCACTGGAATTTCAGAACAAAGCTTTTAGTTTGTCATCATATAATTTCCCTTTTGGTTTTACACTTACGTCGATATCTAAGAGTGCTTTGTCAGCCGACATAACTTTTCAATGTTCTGTACTCAATAGTCCTGTCAAATAATTGATACCGAAGCATACTCCTTAGGTTTGTTTAGTTCTCGTTCGTAGTTGTATAGCTTGTGGTGTGTTATTAATGTAACGATAGAGCACATTGTATCGGTTGGAGGTCGGCACGGAGTACGTGCTCGCTCATACTAATGCGCGGTGGTGTAGCTGGGGCACTCCGGGCCTGCAGCACACAGGAAACACATCCCGGAAGAATTAACCCGCTGCGTCCCGCCTGCGGCTTATTTGCATCGATATACATAGGTACTTATGCAACGGTCGCTCGCTTCGCATCCCATCCGCCGTCATGCGCATAGCTCAAGTGTTCTTACCGTCCTTATTTCTACATAATTTCATATGTAGTCGGTACTCGCTTCAATAATGTGTCGAATTTAATGCTATTACATAGAGGACGTTTAATATCTCATTTAGATTTTAAAAGCGTTAAATAACAATAGTGTTTATCCTCGTAGTTTCAAGGCAAAGGAGCAACCGCTAATGGTCAAGTGTTCGGTGCAAATGGACGTTAAGTAATTTGGGATTCAGTTCGGTTTTGTTCGCGCACAAGCACCGGGTTGAGGCTCTGATTGCTGCGATGAAAGTGTGACGAAATGGTGAAATCAAGTGCTATTTAGTAATAGAATAAGCCGTGCGTAATTCCAAGTGCCTGCTTTTGTTACTTGAACTTTAATGGATGAGCAGTTAATATTGGACATGGATACTGCGTTCTTCCGGAGGATACTCAAATTCCTTCGGGTACTTGTTATTTTAGACTTTATAACCACATTACTAAGCGAAGTGCGAGATGTTTCTATTTCTATGATATTATGTTTATTTTATATGTTGGCTATGTTACCATTATGTTCATATTCCTCCTAGAATCTACTACATAATTGGCTATTTGTGTTTGCGTATGTATCATACCTACATAGCAAATAATCGCCATGTGTGTGACAGATGTATTTGTTCAAATTACTGCGTTTTTTGTCTATTTGATAAATATAGCAATTAGCGAAGACGCTATTTGCTCAATTCGTCGAATATTCGACGCACATCAATAGAGTCAAATGAACAGATGAGCCAATATCTATTATGCAGTCTTGCCAAAATCCCAATGATTTCTGAATAGGCAAATATTTGTCTTTTCGGCTCAATGTATTGTATTACATGTGGCCGTTTTGAATATTTCATCGGAGGTCTAAATATTTTGGAAAATACTTATCATGGATTGCCATCATATTATTGTATTCTAACAATCGTATACTTATATTATAAATTATGTTAATTTCCTTTCACTGTAGTCTGATTGGAGTATGTGCGCAGTTTTAGTTTCATGTAAAATATTGTTAGAAGAAGATTTTGATTATGATTAAATTGATTTCAGGCGACCAAGGCGTTTTTGGACGCATTGAGCGAGTCTGGTGCGGCGTGCGTGTCTCGAGCTACTGCAATAAAATTCTTGCTCGCGCGCAAGTTCGATGTCGCCCGCGCGCACGCACTCTGGCGACAGCATGAGGCCACAAGGCGAAGGGAAGGGCTTAACAAATTTGAGCCTTTCCAAGATCCGCTCAAATCGGAACTCTACACAGGAAAATTTACTATATTGGTAAGTAATCTTTTAGTATTGGATTTAACCAGTTTTGAATACCTACTTCTACGGTTCAAATGAGGAAATATAATAATCATCCCCTCGGTCTTGACTCGAATCTATAATGTAATTAGTTAGTCGGCGTCTGGGACTACATGAATCAACTGGTAGTTGGACAAAGCACAGACGCTTGCGGTTTCGCGGCGTCTTTGTTGTTGATAACACGAACCAATGTCGGTGACTAATATAAAATTAGTTATTATGACGCTGTGTTATTAGTTACGACATAGTCTTATGTAAAATGTTATTTTTGTTTTAGCCAACGAGGGACGCGACGGGCGCTGCGATAGCAGTGTTCACGGCAAATAAACATTTCCCCACGTTGACGACACATCAAACAACATTACAGGTATTGACGTTTTGCATTGTCCGATCACATGCACTCACGTCGGAAATCGAACACATCTCTTAAGTTCTATTTTCGACAGTTCTATTTTCGATCCTTTATATGTGTTTGACATGAAAGAAGTCTGTAATGGTGGTGCTATTTTCGGCCTACGAAGGAATAATAGAATATGACGCTCGAATTTGAATTAAATTGTTGAGGATCCGTAGCTGTTTTCAAAAGAGGTTTGTTTGTACATAATATTGTATGTATATAGTCGGTATAAAATACCTCAGAAGGTAGAGTTTCTAAAGACGCTAAGTGTAATACGAGCACAACTGTGATTAGGAGTCTCTGGCAGTCATCCTTAAAGCGTCTAATTACACTAGTTAAACTTTCCTCCGTTCCCCCCATGCTACTGACGCGGACGCTACGTGCGAACTAATTCTCATAATTACGTTGAGCTGAACTCTAAACGCTCGTTTACACAAGGTCTTTTGATATTCACGCTTTTTGTTTGGGAATAAGATTTTCAATATTGGTTTTTTGTTATATAATTGTTTATTATGCTTACATGCATTAATTATTCGATTCCTATAAATGCGCTTAGAGCATTGTATTTTGTAGAAGCATACGATGCTTCATCTTCATTTAAACACAAAAATGTGGAGTTAATATTATTTAAAAAATAAATTAACTCAATAGTACCATCCATAGAGTAAGAATATTAATAGAGTGATAGCGTTAACAACATTACTTTGTGCGAAGCGTGAGCAGTTTTCATATAGATATCCATTCATGGATATATCGTACACTAGTGATTTACTGTCAGAAAAAAAAATTATATGAGTTCCTTGTCATTTGTTACAAACAGTTGTATAAAAAAAAACAATCCCTAACTTCACAAACTCTACACCTTCGTCAAAATATGTGGCTTGGCCGTTTAGAACGAAGATGGCATATAGTTTTTATCACGGGAACGCGCGTAGAACCACGAGCTAGTTAGTTATGAAAACTTCAGAGAATTCGTGGTTAATTGGACACATTCATTCAGTAGGTAACAGTTTGAATATGGAGAGATAAGTCCGGAATGTAGTTGGTTGTTATTTAACACTGACACTATTACACACTAATTTATGTGATTTTGTTTGTTTGTGTATTGTTACCAAGGGTGTATAAAAAGTGTATATGGAGCGCGTTATCATATTGAGTACATCGGCTGCGGCGTGGTACTCGTAATACTTCGAACATGCATCACATCAATGTCGACCCACATTGTTTTGTAGCGGTGACTTATGAAGGCTTGTGTGCATTACTTTTTGCAGAATTACCCTGACACGCAATGTTATAAAACCAGCCATGTGTGAGTCGGGCCTCGTTCTATCAGGGTTCCGTACACAGCTTAAAAAGTTTTCAGTATTTGATGTTTAAATATGTACGTGCCTACATAAATTCCAACTAGTTTAGTTTTAGAGATGATTCAACTGACAACTTTGATGGCCCCCCTTTTCTTTATTTTTGAAGTTTAAAAGAATAAAATATATATTTAGACTCTACTCAATATTTTATACCTAGATAATGTCATGCATCCCAAATAGGTCATAGGAAAAAAAAACAATATTAAGTTTTGGGTCAATATTTTACAATATTCATCCAAATTTCAGGTTTGTGACTTATTCTGTCTATGAGATACAGACATCAGAGTGACAAAAATAGGGCGCCGTTTAGACCTAAGGGTGCCTTATAATGGCTATTTTAGGTTTCGTACTTATTTGAGCAATTTTTATTAATATTTAGTGTTAGATACGAAGACAACTATTGAAGAGGCTGTATGTATGGTAATTTGCCTTTGCCTGTTTCATAATAGAAAAGACAGCCTGGTACGGAATTAAAGCTGGAAGTAACTGTAGTTTATCTAATGTATATGTCACCGTTAGTTTATAATCTACCTAGCGAGATTATAAACTCTCCGATATATTGTGAACTGTATCATACTGCTTACAATATAACGTATTCATTTTCGATAGTTTATAATCTAACGTTGTCAAACCGTCATATTGTGAACCGTCCCTGATTGGTCAGTATTGGCGGTAGTTCGTTCTGTATTCATAGCGTTAGAAAATAAACATAGGATTTAAATAAAAGAAATTTACATTTAATTGTATGAGATCAATATTAAATATACGTCAATCAATTTTTTTTTAAGAAACAATAAAAACATCATCTACGTTATGTATCGCCAAAGATGGTGGCGCGGGACACATGACGTTTAACCAATCAGCGCGCGAGGTGCGTTCCGACGTATTCAAGTATGATGCCAGTTTACAATATGACGGTTTGTCATGGATAAATAAAAGAAATTTACATTTAATTGTATGAGATCAATATTAAATATACGTCAATCAATTTTTTTTTAAGAAACAATAAAAACATCATCTACGTTATGTATCGCCAAAGATGGTGGCGCGGGACACATGACGTTTAACCAATCAGCGCGCGAGGTGCGTTCCGACGTATTCAAGTATGATGCCAGTTTACAATATGACGATAGATTATAAACTATCGGAAATTAATCCGTTATATTGTAAGCAGTATGGTACAGTTCACAATTTATCGGGGAGTTTATAATGTCGCTAGGTAGATTAGAAACTAACGCTTTTCACAAAAGTACGGTGAAATATACAACGTGTTTCCGTTAAAGTACACGTCTTCTTTGGTACTAGGCGCACAGATCGCTAAAGAGAACATTTTATGATAATATTAGCAAGTGACGTGACAAGATAATGACCCTCATTGAGCTGTGTCACGTTGGTTATGATTTAATTTCAATAAACTTGGAGCTGAATTTTTTTATAGAGATGATATAGTCTTCACTCCTTTCGGATAGATACCGTTTGCATTACACGTTGAATGATTATAATAGTGGTGTTTGTTATCAGGGTGTGGTGTACCAACTGGACGTGGCGCTGCAGTCGGTGGAGACGCAGCGCGCGGGCCTCGTGTTCATCTACGACATGACCGACTCCAAGTACACCAACTTCGATTACGAACTGTCGCAGAAGATACTCACCATGTTGAAGGTAAGAGCGTTTATTTTCATTTTAATTTCATTTCAAGCATTTGGGTTACCGATGTACCTGCGCAGAAGATACATTTTCAAAGCGCGGGAAACCGCTATTGGTAAGCAGCTGCCGCCATGTAAGCGCGCGCCGTGCAGCGGGGCGTGACTTGCGAGTGAGATAGAACTAACAGCTGCAGTGTATTATGAACCTTATAGTAGTGATCTAAAGTTGATTGTAAGTTTTAAGCATTATTTCGTTAATCTTCGGGGCCATACTTTCTTTTCTGTGCGAACGAAGATTCACGACGCGCCTTATCAGTTGGGTGCTACTGTAATATGATTTCCAGATCCCAGAGTTTTTGGGTCAGGTTTACTGCCTCAAACGAATTAATTGCTAGAGCTCAACGGTAAGGGGAGATGGGTGGGTAATTCTGAAGTAATATCCCGGGTGTTGCAAGCGTCTTTAGCGTATTCTAACCACTTACCATTAGGAGTTTTCTTCCGCGGATGTTCAGACTGTGGAATGAGCTCCCCGCCGTGGTGTTCCCAATGGAGTACAGCATGGGGTTCTTCAAAAAGGGTGTGAAGATATTTCTTCAGGGTCGGGAACGCGCGTGTGATACCCCTGGTGTTGCAAGCGTCCATAGGCTACGATAACTGCTTACCATCCTTAGGCTTGTTTGCCACCATATTGGAGTAAAAAAAAATTACGTTATTTACTAGTGTTGTGAAACCTTGCTTCTTGCCAAACTTCATGATTCTAAGTCAATGGGAACCGAAAGATATATTGATGAGCGACATAAAATAGCGGTATCTCGTCGTATTATCGCCGATACGACTGAAGATCTGACTGTTTGATATTCATTTCAACTTGGTACCTCTACCCGTTCCAAAAAGGATCTTGACGGACAGAATGACGGGCAGGCAATAAAGTAATCCTATATGGTTTCCGTTTTTTCCTTTGAGATATGGAACCCTAAACACCAGTAACTTCATATTGATTAATAGGGATGTTGCCTGGATAAAAATATAATCATTCTAATTAGCCTGTCAGTTAGATTATCAAAAAATATTGTACACGTATTTTTTGCTTTACAAAATCATTAACAATTGACGAAGATAAAGCGTGACTAAGTTCGGGAGTGGGGGCTCGTGACGTCACTTGTTCCTAAAGTGTACCACACCGTGACGTCACGTGGAACTTCAACACACGATATCTTCGTATGTTTTTGTTTAATTGACAAAAGAAAATATACTTGTCTAATATTTTTTGATAATGTAAATGACGGACTAATTAGTTTTTTTCAGGAAAGTAGCATATTGAGCTTTATTATTTCTGTCTCGTCCGTTCATAGGATGTCAAAATAATAATTTATGTTACGAAATACTAATCGTATCAAAATACGTACTATATTCTGAACACGTTAAGTTAATCCGAGTTAGTACTTTGTCCTTTGAGTTAATCCGATTCTTCATTCGATCCTGGAATATGGACTTGAGCCTATAATGATATTATATTATTAATGAATTTGAAAGAAGAAGAAGGGTTATTCGGTAAAACAAATTACTTATCGACAGGCTCAACAAAATTATCTATATGATATTCGAAAACTTTCATTTTCATAACTTTTGTGGTCAAAGTTAATCTGAAACGAGCGAATGTTTAGCATGCGTGGAAAGGTATTTACGGAACCTTTCATGATATAACCGCCAAACATCGTTTGTTTGGCGGGCCGAACCGAACTTTCAACAGAATCAATATGAAAAGTCGCGTAAAATTCCTTTGAGGTGGGTTGAGTGCTAACTGAAAATTTTAAAGCTTTTACATACCTTTTTCACTTCTACGAACTATGTCGAGGGTAGGCATTTTATACGTTTTCATTTACAAATATGAATTGAATATTTAAATAGAAACAAGACTTATGATTGACGAATTGAAAGAATAGGTTAAATGTTGTCTGTTATGTATTGTAAGTTTACTATGATATTCCTGTTAGTTTTTAATAGGTATGTCAACCCATAAATTGAACCCACTACCGAATTACTGACCAAGCCACATATTTTGACTAAGGTGTAGAGTTTGTGAAGTTAGATCGTGTAGAGTTATAAGCTTGGCTCTACATGAGATCTGATAACTTTTTGACAGTGCGAGCCATATGTCTTGGCAACATTTTACATAAAAATGTTTTTGGTGGGATTTACTTACTGTTTCGAAGTAGTTAGCGAAAGGGACACACGTGTTGCATACATAGAACATTTCAACTTATATTTAAAATGTATGTTTCTTTCTACTGGATTTTTTCGACGACTTCAAGTCAGATTAAAATACATTATTATTCTATGCTTTTTAGTCCAAAGAGCTGAGAGTGAATATTGGTTTGTTGATTTTCAGTGCAAGTTGATTTTAATGGAAATGGAAATCCAAAAATAACGTAGCGGTATCAGATTTTGTAATAGATTTAGGTAGTTTTCCATAATATATTATACAAATGCGCATAATATCAATTTGCAGCACATTATGTCTGCGGGATGCGGGAATGCTTATAGCGTGTAAAAAAAATAGATTATTTCTCAAGATGATGACGTTATCGGTTTAATTTAGTCTGTAATTAAGTAACGCTTAGCAACTTGTAAGAATTGTTTCATAATAAAGCAATTGTATTGTGGAACTAATTTGGGGTTTCCCTAAATCCTTTACCAACGTAATGGTTGACAACCGCAACGCTCCGTTCTATTCGTGTTTTTTGCGACTACCTAAAATAAGACAAGGGAAACATGTTAGTCAACATATGAACGAGCCTCCTATTACAAAATAGTTAAGGTTGAATGTACACTTTTTCTCCTTACATGTTCATTCGATTATTCCGCTTGTGTAACTGTCATATAATTTTTCGCAAATATGAACATATAAAGCCAGTGCTTAGGTCACATGACTCTCTATTTGCGTTTACTTGATAAAGACTTATTTTGCAAATTCGAAGCAGGGCTCGTCACTTTGAACAACATCGTGCCAAATCTGAAATTATTTAAATCTGACTTTGATTTTCTAATTTGCTCCCAAAGTGAACCCCATATTAAAAAAAACCATTTATTTACGTTACACGTCCGTGTTTAGGTCACAGAAATTCATACAGGTATATGTATTCCAAATGTCAACTTAATCGGTCCAATAGATTCGGAGCAAGTTGGTTATGACAGGACAGACGGACACACGGGTGGTCCTATGAAGGTTCCTATTATTCATTCGGACATGCGGAATCCTGAAAAATATGAATACCACTGTATACGTCTGTGAGAAATACTAAGTTCTAGGGTAGAAAATGTTTTCGTCTTAACCAAGGGTAGGTATTCAATAAATACTATGTTTTAGGGTAGAAAAAGCTTTCGCCTTAACCAAGAGTATTCAATAAATACTAAGTTCTAGGGTAGAAAGAGCTTTCGTCTTAACCAAGGGTATTCAATAAAATGTACATAATTTGAATTTCTAAGTGATTTCTAAAGATAAAGCGATAAAAATGTTTGACATTTGACTATAAAAGGTTAATTTGTTTCTCGCAAGCACCTAACCATTGCATAATTTATTTGATGTAGAAACTTCGCGCAATAAAAATAGTAATTGGCATCAACGTTTATGTAAAACAATTATTGTGACCTCGGCCCCTCTTTAGTTGTTTATTCACTTAGAACTCGACACTGACTGAGGGATGTTGATAGATTCTTATTAGCGACTTTATAAATGGTTCTTATCGTAAGTTAGCACTTGACAACTCCCTCGGGGTCGTTGAAGCGATTCAAGATACTTAATTAAACTTTACAATACAATTTAAAGCGATCGTGTTATCTTAATCCTTGTTTATTAATTAATTTTAATAATGAACAAGTCGTTCATTCTGTATGAAATATGCACACTCACTCGACGACCGAAAATCTCGTACGATCTTTTCATAAAACCCTTAATTCCCTTCGTCTCTGCCGTTGACATATTCAGGTCTCTGCCCAAGTTCTTATTATGTAGGCCAACGATAATACTTTAATATAAAATACCAACACGCCACGACATGCTATAGGGCTCAACATGTGACTTGATTCGTTCTAGTTCAATACATACGGGTATTACCATTTTCATTATATATAATTAATTTTTCAACACAATTGATAAAATGTAATATGACATTTTAATTATTTACTGTAACGACCACACTACACGATACTCAATTACGAATTAATAAAATTCGTTATTCATTTCATTAGCATTGTAACCTCGCATTGTAAGCTTTTTAAAAAAGGGACTTGTTTTACTGACTAGAATTTGTAATGAAAAATGTAAACAAAACCCTTGGGAAATTACATCTAAAATTGGGAATATTAAATGTCAGCGTCACCAGGTTGAATATTTGCTAAAGTATTGTGTATATCTCACACAATCGCTTGTTTCGGCGAATTCATGGTGTATATTGAAATTTCGTAGCTTCGTTTCACCGTAGCGCAGTGGGCGGATGTGGGCCGTAGTCCTTTCGTAGCCGGAGAGCGCCGCCCGCCCCAGCCCCGCGGCCGCCCGTCCTCGCCGCGTCACCCTACCGCTACCGCACCATTGCGATGCGAGCGAAAACCTGACGTCAGTTGAGCTCACACGAGCGACGCGACCGCACGTTGCCCGCGTCGACGAATTTCGCGATTCATTTACGCCGCTACTGGATACATAACGTGTGTGAAATACGAACTGATTGATACGATCTTACCGTCCTCGGTGTTACACCTCTGATATCGTGATCTCGGAAGTGCTGCGCGTCGGTTCACGAGAGCCGCAAACAGGTGGCGATTGCATATCATTGCAATTATTGGTTGTTGTTGCCACCGTGTGGTGTGCAGTGCCAGTGCCTATTAGCCGTGTGGTAGAGGGAAGTGCATTCGACTGTAGAGCTCATTCGGCCGGCTCTAACGATAGTTTATCGTGAAGTGACTTCGGATCGATAGTAACAGCTGAGCCGATTGAAGCCGCCTATCTGAGGTAAGAAGATAATATTGTCTGTGTGACCTCTTATATAGTATCTATACAGGCAATTTGTTTATAAAATATTGCAGAAGGAACGCGGAGTCGTACCCGAGGCTTTAAGCGCAAATACGCAATTTGGTAAATTTCAACGGAAACGTATCAAAACAAACATTACTAGGTCATTCATAAATATAGCATATTGTAATTGTCAAGGTTTTTCAAATGATAAGTTTGACGTTACAATAACAAACTAGTACTGCACACTATATTGTTGGTATTGCTTCAGTTTGTAATACACGGAGCACCTTCAAAGCAAAATAAATAAGAAGATAAAAGTAAAGGTAAAATAATTCGCGGTGCTACCGGCTCTTATTATCTGGTTGTTAATAAATGCAAGTAGCATTGACGTCTTATTGTCATAGATTGTAAAGACGAAACGTAATGAAGTAGCCTTGCGAAAAAACAACCTTATTGTTGCCTGTATAAACCGCCCGAGGGACCTTATTCAATAGCTTCAACGTTGTTTATATAAAAGATGAGGGCAGACAGAAGCTGACGGAGACATTTGTAAATCTTGACAAAGTATGGTAGTAAAATGGGAGCACCGTTTGACACAGCAATATAGTTATGTCGGGATTAATTATGCATGTATCTTCAATTTGCGTGGAAATTTTGTTTACGACTAACGACCAAGCGGAAATTTGGCAATGTTCACGAATAACATTAGAATCAAACTTCGTGTTGCGGTCCAAATACCCATCGAGAATAATGTTTATTCTGCTAAGATAGTTTATCTTCTTCTCACTATTGTATTGCCTTTCTATTGTTTTGAACACTGCACAGTTGAAGTGAAATCAAAAGATTATCCGCACATCCGTCGCATAATATTGATACAGATCCCGTACCACTAGTATCGAAGTTCTAAGAAGGCCGGTGATAGGTTAGTTTGTATTAATGTTCTAGCTTCCTACCACTCTGGAGTTGAAAATCTGTCGCCAAGCAGCTCCCGGTGCGGACAGCTGCGGATCAGATTCTCTTCTAGGCTTCCGTGTGCATCGTCCACATCATTGGTCAAACAAGATTTTTTTAATTATAAAGAAGAACATTAATTGTGAACACTAATTAGCTGGACCATTAGCAGAGCAACCTAATATTGGAATCTTAATCAACTTGGCAATTATTTGAACAATAAAATTGAATCTTGATTCTAGTCGAGCGCGTGAGGTAGTGATAGTGAAAATATTATTGCGTGGTGTTTGTTATCGAAGCTATTAATCGATGGGTTGGTCGGTGTCACCGGCATGCCCGCCGTCGCCATCGGCAGCGCGCGGCGCGACGTGCCTCGAGAAGGAGCTACGTTACGTGTCACTTTCGACACTCCCGCCACTGCTAATTGGATAATCGCGTACAGTTATTTGGCAATCTATTGTTAACGGCCCATTATTCCGGGTACGCCTGTGCAATTCTTATAATGGAGAATTTCTTCAAGGTCTTGTTCGTCATTTCCCGTCCTGCTAATGGACGGAAAATCAAAACAACGCGTCACGGAAATTGTGTTACATTACTCCTGTCCGTTTTGATTCTTTGGACATTCTATAATTAGATTTATTTAGGGCCAAGTTTAATGCCACTTTTTAATAGACGTATCTATGCAATCTCTATCTTATAAACATTTTGAATAATACATAGAGTTGATTATTTGCACTATTATTTGTAGTCGTATTGTAAATTTAACTTTCAATGTTTGTCAAAATGATGCCACCATACCACCATCGATCACTGGTCATTCACTTTGCGCTTTCACATCGCACACCATTTCCAGTGGTTTTCCCTTACCTTTTTTGAACATTGGATAACCTTACAATACAAGTCCACGTTAGTCTTCGTTACAACATGGAATACTTGTGTCGATGTTTATTTTGTGACGAGTGGATTTACGTTTCACATAACGCTTTTCTCTAAATATTTTAGGGAAAGATTTAAAAGTAGCACAACTTGCATATAACGCGCTCACTGTAGATGCAATTCTAATTAAGGATTTTAAAAAGAACTGGTATTATGATAACATAATTAGTGTCGACTTTAAAAATCGACATCGGCGCCGTGATACGACTATCGAACTATGTAATTCGAACAACGCAAATGATATGCAAATGTGTAGTATTGGGTTGCGATTCACGCTCGATCACATTGATTATGATAAAGTAGAAGGATTGTGGAGGCCGTCGTGGGCGCGCCGACCAGTCTTCAAGAGCAAGGTCACGCCGGGGCGCCTCATGCTCATGCCGTTTACCGGTTGTGTTTATCATTCTTGTAGCATTCCATAACAAAATCCACTTTTTAAATAATGTTATTCTTATAGCTAATTGACCACAAAAATCATATAGAACAATATTTTAACTTATCACGATTTTTACTTCACCTTCGTGAATGGAATCGAGTTTTTTGACTATGTAACTTCGCTATTTTTTTGAGGTTTCTGGAATGGGAACCACCTTTAGAACATTTACGGCAAAAAATATACAGTCCTGTGACAGACAGACAGATAGAAGGATGGACTTAATAGATTCCCTTTGAGTACTTAATCCTAATAAATCAATCTCTCTAAAATTTTCTGAAAAGCCAATATTATTAAAGTGTACTTCTGTAGCGATGAAACTGAAAGTGACTATTTTAAGAACTGGCAATTTATTCAAAGGAAAAGTGGTTTGGCTGAGTTAAAGTAGTCCGATAACTCAAGTAGTTCATTTCGCAGAAAATATACTGATGTGAAGATTTGACTTTGTTTACTGAAAACGTCTCGTCGATTAGGTGTTTCGTAGAATTATTGTAGCACATCTATATTCCAAGTATACAATAACTTAATTTATTGCGTCGTTTGATGTTTGCATCTTTATCTTGGAAACATCGATGATTGCGATGAATTTACTTAATTCAATTAGAATATCTACGTAGGTAGTAATACTCTTGTAAACACGTTGTAGTAATGTTGTTATTTCGTTCATTATCATTCGTCCCAATCTGCGAAGGTCGACGCTCATTCATTATCGTATCATGTAGGTACCTTGTAGATTGTGAAACGATGAAATATGTACATTTTCCGCTTGGGTATGAGTTATTTGGTTGTATAAGTATTGACAGTGGAATGGTGACCGGCAAGATGTTTTTATCTCATGGATCTCGTTCGATACTCACCTTGAAGTCACGTGTCAGTGGCTGAGTCACAGCCGGCGGTAGCGGTGCGCAGCAGTACACACCTTCCCTCCCACTACTATTAACTAAAAACAACAACTCATCTATTGCGTAGTTTACACTTAGAAACGGACATTTACATCAGTTTATGCGACTACAATTGAACGTATTCACATACAAAATACGAATATTACTTCATTGTAAAGTATGTAATCTTTTGCCAAAGATCAACCAAGGCGATGATAGCTCAGTGGTAGTGACGTCGGATACCGAGATGAAGGTCCCGGGTTCGATCCCTACAATGAGCTTGAGCTTTCGGTGAAGGAAAACATCGTGAGGAAACCATAGCACGGTGGTAGGGTACTTTGTAGTACCCGCCTGGCTGGCTACCACCCTCAAGTTGAAAATCTGTCGCCAAGCACCTTTCGGTGTGTTCCGATAGCTGCACTTGAGAGCCAGTTCCTTCTAGGCTTTGTGTGCTTACCACCTTCGGCCGCATCGTCACTTACCATGGTGAGATTGCGGTCAAACACAGGCCTATAAACAGTAAAACAGTAAAAAAAAAAAAAAAAAAAAAAAAACCTCACATTTTGGGTCTGATGAATTGAAATTACTTATTGTGATGTAAATTAACTTGATTCAAATTACGCTAACCTACGAGTGTATTTGAATATTGAATCGAGGAGTATTGTTACGTGTCCGGTCGTGATATACATTTTGTGATCCCAAGATTATTTCCTAACAAAATTTTAGTGGAGCCGTAGCGTAGTTAGCAATTAGCCGAAATGTTCGACGACACGTACGTAAGAGCGAGGCACCGCATCGGTATCGGTGCGAGTGACATCGGCCACCTGGATGATTAATATCCGCCAGGCCAGGAGAAGGTCGCGAGCATCGGCCGGAGCGGAGCGGGTGACGTCACCTCCGCAGGCGCTCTACTTCCGCTACTCTACGTGGACTTAATTAATAGGCTTAGCTTTACCAAATACAGTCGGTATGGGGAACGACTGTATTTGGTTAAGCTACTACCGAAATATTTAACCTTATTTTTCGAACCTATGCCTCTAATGTCCTCCCAAATAACACCTCTAAAAATATGCCTATGTCACCTATACACCAAAGCTGTATTAATTCATGTCACAAAAATACAGAATAGATAATTAAAAACATTTATCTATGTCCTTGTAATCCCTGATAGAAGTCCGTAAAGATTAGGCTATGACTGATTTGTTGCGAATGCAAATATTATTCGAAGTCAGACTGTAGTATCGGTAGTGAGTGTCAGTAAATGGATTATCTGTCAGTAAATACAAACATATCATGGAACCGCTAAAACAATTGTCCCATTTATCGAGTGTAGTTCGAGGCAAGCTTGCGCTTTTCATCGTTCGACCAACATAAATGAGATCGGGGTATATCATTCTCTATGGTTATACAAGCGAGCGCGCTCATTGTGCCACGATGATGCTGACGAGCGAACGCCATCATCTAAGTACTTATACATCCTTACATTTTACTATAATTTTGTAAACACTTAATTCTATGTTCATTTTATTTTTATAACGTTATTTTATTTGCATGGAGGATTGTCTCTCCATCAAACGATTTTTACCTCTTCATTATTATCAGTAAGATTACAATGGTTCATATAATTGATAAATGTAGGTTACGTAGTAGAAAAAATCGACAGATATCTCACTATCTGTTTATTCTCATAGTTATCGCAACTTGAATGTTTGTTTGCATTCAGATATGCCATACGCAAATATTTGCGGAAGTCAAATACTGGCTAGCTTCCGGCGCTCGATCGGTGATGTTCTATCGATTGGAAGCATGGCGAAGCGATTTCCATATACTGGCATCCTCTACTCAACTACCTGTGGTTAAAGTCTGGTTATATCATTATGGGTCATAAAATGCCGGATTTCACAACGAGGTTTTTTTAATTAGTAATTTTCAAAATTATTCCCTTTTCCGCAGCCAAGTTTTTTTTAATGAATCCATTTCTAATATCATTTTTTATATTCGAAATAATTTGGAATTTTGGATCCACTAAATTCAATGTATGTAACTAGTTTTTAAATTTCATTTCCATTTTAAGTATGGCCTTCTACTTATTTTGTTAAATCCTACTGTTCTAACAAAAATACCTTTCTTGCTAAATCATTCCGAAGCAAACCATAATAACGGAATAGAAATGATGTCGATACAAAAGACGCTTGGGGAATCGCACCTGGCTAACGTTGAAGGGAGCGACAGCTGCGCACGCGTCACCCCGCCTCGATATCGTTGTTTGATGCTCCATTCTATTTTTTACTTAGAAGGATGTCTGAGCCTAAAACTGTCCCCCAATTCGTATACAACAATAAATATCATCCCGCTTATATGTATTCTATCGTTGATACTTATTTGAAGTTCAACAGTTTCACAGGATTACCTCGAAAATTTTGTGATACAATTGCGAAGCGAAGTTACGCAGTAAAATTCTATGAACTTGTGGTATGAGAATAAGTCACGAAGCGGATGAGGAGGGATGTGTTGTGTTCGTTCAGTGTTACGTGAGTCGTGTCAAATTGGTTTATAACCGGCGGTTCCTGTCGTGGAAGCCGTTGTTTTGTGTGTCACACTTGGTCGAACTTTACCGTATTTGTTGTTGGCGCCCCCGCGAGCGGGCGATTCACTGCGTCGCATCGCTAAATGGGGACGCAATTCCTGACCTACATCTCAACGGGGTTGTCTGGGACATTGCCAACTCCATCCCCAGAATATCTTACTTTTTGGGCTAAACTAGCATATAATGAATAGCTTCTGTGTGCAAAGACTATCACTTATTTTGCATCAGTCTCATTTACAACGTTTGGTCCATTTAAACCATTTTAATGGCTTCGGTGAATGTAAAGATGTCATAATAAATAAATGCGATAATGAGACACTTTATCAATTTAATAATGGCGGCACTTTAAGTAGTCTATCTTGCAAAGGAGCTCTATTCTATTGCTTTGAAAAAGACTTAAGGCCTCACTTTAGACTGAGGTGATACAATTTTAATTTAAATAGTTACATCATCGTTTACGCCCACGCGACGTTTTATCCACACTGTATTGTTAGAAATTTCCAGATCGCAAACTTTATATTTTGTCCTTTCAAAAACATCACATACTTTTTAATTGGCTGCGATAAGTCCCAGAGCTTTTACGCTCGATGTTGATTTGCACATCGTTTTCAAATAGTTAATTTCCATGGTTGATATAACAAGATCTCGATTTGGTAGATGTTATCGAGGTGGAATCACATCTGCCGCTGCATGTATCGAGAAAATGAAAAGTATCAGCTCTGGAATTCGCATGATATAAGAAATCAAATTCAAATACATAAAGTAACAAACCTTAGCTTAGCTAGGAGACATATCAAATCATGTTATTACTTTTGCGCCATCATTTACCTACAAAATGGTGCCGATTCTGTTGTAAATCGCACTAAACTAATTTTTTAAAGAGACAGGCCCGTGTCTGTTTTTCACAACTAAATTAATTTTAATGTCACTATGTCCCTTTCTAACAAAGAACATAAGAAAAGGATGTAAGAAATTTAGTCCTGTCAAATTAGTCCAATGCTTGTTTTCAATATAAATTTAGTCGCCATCTATCGCTGTTACGCCTAAATACACGCAAAATAAAACGGCAAGGATTAATTTGACAACTTAAAATATGTTCTATCCTTTTTCAATAATGTTCGTAAGAAAGAGATGAGTTGTAACTAACATTTTTTTAGTGTTATTTACAAGAGAATCGGCGCCATAGTGATACTAAAATTAGTTTAGTTGTAAACAAATGAATCAGGGCCAATTTCAATGCTTGCGTTATAATATTCACATACTATTTGGGTTCGGTGTCCATCGTACTCTATGTACATACATATCCTCATTTTTCCAGATATTCGACTTGCGAGTACGAGATCTTTGTTGGATGTTTTATTTATAAGACGGCATTCTTCTCAGAAACCTTTTCACACTGATCTAATTTGACGTTTACAGCGAAAGAAATACAGTTATATATTATTTGCAAAATGAAATTATTTAATTCCACGTTACGCCTTCTGTCTATATAAAATGAGTTACTTAATTTCTGAACAGGGCCAGATATGACGTCACTCATAACGTTGGAAGTTGGCTCTTATTTTCTCTCTGATATATTGTGTTGACATGAATTCGATTAGATAGTATCCAATTTATCTTATCTCTCAATAAATTTCTCCCAAAAATATCCGCACGTTATTTTCGTCAACAAATGACCTATATTAATAAATAATTAAATACCTATCAGCGCTTATAGACATGGTCTATCGACCGACACACCTATTACTATCCTTACTTTATTACTATCCTCACTAATATAATGCGCATGTGAGTTTGTTTCTTACGCTTTCACGCCTTTACTACTCCTATCTCGATGAAATTTGGCATGCAGATAGCCTATGGTATGGAGGAGGACATAGGCTAATTTTTATCCCGGGAACGCGGCTGAAACCGCGGGGTACAGCTAGTATATTATAAAGATACTACACAATCATATACCGGCTTCTAATAAGTTTCGTGCTTTTAGATGTGCTATTTCTTTCAAATATTTATCCACTAGCATCCTACGTGACTTGAATACTTTAATGTTGCCTTCAATTTGTACATTTCGTTTTATGTGGATGGAGCTATGATAGCTCGAAATGAAGGCTGTACGTAAGTGATGCAATAGACAGTCGCAGCGCAGTAGGTTCGCGTGTCGATAGTTTGGTTTTGTGTATGGTCGTGTGGCGTGAGTATGCGATGTTCAACGCTGGATCGTTTGTTATGTTGTGTGTGATAAGGGATTTATTTATGCATCGGGGACGACGTGCGCGCGGTCCGCGCTCGCCTTGGCTGCATCATCGCTGACGACGATACGCTTCGCTGCATGTACAGTCGGGGTCTGAAAATGTTTATCACTTTTCAAACTCGATTCCATCTCATACCGCGCGCAATAAGGTCTATGTCATATCAATAAACATATTACATTTTAAAATGGTGAAATGTTTTTAAGTATCGAACATAGCAAAAAGGCTTTCAATGATTTTTTGATTAAGTAGGTATGTAAGTAAATTTTGTCAAAGTTAAACGTATGTAAGCAAATAAAAATTTCAATAAAAATACAAAGGTAATAAAGTAATGGCAAGTTTAATCCTGCAGTAAAAGGGGCAGTTTTTTTTTGCACATCCTAAATTTAGTGCTATATCAAGAGAACTCAATTCTTACTAGGTACCTATAACACCTCTTTGAATTATTTTTCATGTCAAATACAATCCACGCCTATCAAAAGTAATTTTATTTCCGTTCAACCTTATGAAACAGAAATGTGCAAGCGATTAGAGACCGTAAGGTGGTAAACATTTTTAGACCGCGACTGTACATGGTATACACTAGTATACAGTATATGTTGCTATCCAAAATATTATGCTGGTTTTATGATGTCGCCCGCCGGAAAATGAGATCGCAGCTGAGACATGCCTATACCTATTGTAATACTTTTTAAGCTCGCTACTTTTCGCGAACTAAATTCATTGTAATTGAATCGGGTCTATTCGCGCACAGATTATCATACAAATATGATTTTTGACTAACCTCGACGTTTCGACCAAGTTACATTGATCATGGTCACGAGTGAACTCGTGGAATGGTTGAATTTTGAAAATCCGTAAGTGGATGTTTATGCTATTGTAGAGAGAGACTAGTGTTCAAAATTTTCTAGATCCTGCGGTTTAATTTGTGCGTGCATTTGTCAATCGGTCAGTTTCTTTTCTTATATTTCCTGCTCTTCTAAGCATTCGTCATGCAGCCCTCAATAATGATTAAATTGCCGTGACCCACTGAAACAGGATATTCCTGTTCGACAAGAAACATCTGCTCAGTGTTATTTCCTTGAATAGCGATCAATGTTATTTCTCTCGAGATACGCAATTCATGGAAAGTGTCGTTAATATCGTGGTGTAACTACCCAGTGGCATTTATGTTCAAAGGTCAAATTGTTGTGCACGTATGTAGCCAGCGATGTATGTAGCTGTAGGAAATTGAGTAATGTTCGCTCGCTCCGCTTCACGAGTCCCTGATGAACTACACGTGGAAAATAATAGAACTGTAAAGGTCGACGAGCATTTGCCACCCAGCTCTGGTAATAATAGGATTCGTTTTTTTGGGTTGCTGGCTATTGCGCTGTCCGTTCACACGAAGACTTCAATCAAATTAGCGACCTTCGTTTGTAGCCGTGACAAAACTGGGGGAATTCAATTTCAGGACGGGAATGGTAACAGGAAAACTTTTATTTCCATTGGGTCGCGAAATACAATCGTTTGATTTGTCAGCCATGGTGATAGTAATGATCGAGTTTATGTTCAATAATAAGTGGATTCAATTTGTCCACTAAAGTTAATATATAATGTAATAGACCTCTATGAATCTGAATGCCATATTGTTGTGAAAAAAGAAGTGGCTGTAGCCCTAGTACATGACGATCAGTGTTATTTACCGCTGGCAGAGCGCCAGCAGCGACCGGAGACAACGCTGTGACACCGCCTTGTTTAAGAACTCGCTCCATCATCTCTTATGAGACATCTTTGATATACTATCTCTGACGATGTTTATATAACACTTTCACTTGCTACTTTGCGTATTTAAAACAGCTAATAGTATCTCATAAAGTATTAATTGCCCTCGTTCAATCGTGTCGTCGAATACAATCTGCAACGCTGTCTGCGCCGTAAGAGGATGCTTCTCATTTCCAGCTTGAATAAGGTTCATTTTGTGTTTCGGAATGAGATGGGACAGCCTCTCCTTTGACCCTTTGATGCTTTCAGACTAAGCGGTATTATGTAGCGTTTTGTTACATATAGCTCTTTACGGTAAGAACTCTTTAGGATTTAGAATGCTAGGACGGCTTCTCGACATAATAAAATACCTCTCGTGTACTGTTACTTGAAATATAATGAAATTCGAGTTCTATTTCAAATATTTTATAGGTACATCGATACAGAATGCAAATAAACGATACTATAGATTGTAAATGAATGCTATGCTATTTATGAGTTTACAATGGCAATCCAAAGATAGTTTTACAAGCTTTTATTTAACTAGCAATGTATAATATGTAATAATGTATGTATGTAACTATGTTTGTTGGGGTGGAATCTTGCAAGTCGAATTTCACCACTTCCAGTGGTTGGATTGACTTAATATTTGGTATACATTAGTATATTGGAAGACAATGTAAGTACAGTCAACAAAAAGTGCAGTCACCAAAAAATCTTGTATTAAAAATGAAAAACTTATTTAATAGTATGAAGGTAAATATTATTTAATTAAATATGACAGAATGAAGAATGTTCACTAATTTTGAATTTTAGCTCATCGCATTTTCTGTAGAAAATAAAAAATATATGTGAAAGAATTATTTCAATACGACAATTACTTTCCGAGATATAGAATTTTTAAATGAGCGCGCGACGCCGGATTCGACCGCCCGGTACTTGATGCGTGTGACGTCATGTTCGCTCGCTCAGTCCGTCGCGCTCTTTTTCTCTTGAAAAATCTTATTCCTTGGGTTTATAAATTTGAAACTTAGCACTATTACTTATTTAATCAAATAATACAGCTTCTCATTATTAGATTTTTAAAACTACCCCTAAAAGGGGGTTTAGGAGGTGTTAAAGTTTGTATGGAATAAACCTACCGCGCGGTCCGATTAACTTAAAACACGGTTTTAATACATCGTATAAACATAAAAAAACACGTGTTTTTGGGTTTCGCGAAAATCGACCCCTAGTAGGGCAAAAAGGGGTAATAATGTTTTAAGGGGAGGATTTTACTACTTCTGTATTAACTCAAAAATTGGAATACATTAGTTCCTTTTGTAGCCTAAGAAAGGATTTTAGAAATTCCATCCCTCCATCCAGTGGGTAAAGAAGAGGACGCAGGTAAAACGGCGGGCGGAGTGTTAGTTTAGAGATAAAATCAAGGCTTATTGTTTTGAAGATCGTCAGTATAGTGAGAGTCTGCTATCTACACATTATTCATTTATAGTGTGCATTATTTTGGTACCCCCGCAGTTTCACCTGCGCGTACCTACAGTTTGAATTTTTTGCGCGGAACCCCGTTATTATTTTTCTAAAATAAAATTAGCCTAAGTTCCTTCTTATAACATACGCTATCTACCTGTGATAGTCTCCTTAAAATCGGTCCAGCCGTTCCGTAGGTTAGGACACAGATGACTAAATATTTACTACGTAAGTAAGGAGGCCGGAACAAACTGTGTCAAATGTTTAATCCGCATGCGAAGACGGTTACTATAAAAATAAATAAATAAATATCCTGGGACATTCCTCACACACGGTCATCTGATCCCAAACTAAGCAGAGCTTGTACTATAGAAACCAGATAACTGATATAATACATATACTACTTTTTATTTGTAAATACATACTTAATATACATAATTACACCCAGACTCAGGACATACAGACATGTTCATGCACACAAATACATGTCCTGTGTGGGAATCGAACCCACGACCTGCGGCGCGTAAGGTGAACCTTAACCAACTGCGCCACAAGATGCGTTACAAGATGACGTCACACTGGGGTCACGTGACTGCTAGTGGGCCTCGATATTTAGGGAAATTTCAAATGTCTGTAAAATCATAACTACTTGGTTTTTTTGAATGAAACAAAAACTAGTGTATTTGTATACATAATGGCTCTACTGTTACAAACTTTCAAGCGATTTTGCATACCTAGTAACATTCCTCATTGGCATTTAACGATTTGGTTCGATGTTTTCTAGGTTCTTTTTTATATACCTTTGTATTTATGATCAACGAGTTGAACCAAAAAGATTTCGTAATAAGTTCCTATCTTATTATGCATAACATAGACAAATGTATTTGTAAGCATTTCCAGTGCCAGCCGGTCTTGGGAATGCAGTCCGGAAAAACATCATTTCTTTAGAGCCGTAGTTCTGTAGAGTTGAATGAATGAGGCAGTTAAAGTGCAACCTTTTTCGTATAAAAATGCGAGAGCTCCCAACTGTTTTCCACCGTCACTGAATTTCACACGGTCCACCTGTACTGCCTGTACGTACATACCTAAATCTGCTGGCCACACCTGCTCGCTTAGTGGCCGGTGACGTTTATTATTCTCATCCTAACTGGATTTCAGCTTCAAGAGGGTTACTCTTGAGTGACCAGACGTGTTTGTTGGTATTTATTTATGTACGCCATTTACGAGGGTTGATTAAAAGGGCTTTGAGCGTATATATTTGTTTTAGCTTTGCGACTGTCCTATCGGTTGTTATTTTAAAATCATTCAATAAGCCTGGGCGGCCAATTTTAGTTTGTTGCGAAATGTTTGACCGTGACAGATGCCGCCGATGAAACTCCAAGATTACGATGTTGAAATATCTGGCGAAATAATCATTTTGCTTTGGTTTTGTAACACTAAACACGATGACATAGATATAGTATAAATTATGAGAAAGTTTGGAACTAAACTAACTCGTACAATTCGCAATTGTATTCGTCTATCTAACTAGCACGACGCGACGTGTTGAACTGTTCATAGAGGCGTCAAGTTGTGAGCTCGGGGCGTATTCTCAAAGAGCCGTTTATCTTGGCCTCAAACATTAGAACCGCATCCTACTTCGTCGAATGGAATACACCAGTCGAGTCGACAACTCATTGTTGAACTTTACTCTAGAGTATGTTTGATAAATTCGAAGGTGTAAGCGCTTCACTTGCTAAGTCATACAATGGGAACTGGTTTAAAGCAAAGTCAAGTCCTGTGTCGTCCTTCATGCAAATATGTACCAGCTCTCAAATGCTCCTGTTGCATAATTTATCACGCGCGAAGTACCTAAGTATAATTTTAGCCGATGACTGAGTTCTTCTCTTGGTCTATTTTATGTAAAGTAAAAAGTTAATTATTTTATAGATCGGAATCTTACTCTGTGCTTATACACTGGAATTTTATATATGAACATAATAATATAATATTTAAGGCGATGATAGCTCAGTGGTAGTGACGTCGGATACCTACCGAGACGAAGGTCCCGGGTTTGAATCCTACAATGAGCCTTCGGTGAAGGAAAACATCGTGAGGGGATAGCACGGTGGTAGTGTACTTTGTAGTATCCATCTGCCTGGCTAACACTCTCAAGTTGAAAATCTGTTGCCAAGCATCTATCGGTGTGTTTCGGCAGCTGCATTTGAGAGCCAGTTCCTTCTAGGCTTTGTGTGCTTACCACCATCGGCCACTTCATCACTTACCATTGTGAGATTGTGGTCAAAAAAGACCTATCCAAAGTAATAAAAAAAATCTTTATAATATCGCTACTGGCTCCCAGTAAACATTAAAATCTATAGGTATTTGGTTTATTTTCTACAGTCACACTTTTGTAAAAAAACTAATGATTTTCGCATTTGAATCACGCTTTGAATAATAATAATTATGGATAGATTCCTCTATAGAATTCCAACACTGCTATTGATGTCAGTTCACAGTTACAGGCACAAAGATCCAAATTGTCTATGTACTAATTAAACTATTAATTATTTTGTTACTGTGTAGTGTTATTGATCGTCTGAAATGCTCTTTTATTGAACCCCATTATAGACTTGACGTCAGAGGGACTCGTCTAGACTGCAGACAATAAGGAAGACCAAGCCAGGACGATGCACTTGCTCCAAAATGTACCTTTGTTTCACAATTTGTACATACATATCGCGGAATTTCATTCACGCCGTTTGTGTTTGGTCTTTCAGGCGGAGAGCAAAACCTTTCGAAATAGATCGGTAAAAAAAACACTGTTTAATTTATTTTAAGACAAACGTTAAAACCACACGAGTGTGTAATTATGAGTGGAATTGCACCTGCTATCAAACCACGTGTTCGAATCGTATGTTCAAGTTTTAAACGAATCTGCGTTTTGTACCGTAGGGATTTGGTGCCAGGTATAATAATTTCATGAATTGAAGGGAGCTTTAATGCGGGAGCATTGACCTCTCACCCCTAGTTTTCTTAGCGTTTAGGAGCCTGCCTTTGCCATTCGCTCCCCAAGTTGCCTTGGAAATATTCTAACATTTAGATTGTATCTATTGACTGAGTTGCTGAGATATACGATTATTTAGTTTTATCCCTTTTATCAGTTATAATTAATTCCTGATTGTTTATGGAATGGAAATATGCGACGCAATTCACTTGTTACTCACTGATTCACAGAACGGATTTCATTTAGAGCTAATTTATCTATGAATAAACAACTTTGTTTATCTTTGCGTCAATGACAGACAACACTTAACTTTGTCGTCCTGTTTACAGCGTTTCATTAGTATTGAATTGTAAATTCATGTAGTAAGGAACATTTGCATGCAAAATTACATGACCATTTAGAGATGTGGCTGTGTGGTGTGGATGTTGATTTTCTATCACAAATTGAGCGAACGTAGCATCAGTGTCCGGTTTTATGTTCAAATTATTCTGCGTACGTTATTCATGCTGGAAATATGGCGTATCTTCAACTTCAATTAATTTCAAACCAGTGGAAGATTTTAATAATTTTAATACTTTCCCACATGGTAAATGTAATAATGTAGAGAAAACACACCTTTCAAAAACGGTGACATAACAATTTACTTCTAATAAATAATTTAATGGGGAAAATAACAAAAACAATGCATTTTAAATACAGAACCCCTTTCCGATTTGTCACTTGAGTAAGTTAATATTTAATACGATTCAGAGCTTCGTAGTATCAAGAGATTCACAAAGAGTCACTTTGCCAAGCGACTAATGGTTTTGGTGGCGTTGCTTTTCAAATAATATAGCTGGTGCTAATGTAGGTAGGTACTACAGTCTAATAAAAGCAACGATATCAGTTTCATTCCTCCCTTCTCTATGATCCAATTTGCAATTCAGTCCACTTTATGATGTCCTGCATATCTTGGTGTGCTACTAAATACAGAATATAAGACAAGATACTTCTAAAACCAATCACGGTTAAGTAAATTGACTGCAATTTATTAATAGCGAGCGAGTTATGTCACATCTTCTTATTTGGACATACTCAACGTTCAAGGTTCTGCTGACGACATCTCTTATGTGATTCACATAGTTGTAGTATGTACAATATGTACATTACACTAATATAAATGCGAGAGTAACTATGTCCGTTACCTTTTTACAAGCTCTCAGAACTGATCGCGATAAAATTTGGCACGCAGATATGGTATGGTGAGGACATGGGCTACTTTTTATCCCGGGATCCTATCAGCTAGATAGGTACATATCGTCAAATGAATGGGCCCTGCAGGAAAAAACCTCTAATATTGAGAATAGCAAATTACTCAAAGGAAATATCCTTTTTTTTACTGTTTACAGGCCTGTGTTTGACCGCAATCTCACCATGGTAAGTGATGATGCGGCCGAAGGTGGTAAGCATACAAAGCCTAGAAGGAGCCTATAAACCTAGCCTAGCTTATAAACTTCTTTATTTTATTTTAATAAAAAAACGAACCGAGAATCAAACTGAATTACGAAAATCAGGGCAGTTAATAGGACAAAAATTTCACGAACGTCTCTCAAATTTAAGGACGACCATGCGATTTTAAATTGGGTCCGCTTTCTTACTCTTCCTCTTCACCTTTGGACAATGGATATCTTCATGAGAGATCTCCTCGTATTTTGTGACAACTCACAGCTACCGCAGTTTCGGAACTAATAAAACTGCTCGTTTCAAGGCCTATTTCTGCTAGGCTATAAACGAAGATTTGTTCGATTTTACGCTTTTATAACATTCGCTTATTGATTGGACAATCAAAATACAGTTGATGTTTTCGCGTTTCTGTTATTTGGTCCCCGGGTTAAATAAAAATCCTTTCTTTGAGTAAAATAAGCTTTCTTCGATTTAATGGTACTTTCCCTTCTATTCGTTTGACTCATCCTTTATAAAACCTCACTGCGTAAACATAACAATGGTATCCCTACAACAAACCACAGAATTGCAAACAATGTAATAGGTAATAGCATGATGCTATTAGCATCACGTCCACCACCCATGCTAAAGCCATGGGTGACCATTTAGTGACAACATTAACACGATTCTTGCATTTTCATAATGTTCAGTGAATACAATTTAAAATAAGTTTTTTTTTCTTTTAAGTTGTGTGTAAGTTTTGTTGTAAATAATACATGAAGATATCGTAGGCACATACATATTAGCTCGGTTGCCGCAAGCGACATGCGAATGGCCCGTAACATCCCACCTGACCAATTTGGTACACACCGAATATACCATTGCTAGCGTAATGGCAACAATCAACGAAATGCCAACGAATTTTGTGTTTCCCTTTAGAGTACACAAACGTGTCGTAAGCGACGACCTTTCTTTTCTCGTTACCTTGTTACAACAAAAATTTGGGATTGATGTAGCAACAGGCTTCGAGGAAAATAAGAGTTCAGAATTTTCATTACATAACTTTGTAAATTACTAATGAAATAAGTTAGGTGCTCAGTTATTGTATGATAATATCCCATGTTAAATTTTGTTTAGTTTCGCTTTACAAGCGGGGTTCAAAAAACGTGTGCAATGAAACCCTATTTCATTCCCTTAAGGGTTGAATTTTGGAAATCCGTCCTTAGTGGATGCTACGTTACGTTAGGAACCTGTGTGTAAATAATCATGTCCCTAGACTCTGCGTTTGGAGCTGTGCGTTGATTTGTCAATCAGTTAGTTGCTCCGTTTTATATAGATCGTGGGAATGACGGTGACGTAGTGCAGCAATTGAAGTAAGATTTTCGTGACATGACTTCTTAAAAGAAGACCTCATTTTACCCTCGAGCGCTTCCAGGGCTCTACGACCGTGAATATTTATAAAGCTAACTCCCACTTGGGTAGTCGGTAATACGGATTTATTATCAAGTTTTGTCGTTTGTCAGGAGGGATTCGTTAGGAGAAATTAGTTTAAAACTGACTCAATTGACCCGTCTAACGGTTTCGAGTTTATTTCTTATTGGATTTATTGACGGTTTTAGGTCAGGCAGGCGGCTGGAGATTATTTCTCAGGCTTTTATTTTTATAACTTCCAACTTGGAAATAATTTAATTGTAGGGAGCCTCCCTACAATTAAATTATTTCCAAGCTGCGTCCGTTTTCACTTCGAGCAGCCTTTGGTTATATTTATCTATGGGTTGTGTAAAAATCATCTAACGAAGCAGAAAATATAATTTGGCTACAATAACAACATTGTTGACACTAATTATGTAATGGTTTGAATTGTTTTGGCACCCTTTCTCTACAATAATATTATTTTCTAGCAGACATTTTCAGTTGCTTCTTTCTTTATTTACTGTCAAAGCCAAGTAAATGGTATAATTAGGTACTTTACGAAATTTTAGTTTGTAGTTTATAATAATTTATGCGAACTGTACGTTTTTCTCGTAATTCTATTTTGGTACCCTTGTTATTTCTGTACCGCGCTCAACTGTGGTCTCAATGCAAAGCGTTCCATTTCGTCGAATCGGTTTCCACGATGTGAAACGATATTTGACGACTGATCCTCTCACTTGTTATTCAAATCATAAACGATGAAAATGTTCCATGTTACGTGTGTAGATCGAATTAGCTCTTACATGTATTGTACGTAGTACTATTGAATATTCTGTGGTATTGTGTCTTGCGGTATCCTAACCAAACACTTCTATAGATACAACTACATTTAAAAGCATAGGTCAGTGTTGAGAAGTAAAACATATTTATATGATCAAACTGCCTTTTTTTCATATTCTCTGATGGATTACGAACAGATCCGAATCCATGACCTTCACCACAGCATTTGACATCCCATTTATAACCACAGATCTCGAGATATGGACCGTGACGCTTGGATTTAGCTTAGACCTGATGTCCTACGTAACTCCCCACTTAATATCACCAATACACGTAAACGAACGCCAATAGACCAATAGTAGGCAATTTTTACTCACACAGCCCAAGAACTCACTTGTTCGTAAGCACTTGTAAATACGCACTAACCCGCTCTCGGATCTATACACACATGCGTGTATAGAGATAGATGGACGAATCGCATGACACGATTTTCATTGCATGTTCGAAACGAAGTTAGCCTTACCCTTCCTGTAGAACTAAACAGCAATATATGCGCTTCATGTTCTTCTTCGTCTCTCAAGTTGTACCTTTGTAATGACCTAGCTGAAATAATTAAATATGTGTAAAATTTGATATTTAAAAGTGATAGGTGACACCATGATTCTAGTAGTTCACATGTAGGCTTTGATTTTTGCAGTCGATCACTGAACAATACCTACGGCATTTAATAAATATAGTCCGCTCGCGCACTTACCTCGAATAGGTTACGACTGACGCGATTTTTGCGGTGTATGCCGTGAACGCTGCATATCATATAACTGTCTCGCGTTCCGCGTTAGACAACCTCTCTATCGATCTCAATGGTTCTCAGAGCATACCTAGTTGTTAACAGATAATGTTGTATTGTTGCAGGGTGGTTACCCGGCCAAGTTAAAGAAGGTGTTGATAGTGACGGCGCCGCTGTGGTTCAAGGCGCCGTTCCGCATCCTCCGGTTGTTCGTGCGCGAGAAGCTGCGCGAGCGCGTGCACACGGTGAGCGCGCCGCAGCTGGGCGTGCACGTGCCGCGCGCCAGCCTGCCCAACCAGCTGGGCGGACAGCACGAGCCAGACCACGCAGCCTGGTACCTACGCTACACACATCTCTCACATCACACATCATATATCTACCTATACTGTTACAATATTATAGTATAGAGTGATAGCGTTAAGAGGAAATGCTGGTGGTGTTTGTTCCATACAAACGTAATCCTCAGTTTCCTCTCTGGATAATGACACTAGAGCAATGATTATTTTACCATGCAATCTGTAGGTACCACTGTATGTCCATCGGTTGTGTTTTTCTCCGTAATTTAATTATTATAAAAATTAGAAGCCTTCTAAAATCTCAAAAACTTATCATTTTTAACGCCCTTCACGTCCAGCGAACAAATTTGACGAATATAAAAAACAAAGGAAAACCGACAGACATAGCCAAAGCCCTTCATATTATGAGTCTTGAATATTTTTTTAAAATAGATCCAGTTTTGGAGGAGAAAACCGGAAATAGCGATACCGTCTAATTTAAATAGGTATAATCGGTCCAAGCTGTAGTTGTCTCTATCGCCCTCGGGCGGGATAGCTCGGGCACAACGCGACAGCAATAGATATGTTAAAAACCTACTTTTCAAATTTCTTGCAGCCATCCTTTCCTCTTAACAACGTTACCTTGTGCGAAGCGTGACCAGTTTCCATACAGATGCATTCACAGATATACAGTACACTAGTTGATTTACAGCCGGAAAAAAAATCGAAATGGATTCCTCGTCATTTGTTCAAACTATGTACGTGCACTTCGTTTCAAGGCATTTTGCCCGTACCCCTGGTCACGGCACGTACTCTAGTACAATCGCTCTATTAATATTTATAACTCTATGTTTCAAACTCTATTTCTTTTTGTTTTAAAAAGTTGGATATGTGGGAAAAGATTGTGTGAAAGATCATATGAGTAATAAAGAAGTGAATGCTGATATGACGGATAGAAAGGCCGAATGGAACAAGCACACATATTGTTACCTTGTTACCCCAAATTATAAGGAACGGCAGGTAGATGTACTTGTAGTTACAGGTAAATGTGAAGTACATTTACCTGTAACTACATTATCATGTGCTTGTAACCAAAGGTTATTTCCTTACCGTGGGATCTTATGTTATTCCGGGATAAAAAGTATATATGTTACCGGCCAAACCCGATTTTAGGCTAAACTAGTTTGGCCTAGGCCCAACTAGTTCTTCCTATACGCGATAGGATAAACCGGTATAGACTAGGCCAAACTGGTACATTCTAAGCCCGGTAGGAGAATCTAGTTTAGCCTAGGCTGAACTAGTTTATCCTACCACACTTTAGCATAAATTGGTATGGCCTAGTCTGAACTCGTAGTCGACAATGATTGAGCGAGAATACCGATTCGAGAAGTAGACAAAGGAAGATCACCTCATCTCAGAAACATAATCGGAGTTATTCTTCAGAGAAATAATAAGGGCTTTTACATAGTTGGCACCAAACATGGCGTGCTGCAGAAATTATATTGCAGGTATTCTTTCTCTTACCCAGCTACTTATTTTTTTTTATTCTATTGAATCTCTTTGCTAGTGTTTATTTAGATATTTAGGGTAGGCATTTGTCGATCTTTCTGTACAACAAACATATGCAATTGCAAGAAAAAATTGTGCTCTGCAACTCTGAGTGCCATCAGAGTACACCTTGCAAAAATAAATCTCTGGCAAATTCATTGAATAAATGAATCATGATTATTCTTTAAATTTTAATTATGTTACTTACAAATTTTCTTTACCTATTTTCCCTACGTGTATTGAATAGGTGATAGGTACCAATTTATCCTGAAGTGTGGTAGGATAAACTAGTTCAGCCTAGGCTAAACTAGATTCTCCTACCGGGCTTAGGATGTACCAGTTTGGCCTAGTATATACCGGTTTATCCTATCGTGTATAGGAAGAACTAGTTTGGCCTAGGCCATACTAGTTTAGCCTAAATTCGGGTTTGGCCGGTAACATATATAATACAATCCAAGTATATATAATTTAGGCCAAGGTTCATCATCTGTTTAGCATGTTCGTCTGCATGTCATCATATTTCATTTTCATTATGTAAATTTAATTATGTAGATTGACCATTTGACCTGAAGATTACTTATTATTTAAATCATTCGGTAGCCCGTAGTAATGATACCTATACCTACTTACCTACGAATAACTGCAATGATCTTCCTACCTACCTTTTTGTCTTGATAATTATACGATTGAACCGATTAGTTCCTTGATCAAAGGTGAAGTCAATAAACATAATTTATGTATAATATGTAACAAAAATCATGATGTCGAATAAAATTGTCTAAATCTCTGGGGAGTGCCGATTCGAAGCCGTACCGAACGGTATTTACTTATTGCTCATTGGTACGTTTGTTTGTTCGACAGGTTGGACCATTGTAGAAATTGTTACACAAACAATCTGCAAAACTCAAAGTTAGACGGAGTTATAGATGAATATGTAATCAGTAATCACATACCCCCGGTCAAACAGCAAAATGGTAAGTTGACGCATACTCTCGTCATGGAAATTATGAGTAAATTAATAGTATAAAAATCTCTTGATATTACAAAAATACCCAGCATATTATTTCCTAAGTCTTCCAATAAAGTCCTCATAAATGTCCCGAAAATATGAGGGCTCTTCATAAAAATATGAAGATATTCCATTCCTTCAATATTTTCACATTTTAATAGAGCATACAAAGGGAAAAAGAGGACTCGACTCGTTCTCTTTTGATATATATAGAACATTAATATAGACTCGTTTTTTCGCCTTGTTAAATATGGTTCGAGATAATTTGCCACATCCCTTCCTTACATTCAAGTGCACAAACACGTAGCCATGTAGGTAAACACTCAAATCATTATAATGTTTATATCATTCATAATTTCACAACTTTGCACGTGTCTTTAATGGATATATCAGTTGTTTTTGTACGGTTCATTGAATCATCTCTGAGAATTAAGAGCGTTTAGTATGTAATAACGCAAAATGCCGCAATATTCTAGGTTTTCGGTGTGAAACTACTCAGTTATATTAATAGTTATTCATTTCCGTTGTCGTAAATCCAATAGGAAATTTATTTTTTTACTTTTCCCATAGGAAAAAACATTAAATTGACTATTTGTTATTTAGTTTGGAGTAGTTCTTTGAGAGACCTTTTTTTAATTTTACGGAACATGCTGTCTTTGCAGTCAAATCGGTATTAAAGTACTTGAAACAAAAAAATACAAAAATACATGTTAAAAAGTTCATATTGTCTTCAAGTTTTCTAATAAATAACATCATAACGTTTTGTACATTTTTGTTACGAAAATGACAAAACAAAACCGCGTAAAAATTAAGATTTTTATCGATGTTTAGCGCTATTTTTAATATAGAAATCGAATGTCAAACTTCATAATTACTATTTATTAATACGTAGCAGTTAATGCTTAAAATTATTACATTAAAAAAATTCGTAAAAATGTTATAATTATTTTATACCGAATATTTTAAAACTGCTATATAAATCGACTGCGGAGGCCACGGTTCGGCAGACCCGGCTCCGCCGTCTCAGAGAGAGGACGTATCGCTCTGTTTTCCGCGCGCTAAGTTCGCCAACATATTATTACGATTTAGAGTATTGCTACAATCGCCCGCATTATAGCGCGCTCTTACCACTTATGATACTTGGGTTGATAAGTTAAGTTATATTGATAAATGGTAACTGTTTCTTAAATTACGTTACGCCAGTAACTGTTTTGAATAATAAGCTGACAAATATTCAAAATTCGTTTTTTTTTTTTTGTTATTGTTAATATGTCTTCTACCAGAAATCATCGCCTAGAAAGGCACGATCGATCAATGCCAATCAGAAGTAATGGATAAATATCAAATATAAGGGCGGCCTTATGTTTGAAAATTCCTCCGTTTATATACACTAATAATAATACCTACCTATAAATGAAAAGATTTGTATGTTTTGTTTGTTTGTAATTTCAATAAATTTCAAAAACGACTGTACCTATCTTTCACCACTAGAATGCATGTTACCTATCATATCACTAAGTAAAATAGGCAATATTATACTAAGTGATATTTTGGCTACGGTAACCGCTTACCATCAGGCGGGTCGTATTCTTGTTTACCGACTTTGTGGTATAAAAAAATATATATATTTGAGGTCATAAAAAAGTGTCCGCCATTTTGAACTATTTAGTAACTGGTCCGATTGCTATCAAAATTGATATTTGAGGGACGCTTGTAACATATAACATGAATCTTTGCTCAAATTTCAAAAAAGTGTCCGCCATTTTGAACTTTTTAATAACTCGTCCGATTACTCTCAAAATTGATATTTGAGAGACCCATGGCCCATATATCATGAATATTTTCTCAAAATTAAAAAAGTGTCCGCCATTTTGAAATATCTTGTTACAGGTCCGATTGCTATCAAAATTGATATCTGAGAGACTCTTGGACCTTATAACATGAATCTTTGCTCAAAATGGAAAAAAAGTGTCCGCCATTTTGAACTATTTCGTTACTGGTCCGATTGCTATCAAAATTGATATTTGTGAGACCCTTGGGACATATAACATGAATCTTTGCTCAAAATTGAAAAAAATGTCCGCCATTTTGAACCATTTAGTTGCTGGTCCGATTGCTCTCAAAAGTGATATTTGAGGGACGCTTGGACCATATAACTCAAATTTGAAAAAAATGGATCTTTGCTCAAATTTGAAAAAAAGTGTCCGCCATTTTGAACTATTTTGTTAGAGGTCCGATTGCTATCAAAATTGATATTTGAGGGACGCTTGTAAAATATAACATGAATATTTTCTTATATTTCCAAAAAGTGTCCGCCATGTCGAACTATTTTGTTACTGGTCTGATTGCTCTCAAAATTGATATTTGAGAGACCCTTGGTCCATATAACATGAATATTTTCTCATATTTCAAAAAAGTGTCCGCCATTTTGAACTATTTTGTTACTGGTCTGATTGCTCTCAAAATTGATATTTGTGAGACTCCTGATCCATATAACATGAATCTTTGCTCAAAATTAAAAAAGTGTCCGCCATTTTGAACTATTTAATAACTGGTCCGATTACTCTCAAAATTGATATTTGAGAGACCCTTGGCCCATATGACATGAATATTTTCTCAAAATTGAAAAAATTGTCCGCCCTTTTGAACTATTTAATTACTACTCCGATTACTAAAAAAATTTATATTTGAGAGACCCTTGGCCCATATAACATGAATATTTTCTCATATTTCAAAAAAGTGTCCGCCATTTTGAACTATTTTGTTACTGGTCTGATTGCTCTCAAAATAGATATTTGAGAGACTCTTGGACCATATAACATGAAACTTTGCTCAAAAGAAAAAAGTGTCCGCCATTTTGAACTATTTAGTTACTGGTCTGATTGCTCTCAAAATTGATATTTGAGATATTCTTAGACGATATAACATAAATCTTTGCTCAAAATTGAAAAAAGTGTCCGCCAATTGAACTATTTAATAACTGGTCCGATTACTCTCAAAATTGATATTTGAGAGACCCTTGGCCCATATACCATGAGTTTTTCTCAAAATTGAAAAAAGTGTCCGCCATTTTGAACTATTTAGTTGCTGGTCCGATTGCTCTCAAAAGTGATATTTGAGGGACGCTCGGACCATATAACTCAAATTTGAAAATAATTAATCTTCGCTCAAATTTGAAAAAAAGTGTCCGACATTTTGAACTTTTTTGTTACTGGTCTGATTGCTCTCAAAATTGATGTTTGAGATACTCTTGGACCATATAACACGAATCTGTGCTCAAAATTGAAAAAAAAGTGTCCGCCATTTTGAACTATTTCGTAACTGGTCCGATTGCTATCAAAATTGATATGATAAGACTCTTGGACCATATAACATGAATCTTTGCTCAAAATTGAAAAGAGTGTCCGCCATTTTGAACTATTTTGTTAGTGGTCTGATTGCTTTGCTTTTTTTTTCAATATCCAAAAAAGTGTCCGCCATTTTGAATTATTTTTTAACTGGTCTGATTGCTCTCAAAATTGATATTTTAGAGACTCTTGGACATGAATGCTCTTTTAACATGAATCTTTGCTCAAAATTGAAAAAAGTGTCCGCCATTTTGAATCATTTAGTTACTGGAGGAAGCCTTTTTTTTTTTTTTTTTTTTTTTTTTTAATTAGATGGTCTTGCGTTTGGCCACTGACCCGCCCATAAGGGGCGATGACGAAGCCTAAGATGAAACACGCTTACCCAGAAGAAATCTATTCACTCTGGCCTTGAAAGTACCTAGATTGTAAGCGTCAGGAAACACAGACGCCGGAAGCAAGTTCCACTCCCTTGCTGTCCGCATTAAAAATGAGGATGCAAAACGCTGTGTCTGTATATTCGGTATGTCAACAACGTACGCAAACATTCATGTTATATGGTACAAGAGTCTCTCAAATATCAATTTTGATAGCAATCGGACCTCTAACAAAATAGTTCAAAATGGTGGACACTTTTTTTTTAATTTTGAGCAAAGATTCATGTTATATGGTCCAAGAGTATCTCAAACATCAATTTTGAGAGCAATCAGCCCAGTAACAAAATAGTTCAAAATGGCGGACATTTTTTTCAACTTTTTGCAAACATTCATGTTATATGGTACAAGAGTCTCTCAAATATAAATTTTGATAGCAATCGGACCTCTAACAAAATAGTTCAAAATGGCGGACACTTTTTTTCAATTTTGAGCAGATTCGTGTTATATGGTCCAAGAGTCTCTCAAATATCAATTTTGATAGCAATCGGACCTCTAACAAAATAGTTCAAAATGGCGGACACTTTTTTTTAATTTGAGCAAAGATTCATGTTATATGGTCCAAGCGTCCCTCAAATATCACTTTTGAGAGCAATCGGACCAGTAACTAAATGGTTCAAAATGGCGGACACTTTTTTTCAATTTTGAGCAAAGATTCATGTTATATGGTCCAAGAGTCTCTAAAATATCAATTTTGAGAGCAATCAGACCAGTTACAAAATAATTCAAAATGGCGGACACTTTTTTGGATTTTGAGCAATGATTCATGCTATATGGTCCAAGGTTCTCACAAATCTTAATTTTGAAAGCAATCGGACCAGTTTCTAAATAGTACAAAAAGGCGGACACTTTTTTCAATTTTTAAAAGATTCATGCTATATGGGCCAAAGGTCTCTTATATATCAATGACACAAAATTTGATAAGAATCGGTCAAACCGTTTCTGAGGAGTTTTATAACAAACTCCGTGACAGGAGAATTTTATACAGGATGGATACGACAATAAATGAAACCATGTAAAGTACTCATGTATACTCATCAACTTTTACTACAGGATCAACTTGAAAATCGCAAAAAAAAAAAAACAAAGATAGACCGGCCAAGTGCGAGTCGGACTCGCACACGGAGGGTTCCGTGTAATATTAACTAACTCTGCTATGAAAAATAAAACGCCAAAAATATTGAATGAAAGGTAAATTGCGGTTTACGTATTATGACGTATTAAAAAGAAACTACTTGTGGAAGTTTGCATGGTAATGTACAGTCGGGGTCTGAAAATGTTTATCACTTTTCAAACTTAATTCCATCTCATACCATCCGCAATAAGGTCTAATATGTCATATCAACAAACATATAACATTTTAAAATTGTGAAATATTTTTATTTATCGAACATAGCAAAAAGGCTGTCAATGCCTTCTTGAATAATGTAAACTCATTTATTAAAATGTATTTTTTTTTAATTATATTGTGACATTTGTCAAGCGTTTGTAAACAAATAAAAATCTCAATATAAATACAAAGGTAATAAAGTAATGGCAAGCCTTCAGCAAAGGGCGGATTTTTATTTGCAAACTAGTAAGAATTGAGTTATCTTGATGTAGGTAGTGCTATGTCAAGATAACTCAATTCTTACTAGGTATAACACCACTTTGAATTTATTTTTCATGTCAAAACACAGTTTACGCCATTCAAAAGTCATTTTATTTCCGATCAACCTTATGAAACAGAAATGTGCAAGCGATTATAGATCTTAAGGTGGTAAACATTTTTAGACCGCGACTGTACATCATATATTTTTTTAGTTTTATCATTCTTTTATTTTAGAAGTTACAGGGCAGGGAGGGTGACACACATTTTACCACATTGGTAGTGTCTCTCGCACAAACTATTCGGTTTAGAAAAAAATGGTATTAGGAACCTCAATATCATTTTTTAATCAGAATAGATCTACTTACCAAATTTCAACAGTATAGTTCTTATAGATTCGGAAAAAAGTGGCTGTGACATACGGACGGACAGCCAGACAGACAGACATGACGAATCCATAAGGGTTCCGTTTTTTGCCATTTGGCTACGGAACCCTAATTACTGCTTGTCATACAATTCTTATGAAATTTTGTGTGTATATTCAGTTGGTCTGAGAATAGGACTTAAACTATTATTCATACCCATAGGGGAGCCGGGGCGGGTCGCTATTATAATTATATTAATAATAATATTTAATTATTTTAAGAAAACCCAATAAAAGTTTAATTAGATAAATTGGGTATATAGGTACCTGAACTACTTTGTTTACTAGTGTAAAAAAAAAAAAAACAGTACATTGTACTATATAACTACATACTTATAACCTAATTCAACCTACCAGATACCTTGTTTATAATATTATAGTTTTACATCGACATGAAGCCATACTGAAGTATCAAAATAATAACGCGCGCAGTATGTTGGCGGAGGAGCCGCACCAATGTTTGTCCCGCGTTGACTCGGCTTGGCGCTGGCAAATACCTAAACTCGAGCGCGGCCGGGTAGCTTATATGCTCTTAATGATAAATGTTTTTATTGAATGGAAAATACAACTGGTAAAAACATCTTAAACTGATAACGGCCCTAGACTGGCACCGTTTAATTTTATCAGCCGACAAGTAGCTGAGCTGAAGAATAATTTTGTATATAGTCATTGAGTCCTTACTCATCCTCTTTTTATTATAATATCATTGTTACTCATAATCTAACACCCTTATTACAAAAGATAATTTAAAGCATGTTTAGTAAAACCAGTCACTCAGTCACTTTCTAACGTCATATAACAAAAAGAGACGAGGCTTTTTTAAAACCTGGGTTTGCTATTAAACCATGTTTTGTAATAACGGGCATGTTTAAATGCTCACGTATTTTAAATCCACCTTCATGTCAACCACCTTCAGGTCAAGCGATGTGTCTTTATTTACGTGACCTTTAGCAAACTCATCGGCATTGATGGTCAATCTCGATTTTAATATAATTTGAAGTTAGACATTTTAACACATCAAATGGCAAAATACAAAATATGCCACATTTCAGTAGATATCACCGTCAAGCTTTATTAGTTTAGGAACGATATAAAATATGGTATAACAAGCTATTAATAAAGTCTACTATTAAAAAAATCTTTGCTGAAAACCGTTCTTTTGTATGCAATTTCGTGCTTGGACTATATTCTATGCCGATGAGTGAGAGAATGATATCTAGACACGCGGTAGCATGTCAAGCCAAGTTCAAGACAAGAATCTCTCTTTCTATGATCGCTCCTTCATGTCTGGGGATCGTGGTCAACTTGTTTACTTTTGGAACAGATAAGCTACCTTTATACGCGGCGTTCAGTTATTGTTGAATAAAGTGAATCCGGAACGTATGATTCAGAAAGAGATAGCTATCTGGAGCCGCTAAGCCAAATTACGACAATTGTCTGAATTTGTCTACAACAATTAGCGTTAGTGCGATATCTACCTCTTTTTTTGGAACGGATAATCTGCCTTCGAAGGTTACTGTCCAGCGCATCCCTTACGACCGTGTAAAATCGGCACGACGATGAGTCTTTCGCTTGATTGGTCCATCTTGGTGGTGTGAAAATATGTTTAATTAGATGATATAATGTATATTTTTAGGTATAATAGATCATAGTCGCGAGGGTGCATGTGAGATGACGAGCGACCTCGCGCCCGGCGGCCGCCTCTCGGACGACGACTCCGCGCCGCACATGCACATCACCGGAGACACCACTCACGTCTACACCTGCGACCCCACACCACTTAGGTAACTTAAACACTTATTATTTAAACGTTTAACAGAGGTAGTGCATGGCGTTTATTCGCAGCTCGACTGGGGAAGTACGTCCACCTTACAGAATACTGCAGCCAAATAACTTGTTTTGTTCCCGCGCGTGAGTAAGGTCGACAGAGCTCATTGGGGAGATGGAAGGGTCGGTAACGCGTGAGTGATGCCTCGTGTATTGCAAGCGTCCATATAGCTACGGTAACCGCTTACCATCAGGCGGGCCGTATGCTTGTTTACCGACTTCAGGTTAATATGAGAATGTAGGACATTGACTACATTTAAATATATAAAAATCAATGTCACTTTTCGTTGTAATTTTATAACTCAAGAACGGGCTCACCTATCCAAACCAAATGTTTAGGCTTCGTTCGGACTATTTAGTAGATAGTTTATGTGAAGTTTGCACAAAATCGGTCGAGCGGTTCTTCATTTATCACATTTTTTGTAACAAATGAATTCAATAAATGGCGGATCATTTTTGGATGGTTTAGATAGAATAGGGTAGGGTAGGGTAGCACCACATGGTAGAGTAGTACCACGCGAACGAAGTCGCGCCGGGCAGCTAGTATAGCTATAGAACATTGACTTTATTAATAATGTTATTTTATCAATCAAGAAGCCTCGTACAAATAGATCTAATAATTTATTGAAAGATGAGACTTCTATGAAATAGCAGAAGTCTGTGATTAATTGTATTTTTTTAGTAAAATTTTGTGGTTGTAGTTTATAAAGTACTAGCTGTCCCCCGCGGTTTCACCCGCGTTCCCGGGATGTCCTTATGTCCTTCTCTATACCATAGGCTATCTGCATGTCTAATTTCATGACGAGCCGTTGATTAGTTGAGCCGTGAAGGCGTAACAAACAAACAAACTTACTTTCGCATTTATACTATTAGTTAGGATTAATTATTGTAATTATGTTTGTTTTCTAGGCATACACACGGGTACAATGGTGATACAAAAGGCAGGCATATAAATTCGGGAGATGAAGATGATTTAGATATAAGCAGTGAGTATTACTTTCTTCGTTAAAATAAAACCTTTTTTGTATCAAAAAGTTCTATTACATCCTTGTCAATTATTCATTTGACATTTATTGTCGTTTTGACATATCCTTGTTGTTATTTTTGTTTACTATTTTACTGTCTGACCAAAAATCGATATGTGATAGAAAAAATTGTATCAATTTGTGATGTTCGTTTTAATGGGTCAAATGCTTAGACGTCGCAAGAGATCGTCTAGAGGTAAATATATATTTTTATAACGTTTTATTAACCGTTTATCCACCGGTTTATGTTCTATGTGGAGAATAAAACGATAAAAATGTTTTATGATTGTTGTTGTGGCAAGCAAGGCAATGCATCGAGTGTATTGTAGAATCGATAATCGATTTAATGTACTGAGAACATGCATTGTGTGTAACGAATGACTAACGACACTATTGTTCATTGAGTTTAAATTTATTAGTTTTCTTAGTTCTAAGAGTTAGCTAGAGGGAAATGGGTTTGCGTCGCGGATTGTTAGTTATCTTCGCGTTTAATATTGGTGCGATATTGTTTTGTGAAAAATGGTATAGTACGTATAGGTTTTATGTAAACGTTGTAGCAAAATTTACATTGAGCTATTATAAAATTTACAAGATAAGAGTCAAGGATGTTTAGATAGGAGTCGGGAGTTAAATGATGATTGATAATTCGTTTCCGATGTATTGTGTCTATCGCCACAGCCTTTGGCAGCGAAGGTGAAGGTTTAATAACTAAGAAATTCATTTCAAGATTGGCTAAATGTGTAAAATTCGTAGCAGTTTGTTTTAATTTCGGCGCTTGAACCTTAGGTTTCGGCCAAAATTTCGGCATGTTCAAACATATGAACATGCTTTCAACTTAAAACAATTCGATACGTATTTATGTAATATTATTGAAATTGCATTATATTCACATATGATATC
>OX596259.1:10586905-11015419 GCA_951394255.1 Polyploca ridens | reverse complement strand
CAAACCGTCAAGCGCTCAAGACCTGTGTACCAAATTAACGGTGATGGCTTTCACCCGGTGTGTTAGCACACTTAGCTCGATGTTCTCTGTATCACGTATTGTTATTTGTGTACAGACAGAGCAGTCTCGTCGCGTGTGGCACGGGCAGTACACCCGGTGGCCGGACTACGGCGTGCCGGGCGCAGCGGGGGGCCCGGGGGGCCAGGCGGGGGGCCCGGGGGGCCGCGCCGCGCCCGTGCTGCGCTTCCTGCATCTAGTGCGACGCGCGCAACAACGGGCCAGGCAGGAGTACGTAGTTCTTCTTCTTATTTTTAAGTTTGGCAATCAAATCCAAATTAGGACTTATTTTTGCCAGTGTCGAGGTATATTATAAGTTCCAGTCACAATAAATCACTTTCACATTAGTCCTCAGTCAGACACAACACGAGTCATCACTCACCGTTACCGACCCTTCCCCCTCCCCAATGAGCTCTGGCGACCTTACTCACGCGCAGGGACACAACATAAAGTTATTTATTTGGCTGCGGTATTCTGTAAAGTGGAGGTACTTCCCCAGTCGAGCTTCTATTTGAGCGAATAAACGCTATGCTCTACCTCTAATTCTATAAACTTCATATTGATTTCATTAGCTTATAATGTGATTTGATTGATTTCAGATTGGGTGACGCGTGGGCGGGACACAGTAGAGGACCTCCGATTGTCGTGCACTGTTCTGCTGGCATCGGACGAACGGGTATGTTATTAAAAAAAAATGTGTTGTAAATGTTGTCTGAAAATTGTATGTACTCATTCCTAATTGGACGGAATATGCTTTCAAGTACAGAGAACGTTAGTCTTAGAAGTTCACTTGCAGAAAAAAGCATCGGAAGAAACAAGCGCACATTTTGGTAGCAAAAAGAAAGCCAATTCCTTTGTTCAAAAAAAGATCCTCCCATGCTCAGCTGTGGGACATTTACACGTTGCTGATGATGATGAGGCACGAGTAGTGAGCACAGATAGGCAGTAGTGGGGGCAAGCTCGCGCCTGTACACTTTTGGCCAAATCACAGTAGCCAAATGACACGCAAGGATCAAATAGACGACAAGCATAGAATTAAAATGTACTAGAGTGGCAGTAACCAAGTGAGAACAGTAGACATGGGTTTGAACAAGGCAACGATCCCACCGCAAGCGCTAGTAGTCGTTGTCGAGTACTAGCTGTGCGCGTCAGGTGCGAATTGCTCGGATGTTTTTTTTTTGTTTTTACCGATAAAAATGGTTAAATGTGCAGTTCGATTGTGCAGTAATGATAGTAGGACACACTCAAAGTATAAATCTAATGTCACTTTTCATCGGTAAGTCGAAATATTAATGCATTTCCAACAATTAAATTACACGTCTCGGGGGTGAAATAGACGCGAGGGGCGGGCACGATTTGGCCTCCCGCGCTTCCCCGCACTGCCACGCCGCGACTAGTGATGTAGCGCGACGGATACTGCAGTCGATAAATATTCTAATAGTTCATAAACAAGTTGTAGGCCTTTTGAGAACTAAATGTTTTATTTTTATAATGGAATGTTAATAGTATACCTAAATATTAAAGTAATTATTCGGTTTTAATAATTAATTGAATTGTTCAGTCGGAATTTGTGTTTTACGACTTTTTTGAGACTGAACAAAAAATTCCAATGGCAAAATTAACATTACTTTCTCGGTAATATTATACTGAAGTGTCAGTTGTTTAACAAGCTTTTATTAGCTTCACGTGTAGGTAACTAAGTATGTAAACACATCTATGATGTCGATTTTATTTAACCTACTACTAGTCACCATATCGTACGACAAAATTATGTTGGTAAAACTGTGACAAAATGGTGTGGGGCGCTTTTTAACACGCTTTTATAAGCTTCACCTGTATGTTTATATGTACGTATATATGTATGCATATAATGTAATCTTCAAACGTAATTTTCATCGACTTCTAAACGTCAGATTAAACTGAAATTTTGCACGCTTATCAAGTACTGATGACAATACATTAATTTGGGACCATTGAGCTGATCTGATGATGGATCCGGAAAGTAGGCACTGGTAATCCGTAACGGAATAACGTATGTTAGCCGTGTTTGGACTTGTTGGAATCGTCTTCAGATGCATTTTGACCAGATATGGTTCTATTTCATTATTCTATCTACATTCAGTAATTTACGAGATTAGAGGCCTATCAATTAGCATATCTAGAACTTATGTGCCAGAAATATCATCCATCATCTCATCATCATCATCATCTGTCAGTTTAGTTCTGAAAAGCTAACATGCGAGCCGTGAGATAATTTTGTCATCGAATCATCTCGTGTACCTATAGTATAAATCACATGAATAAATGCCGCGCTTTTTCAAAATGAACTTCACCGCGCACGACATAATATGGTAAGAAAATTATCTCAAGGCGCGCATCATGCGCATGTAACCCTGCTGGATACGTTATCAGGAAGCAGTGAAACTGGTACTAAGTTACCTCAAAATGAGCAAAAATTCGTATTTTTATGTTTGCATCCAGGGTCATTCGAAATGCGTAGGCACCTAATAAATTTACCAATTGTATATTTTACGTTATAATTGTATGCTTACATGCGGTTGGTATATTTGCCAGAACTTACTAAATAGGTAAGCAACATACATACCTATACATACTACAATGAATTATGCGGCTATCGATAATTCGGAGCACAGCGCAGTTACGTCCCTATTGTCACATATTCATCAATATAAATATATATAGCTCATCTGCCTACGCTAGTACTGGGTGAAACTGTGCGATACTCGCGTTCTATACTTAGTTATTTTATTTCTATGACGACAAGTATCGACTGACGAACCAATCGTGTGCAGCTCGGCGCTCCTCCTTCATTCCGCCAAACAGACCGAAAAATGAACAGCTGCGCAGGTGTCAATTTGTGGTCAAGATTCGTGCCTCAAACTATATGTATATTTGCACTACAGGCACATTCCTGACGCTGGACATCTGCGCGCTGCGTCTGGCGGCGGAGGGCGTGGCGGACGTGCGCGGCACGGTGGAGCGCATCCGGGCGCAGCGCGCGCACTCCATACAGATGCCCGACCAGTACGTCTTCTGCCACCTCGCCATCATCGAGTACGCGGTCAGTATACATACACCTACACACACATACGCACACACACACACACACACACTCACGCACCCACCCCACACACACACACTCACGCACCCACCCCACACACACTCACGCACCCACCCCACACACACACTCACGCACCCACCCCACACACACACACACACACACACACACACACACACACACACACACACCAAACAATATAACTATGTCTCAAATACCAATAAGAAGAATTTCCGTGAAGGAAACCATAGCACTGTGGTAGGTATAGGTACTTTGTAGTACCCACCTGGCCGAATACCACTTTCAAGTTGAAAATCTTTCGCCAAGCACCTATCCATGTGTTCCTACAGCTATACTTGAGAGCCTAGGTATTGTGTGCTTACCATCTTCGGCCACATCATCACTTACCATGGCAAAAACATAGTGCAAAAAAAGCCTAAATAGCTACTTTTAGGGTCGGCAACGCGAGATTTGTCTTGTAAGCGTCCATAGGTCATGGTAACCGCTTACCATCAAGAAGGCACTATGCTTGTTTGCTACCTTAGTAGTATAAAAACAAAAAAGCTGGATACCCACAGTCATTATTGCTGTCCATCCTGCCAACATTAAACGATTGTGTTCTCATGCAAAACTTTGATTTCCAGGTGATGCAAGGGTACTTGGAGTCGGCGGACCTATCCGGTTTCGACGACGATAACGAAGAGGAGTCCGAATGAAGACTGTCCCGGCCGTCCTGCATCGTGGCGTAAGCCTCCGCCCGCCGACCTCACACACACATGCACACCGCCAACACGTCACCTACACGAGCTCACTCCACTACACCCAACATCGGATACAGTGATACAGTGAATAGTGACATAGTGAGTGTTAGCACGACGCGACGCGACGCGAGTGATGTGTTCATTAGAGTAGTGAGTGAAGCTGAACTGTCTCGCGCGCGCCCTCTCACGGAATGTATACTAGCGCCCGCTCCGGACCACACAACACACATTCAGCTTGTAGCGTAAGTAAATAAAACATTAACAACGTTCCTCTAGCATAAATAAGAACAGAATGATAGATCAGTTATCTGGAAGGTGACCCAATTTGAGTATTTATTTGCATTATTATAAATCTTTGTAACCAAAAAATATTTCCATAATTATTTAGGTATTTACTATTTATTTATATTACATTAAGAAGTATGGCTGTGTGAAGTTTTTGTCTGTAATTTTTGTAGTTATGTTATTCAATGAATTATGACTTTATCGATGTAGACAAAATTCAATGAAACGTAACCAGTGTTCGGATGTTTGATACAATTTACATACTTTAAGGTGCTGGTAGGCTAAAATCATCGCATGTGGCATCTATGATTGATTCATCATCAACACATTATAGTGTATGTAATATAAATTTTTTATAATCGCTAAAGTCCATTGAAGCCATTCTATGAATTATATTAAGCACTGAATGAAACATCTAGATATTGTTACGAATTATTATTATTATATAAATTTTACATAAATAAATATAGACTGAGTAATGTTAATATGCTCCAAAATTTTACTAGCGGCCTGCTAATAAGTTGAATGTGACGTAACCTTAATGTTCAAATGAAATCAATTTATTATTAATTCTTTGTTTTTTAAGACATAAAATTAAGTATGAAGTTAATAGTATCCACTGTACAATCAAATTAAAACAAAGTCAGATTTATAGAAACAAACAAAAATGATTTATTTTTAAAACATGTAGCCTAATGAATATGACAGATGAGTATATTTGAATCGCCGTCCTATCACGCAACTTACATATCGCCGTAGAAATGTTACGTTATAAGCTTGCCGCGTTGGCCAATGTTTCCTTTCTGCTTATTTATGAATCTCTTTCTACTGATGAATACATATATTTCAGTTTCATATAAGTATATCTATAGTCTCCTGAATTCGGTGGAGCACAGGAACTTCTAAGCTTGTCTTCACTCACCAATTTATGGATAACACAAAATCAGAGGGTCTAGTCCGAAAAACGATATAGGATATTGTGACCATTGTTGTCAAATAAACAAATAGAATAAACCAAACTGATAGATGTAAATTTTGTATACAGTCATAACCGTTTATAACGACTTTGAAGGGACCATCGGTTACAGTCGTTATAGCCGATAGTCGCTATAACCGACAACTATTTACAGTAAACAAAAATGCGCGCCTCAAAATGTCGGTACGTCGTTTTAAGCTTTGTCGTTATAAACGGTTTTGACTGTAATTCTATTGTTTAATAATTTGATAATGATGAATAGTTTTTCCGAGTAGACCCTCAAGACTTTGTCTCAATCTAGACAAGCATATTTAAACGAGACAAGTCTCTATTATTATTATATTTTTTTAAATTTAAGGAAATTGTTATTCTGGAGCAACTGTTGATTCTTGTAACTGTAAATATTTAAATGAATTTCTGTTTTAAATTTAAATTAAAACCCTTGTGAAATATGTGTGAAATAAAAAAAATTGTAATATATTTACTCAGTATTTTTTATTGTATACTAGTTTCAGCCCACAGTTTCACCCGCATTCCCTGGAAACAATGTAAACTTTGTGCCTCTGCATGCCATTAGCTACTTGCGTGCCCAATTTCAAACAAAATTGTACAGTAGTACCCAACTGATATGGCGCGTCGTGAATCTTCGTTCGCACAGAAAAGAAAGTATGGCTCTGAAGACTAACGAAAGAATGCTTAAAACTTACAATCAACCTTAGATCACTTCTATAAGGTTCATAATACACTGCAACTGTTTGTTCCGTCTCACTCGCAAGTCACGCACCTCCGCACGGCGCGCGCTAACATGGCGGCAGCTGCCGACCAATAGCGTTTCCCGCGCTTTGAAAATGTATCTTCTGCGCAGTAGCAGTAGTAAGTTACATATTAGTTGGGTACTACTGTAACAACGCAATAAGAGCCGCTTTCTGTCAGCTTGACTGGTTAATGAATATTTATTTCATAAGCTAAGGATAAGTCACGTGAATGCTGCAAACAAAATCCCGATTGCATGCGGAAAATGCAACGTTTGGATTTTATATACATCTACAAGGTCCCACTTGAAAAAAAAAACCGGCCAAGTGCGAGTCGGACTCGCAAACGGAGGGTTACTTACTATATTAACTCACTGTGCTATGAAACCAAAAGACCAAAAAAAGACGTTTGCAGTATGGGTTCCTTTAATTTTTAATATTATTCAATTTTTATTATTATTTGTTGTTATAGCGGCAATAGAAATATTCTCTGAAAATTTCAGCTGTCTACCTATTACCGTTCATGAGATACAGCCTAGTGACAGACACGGACAGTGGAGTCCCGTTTTACCCTTTGGGTACGGAACCCTAAAAAGGAAAAGATGGCGAAAGTAAACCTTGGCTGACGATATAATAAAACAATTGGAAAAACCAGCCAAGTGCAATTCTGACTCGCGCACGGAGGGTTAACTGCAATGATAATAAATCCAGCTTTTGTGGCTGGTACTTACTGTAAATGAGAAAATCTTTAATGGGTTTTTTTGTGTAGATGAAAATAATAAAGCATCCGTTTATGAGATGGAGATCCAAGACTTACGGTCAGACAATACGGAATCCTAAAACTAAATGAATGCCAACACACATTTGAAAAGGAAAATCGGTATTGTTCAATAAAGCTTTAATATTAATAATATTATCTAGTAATAAATAATAACAATAGTTATATCAACTGATATAACCACTATTTTGAAAGTACAAATAAGATTTGCATTACTAAAAATCTAATACAGAGCTATCATTGCCTCGAACAAACAGCATCGTCGGCAGATCTTTGCTGAGCGCCTCCAACCATGCCATATAGAGGGTAGGCGACACTGACCCCTGGTGTGAACAAAAGTCAAGTCATTACCATTTAAAAATGAAACCGGACAAGTGTATGTAGGACCATGTAGTTCGTTCCGTAGTAGCGTGCTCTAGCTTGCGTAGCGAAGTTTGTTACCGGCAACATTATTTCGGTCGCTTATGACCGATTCGTATAATTTACGGACAGCTATAGGTTAAATATAAAGACTTATATCTTTACTAATAATGAAGTAAAGACCTCAAAGCTTTGCATAGTAGACCCTCCCATATGGAAGTAGCTATCACAGGTAAATTTAGCTTACGAAATGATCTATATGCCCAGTTTGGCAATAAAAAACCTACCATTGGTAAGCATAACGATTCGTTTTTGTTTATAGAAACCGGGCATTAGTCGACTCTCATTGGGCGTGGTAGTTTCATTGTAACTCATAGCTTATTTTGTGATTGTACAAGTAAAATGGCTGTGACATACAGACGGACGGACATGACGTAACTATAAGGGTTCTTTGTTTGACTACGGAACCCAAAAAAGCATATATAGATATAAACAAAGAAATGAAGATAAAATTTGCAATACCTTTCTCGGCTTCGGTAGTGTCATTACAATGAGCGACGCAGTTGTTGAATGTTGTAATAACAGTTCACGTATCCGCAAATATCTGATGGTCTTTGATCTTTGTATTGTCATTTCGGCTTCTGTTAACAAATTATTAATCAATGCTTGACCACTATATCACCCTGGTTAGTTATATATTGGAACTGGATCTCAAGTGCAGTACCTCCACCATGAGTTTTCTAAACTAACGTAACACTCGCTAGCGGCCACGGTGAATATTTTGTATAACGAGCACCGCCTCTAGTGGACACATTTGGAAGCATTTGATACAAAATGTTTCACCGTAGTCGCTAGCGAGTGTAGATTACGTTAGTGTAGAAAACTTATGGTAGAGGTACTGCTTTGAGAACGCATCGGTAGGTGCTTGGTGACAGATTTTCAACACAAGGGTTGTAGCTGGCTTGGCGGGTACTAAAAAGTACCCTACCATCGTGTTATGGTTTCCTCACGAAGTTTTCCTTAACTGGAAGCTTAAGCTGAATGTAGGATTACCTTTTTGTAACTGTCAAAGTTATTTAGGTATTGAACATTTAAAACTTTATTTTAATTCAATGAGGGGTAGCGCTTGAATTATCCGCGAGAGGCGCTAGTGTAGAGTGAGGTCTCTAGAAATGTCAATTGTAGATACCTACTGAACGTTTTTCATCGCGTCTTTTCACTAATTAGTCATCATTGTTCTAAAATTGTGCCATTCCTGATTAATTATGGCAGAATTCTGCGCATCGCTTTCGGAAAATTAAGTCCTCCTTTATTTGGAACAAAACGGGACTGCGCAAAACTGAGGCATAATCAATATTTTATTTATTTGTTTATTATTAATTTATTGGCCTTATCGCGCTAACAAATATGTACTTTTTCAACGACAGCGATTGGACCTTAGCTAGTGGAGCCACTGTGGTGGCAGAAACGGTAGCCCTCATTGTTTGTAAGTAGGAATATGTTAATGTTAAAATGGTATAAGCATATTATACTTACCATTATTACTAGAGGTCATCGTAAGACTACTGAAAAATGCCCATGTGTCTTCTTTGGGTTGGTCATTGACACCATACAAAAGGTTTAGTTGTGAGTAGTCTATTCTGAACTTTGCTAACAAGACTTCTATGCTGCCGAATTAAACAAATTGTAGTACAATAATTCAATAATTATAGTATATATATAGCATAGCAGTGGAACCAAAGATAAAACAGTCATGATCATGCACACAAATGTCTCTCCTGGGTGGGAATCGAATCCACGCCTTGTGGTTATGTCGGTAGGGTATCTACCAACCACTCCAACCGGCCCGTACCAGCAATGAGAGTTGTTTGATGATCATAATTGTATTAGTAGTCAAGATGACTAAATTAAATCTTTAACCTTTTCTGTGCGTTTCTAGTTTGCCCAGTTTCTTTAGCGAGTGCAAATATCCTCAGGGGCATCTTCTCTTTGGAAGTGCGCCGGGCTATGATGTACGGCAGAAGTATGTTCAGACCTCCGTCATCGTATAGCCACCACACATCTAAATTACCTTGCTATAAGGAAAAACAAACAATCTATGAGATGTAAAGAATAACGAAATCCTAATCCTAAAACTTATTCCATCCTCCATGGCGCCGACTCAGTAGTGGGTGCTCGGGGGCTCCAGCGCACATGAAAGCCAAATAGTGTAACAACAGACATTAAAATTGATCAGTAGGTACCTAATAGGTTTTGAGCAATATCTTTACAAACTTACCCGCTCGTGGAGCAAGACGTCTACTTCTTAGATGATTCTATAGTCTAAGTACACATGGCTACAGATCAAGCTATACATTTCCAATATAAGCTGAGCTCTCGTTGTACGGAAATCCTATACATGCGAGATCAGCTAATACTGGAAAAGTATAGCTTGACATATCACGCAAAACAAAAAAAAATATTCAAAATATTACAAGCATGAGCGTCTGCTGAGGTCTGCACTTTTGGATTTTCCAAATACTTTTTTTTACGTATCGTTCCTAGATTTATAAAATGCATCACCTTGTTTCCTACTACTTGTCTGTTCTTTTAAACGAGTCATCAAATGGGCATGAGAACCCATGGGGTTGTTTAAAAGCCGACGCCCCTTGACGGATCTACATTACAGTATTATTTGCTGGCTATTCGCCCCGCCGTTTTACCTTTAATCCCGTCTATCCATAAGGGATAAATTTTAAAACCCCTCTATAGTCGATGCCTAGCTGTTCGTGCGTCTGTCAATTAGTTCTCTCGATAAATAGACCATTTTAGTTACTCAACGGATATCATGAATATGGATCATCATAAATGTTTACGTACAGGGTTTATAGGACTGTAAGTGTTCATTTCATGTATAGACATTTCGGACGGTTTCAGGTCTAGACTCGGTGTCGGTGTCTTGGGCAGTGACTTCACTGACGCCAGTATTTCTGAAATTATTTTGAATTATCAAAGTATGCGTACGCAATGGAAAAACGCTTCCTTTTTTAAAAGCATTTATTTAACTTGCATATGTTTGTTCAGGTGGAATCTTGCAAGTCGAATTTCACCCACTTCCAGTGGTCGGACTGATACGGTGACTTGATATTTGGTGTACATTAGTATATTGGATGACAATGCAAGTACAGTCAACAAAAAGTACAGTCATCAAAAAAAGCTTGTATTAAAAATAAATTTTTTAACAAAGAATTTATTGTAACGAATATATATTAGATATAGATAGATTATAATTTATTCTTCACACCACATGAAAGAACATAACATTTAACAAAGAATACTAAAATGGCGAATACAACATAGGCGGCCTTATCGCTGAAGCGATTTCTTCCAGGCAACCTTTGGGTAATAGGAAACGACCTCTAAATATAAATACTAATACGTACAATTAAATAAAATAATAAACGAATAAATACGGTATAAATGTATAAATAATAATAAAAGCATACAAGCAAAAAAAAAATACAGGAAAAGGTAGCAAGAACAAAGAAAAATAAAGTAAATAATTAAATTAATAGACTATTTAAAACAGAGTGAATAATATGATAAAACGAGCTCAAACGCTATCGTTTGAGCTCGTCTGATTTCATGCGGAAGAGAATTCCATAGACGGACAGCTTGCACGTTGAAAGATTGAGAATAAGAGTTTGATACATGAGGAGGATTTTTTAGAAGAGTTGCGGAAGAGCTCCGAAGAAGATGCAGTTGAGAACTGTGGAATTTCAAGCGTTCTTTAAGGTACGAAGGGGCTCTGGGATTGAAAAGGACATTATAAAGAAGCGAAAGAGTGTGTATTCCGGCGAAGGCGTATAGGAAGCCACTTGAGCTGACTACGAAATTGAGAGATATTATCATATTTGCGTAAACCAAATATGAATCGTATACAGACATTTTGAAGGCTTATTATAAAATCTTTTCTCAAATGATTCTAATACAAACCTTAATACTTACCATGCATGGACGTATAAAAAATCCGGACGGAGTCTCGCCTTATACGCAGTGAAGAACCCCAAGTAAGCCGGGCCGTCTCATAAATAGTACAAGTGGTACAAGCCTCTCACGCACATGTATACCATAGTATGCCGATTGGCTGCCATTTCGCATTGAGACGTCGACAGTGACAATAAGGCTCAGTATCACTTATGCCTGCTTGGGTCAGTACTGATTTTACTCACACATACGTAGGAAATATAGTGCTTCACTTTCTTATAAGGCGGTGCTTCGGCCTGACTTTTTATACGACCTTGATACCTACATAACATAACTTAAGTAAGTTATTTAAATAATCATACCCTCCTCTTTGTCTAAATCTTCCTCCGTTATATCGAACTGTGAGTCTGCGTTCAACAGCTGATTGATATGAGTGTTGGTCCTGACTCCGCTGTACCCTACGTCGTCAGTCGAGGGCGCGGGCGGCGGGCGGCCCTTCGGCGACCGATACTCGACCCCTGCACGAAGTATCGCCACTGCTAGCTTGTGATCGAACGAGTGCCTGGTGGATAACCCGCTATCATCCATCTCGCTACGAAAGATCCATCGCTCTCGCTTTCTCATTGATATTTTTTTATACCTCTAAGTCGGTAAGTAAGCATAAGGCCATCTGATGGTAAGCCGTTACCGTAGCCATATGGGCGCTTGCAACACGAGAGGCATCACTCACGCGTTACCGACCCTTCTCCCCAATGAGCTCTGACCACTTTACTCATACGAAGGAACACAACATAAAGTTATTTCGCTGCGGTATTCTGTAAGGTGAGGGTAGAACAGTCCCCAGCCGAGAGAAAGAGTCTCTCTTTGAGCGAATAAACGCTACGCTCTATATCTCTTAAAAATATATTAGTTAGATTTACAATAATCAGCATAGAATTTAGCCTAAAACTCGCATTTTCATACAAAAGAGGTCTATGCCAGAGAGTTTATTTGTAAATGTGTACTTACTGAATAACACGTACATAAGTGGCGAGTGTCTCCGGCGGTATTTGGTTCCAGTCGTGCTTGTACCCGAGGAGGGTGATGTTGGGCGAGAGCCGGCCGAGGCCGGTGGACTGCATCAGCGCGATGACGCCGCTCTCGAAGCTGATCCCGTCGAGCAGCACGAAGAATGCGCGGTGCTTGCGCTCGCGCAACCAATCGTACCCAAACTTGTAGTGACTCTCGCGATCCTCTTGAGATAATGCGTCCTGATTTCATTAAATTCATGAGGTATAACTACTTAGGTTTTGAGAAGTCGGGATTCATTTCTTGTTGTATTCGCGGTCCATTTATGACCGTCGAAATTACTATAGTATTGTTTCTATATTTTGAATCGTCTTATAGGTACACTAGCTTTAGCCCGCGACTTCGTCCGCGTAGAGCATTTCTTTTTTCTAGATAATCCTTATGTGTGTTCTACCGCTTGTACAACGGACAGTGTTCTGAAGAATTGTTTAAGATGATGCCCACGGCCACCTTCTACCATCGCAACTCTCGCCATCGACAGGGAATCCATCCTCACATATTGAAACCAGAATTGTTTCGAACTGTACGGTCTCAAAGGAGCTTCCTTCCGCGGACGCTCAGATTGTGGAATGAGCTCCCCGTCGTGGTTTTCCCAATGGAGTACAGCATGGGGTTCTTCAAAAAGGGTGTTAAGAGATTTCTGCAGGGTTGGCAACGCGCGAGTAACACCCCTGGTGTTGCAAGCGTCCATAGGCTGCGGTAACCGCTTACCATCAGGCGGGACGTATGCTTGTTTGCTACCTAAGTAGTGTAAAAAAAAAATATGCACTACATATTTATTATAAAACAAAATCCTCCGCCGCGTCTATCTATCTGTCTGTTCACGATAAACTCAAAAACTACTGCACCGATTTTCAAGCTGTTTTCACCAATGGATAGAGTGGTTCTCGAGGAAGGTTTTAGTATATAATTTGTCAAGTTTTTGTATACATTGGCTAAAATATAATGATATTTGTTTGAGGTGTCGAAAAAAATAAGCCGTCTAGAAGCTTTCAACGAAACGCAAAATCTACTGAACGGATTTGGATGAAATTTGGAACACAAAAAGAATATATGCTGGTTTAACATATGGGATAATTTTTATCCCGGTAAACCATACGATCCCTCGGGAATGCAGGTGAAACCGCGCGAGACAGCTAGTATAATATATAGAGCTTTGTTCATAGCTGTTGCTCGCCACTACGTGTGATATTTGAAAAAAGTTCAGGTAGATTGGGAGCTCACACGTAAGCATGCTACATAAAACTGGCCGTGGGAGAAACAGTCCTACCACAAATCAACTCCATCATATTTCAGAGTTTGTCGCTGTGATTTATTAATAGTCATCGCGAAACAAACCTTGATTGGGAACTGCAATCTTTTAAATTTAAAAGGAAGGTGATTTGGGATTAATGGTATACGTGGTACGAAGACTGTTTCTCCTCTGGCAGTATCAGTTAATATTTTGATCTCAATAACATTGCGGTGGAGAGCTGCTAGTAGTAGTTGTATGTAGTCTAGTTCCCGCGACTTCGTCCGCTTGGAGTATTTCTTATTTCTAGATATGAATCATTGTAATATAGAGATTTGTTTCATGGCTTTTGCCCGCCACTACATGTGATATTTGACAAAAGTTCAGGTAGATTGAGAGCTCACACGTAAGCATGCCTCATACAACTGGCCGTGGGAGAAACAGTCCTGCCGCTAATTAACTCCATCATATTTCCGAGTTTGTCGCTTGGATTTATTAATAGTAATCACGAAACAAACCATCGCAACTCTCGCCACCGACGGAGAGTTCATCCTCACACATTGGAACAGAAATGGTTTCCTACTTTGCGGTTCCAAAGGAGTTTCCTATCGCGTACGCACAGGTTGTGGAATGAGCCTCCCACCGCGGTTTTCCAAAGGAGTTTAGCATGGGGTTTTTCAAAAAGGGTGTAAAGAGATTTCCCCTGTTGTTGAAACGTCCATATTTAGGCTACGGTGACCGCTTATCATCAGGTTAGCCATATGCATGTTTGCTACCTTAGTGTAGTTTACTTTGAAAATAAAGGAATTCCATACACAACTTTATCCCTTTTTCACACCTTAAGGGGTGGAACTATCAAGAACGCTGTGACACATATAAATTAATTTTCAATCGTCAGCCTAAACACAAAGTTTGAAGATCTGAACTTCATAACTGACGGACTTTCATAAAAAAATTCATCCCCTATTTTACTCCCTTAGGGTTGTTATATCAAAAAAATCCTTCGTTAGTGGATGCCTACTCTGTATAATGAAAATTTTGTGAATTTTACTGTGAAAATGAAGGACCTGCATACACAACTTAATCCCCCTTTTCTCCCTTTGGGGGTGGCATTATTTCAAACGCTGGCACAATTATAAATTAATTTTCAATCACCAGCCTAAACACAATCAAAACTGACAGACTTTCATAAAACTTTTATACCCTATTTTACCACCCTAGGGGTGGAATTTTCAAAAATCTTTCTTTAGTGGATGCCTACACTGTATGATAGTAAATTTAGTGAAGTTCACTGTGGAATTGAAGGATTTGCATACGCAACTTCATCTCCCTTTTCCCCCCTTCGGGGATGGAATTATCACAAACGCTGAGACACCAATACATTAATTTTCAATCGTCAGCTTAAGTACAAAATTCGAACATCCTAACTTCAAAACTGACGGACTTGCATACAAACTTTCATCCCCTATTTTACCGTCTTAGGGGTGGAATTTCCAAAAATCCTTCCTTAGTGGATGCCTAAACTGTATAATAATACATTTAGTGAAGTTTATTTTGAAATTGGAGGACTTGCATACCCAACTTCATCCCCCTTTTCCTCCCTTCGGTGGTGTAATTATTACAAACGCTGAGATAACTATATATTAATTTTCAATCGTCAGCCTAAACACAAAATTTGAAGATCCTAACTTCAAAGCTGACGGACTTGCATACAAACTTTCATCCCTTATTTTACCCTGTTAGGGGTGGAATTTCCAAAAATCCTTCCTTAGTGGATGCCTACACCGTATAATAATACATTTAGTGAAGTTTATTTAAAAATTGGAGGACTTGCATACCCAACTTCATCCCCCTTTTCCTCCCTTCGGTGGTGTAATTATTACAAACGCTGATATAACTATATATTAATTTTCAATCGTCAGCCTAAACAGAAAATTTGAAGATCCTAACTTCAAAACTGACGGACTTGCATACAAACTTTCATCCCTTATTTTACCCTGTTAGGGGTGGAATTTCCAAAAATCCTTCCTTAGTGGATGCCTACACGGTATAATAATACATTTAGTGAAGTTTATTTTGAAATTGGAGGACTTGCATACCCAACTTCCCCCCCCTTTTCCTCCCTTCGGTGGTGGAATTATCACAAACGCTGAGATAACTACACATTAATTTTCAATCGTCAGCCTAAACACAAAATTTGAAGATCCTAACTTCAAAACTGACGGACTTGCATACAAACTGTCATTCCCTATTTTACCCTCTTAGGGGTGGAATATCCAAAAATCCTTCCTTAGTGGATGCCTCCACTGTATAAGGTATCTTTGTGCAAAATTTCAAATCTCTAGGTCCAGCGGTTTGGGCTGTGGGCTGATATATCAACAATCAGTTTATCATTTTATATATTACTAGCTTCTGCCCGCGGCTTCGCCCGCGTGGCCGACAGGAAAAAAAATACATATTTTTCTTCAAAAGCACATTATAAGCGCTCTCACTCCCTCTCAATTGAATATACAAACTAACATTATCCCAAACAAAGCAATAATTACGAAGTTCTCCGTAAAACTAAACTAATCTCTGGGATGAGAGTACTCGAAGCGTGTGTGAAAAGACCTAAATAGGAGACAGCCAGAAGTGGATAGTAAATAATTTATATTGTTTACAACGAAGCGCCTGTCAAATTCCGATGACAATACAATATTATGGTGACCGCGAGCTGAACTGATGATGGAGACGGAAGGTAGACAAAGTATCTTCTCAGTGACTAACAGTAGATTGATGATGTCTGGACTCATTTTAATCCGCTTACAGTACCAATTATGTATTTTAACCGACTTCAAAAAAAGAAGCGAGGTTCTCAATTCGTTTTTTTTTTTAAATGTTTGTTACCTCATAACTCCGTCATTTATTAACCGATTTGGAAAATTTTTGTTTGGAAGTGTACACTTCCCGTTTGGTCCCATTGTCATCAGGTCAGGTTTTAATTACTTTTTAGTGCAATTTGAAGTCGGTTTTTTTGTAAAACAGTTCAAATTATATAAAAGCCTTTTATCTACACCCAAGCTATAAATCCTCTATTAAAGTTCCTGAAACAGTTTGCTTATTGCCAACATTAAAACATCCGGTGTCATGGTAACCATTATATCATCCAAAACAGTGTATAATGTTGTACTGAATTTCATTATGCAACTCTTTTTTTTTTGCTTTTTCGGTCCATTCTTTACTCATCAAACAGCCACATTCTCCGTGGTATCCTTATGAATTTCAAAAAAAGAACATTTTCATGCAGGCGCGTTTCACTATCACAAAAAAACTTAGAGGTTAATCGAATTCACGTCGTATCCCGCCATTTTGGTTAGATATTAGAATTGCAGAAATTTATTACCTTGTTGTTTACAAAAATAATTGGACTGTTTTTCAAAAAACTTAAACCGACTTCAAAGTACACTAAGAAGTAATCAAATTCTGATCTGATGATAATGGGACCAAACGGGAAGTGTACCCTTTCAAATAAAAAAAGAATTTTCCAAATCGGTTAATAAATGACGGAATTATGAGGTAAGAAACATAAAAAAAAAAAAAAAAACATTCGAATTGAGTCATACATTTACTTGTGCTGTAATACCTTGTTTTTAACCAAAATTTACAATTCCAAGTCAACCGGTTAAGTTTTGGGTCGAAAACCTATATGGTAGATCCTGTTGACCTAGAATCACGAAATTCAATTTGAGTAGGGTTACATTATTATTATTATTGCACGGAACCCTCCGTGTGCGAGTCCGACTCGTACTTGGCTTTTTAAGCCCTATTTGACTCTGTTGGGAGATGATTTTGGAAAAACTGTGATACACATAACATAAATGAAGAGTATGTAACAATTTTCGAGTCAATCGATCGAGAGGATACAAAGTTTCACAGAAATTTCAACCCCCGTCTCAAAATTCCGAAAAAACCCCCCTTCTTAGTGGATACTTACACTTCACAAAGAACACACGTTCTAAATTTAATGTCTCTAGGACCAGCAGTTAAGTCTGTGCGTTGATATATCAGCCAGTTAATGAGTTAGTCAGGACTTTGAATTTTGGGGATGATTTTGGAAAAACTGATAAACGAATGTTTTATTTATAAACCTTTGTGGTTTTTTTGTGAATGATAATAAAGTAATCCCTATGTATGATATTTTTTGTTTGATAATAAAAAAAAACGTGTCTCATAATTTTAACTGAAGAGTATGTGTACCAATTTTCGAATTAATCGACACCGGGAATCAAAGTCAAAGTCAAAGCCATTTATTCAATTTAGGCCCAAGTAGGGCGCACTTATGAAGGCCAAAGCTACTCATGTTACTACCAGTTCGTAAGTCGGCCTTCAATTGAGAAGAACAGGCAAGAAACTCGGCAAGTTACATTTAAAAAATTTTTTTTGGGGTTATCTGAGTATATTGGGATTTTTTTTCCATTTTGTTTTTTCAGTGAGTTCCCATACCTTAATTCGTCCCGCTTTTCATCCCTTCGGAGGTGGAATTATCTAAAACGCTGAGACACGTAAAACAGTAAACACACGTAGACACGTAAAGAGAGGTAGAGCATAGCGTTTATTCGCTCAAAGAGCAGCTCGACTGGGGAAGTACCTCCAACTTACAGAATACCGCAGCCAAATAACAAATACCTTTGTTGTGTTTCTGCGCGTGAGTAAGGTCGCCAGAGCTCATTGGGGACGGGGAAGGTTCGGTAACGCGTGAGTGATGCCTCGTGTATTGCAAGCGTCCATATGGCTACGGTAACCGCTTACCATCAGGCGGGCCGTATGCTTGTTCACAGACTTTGGTATAAATATATAAAAAAAAAACGTATAAATTATTTTCAATCGTCAGCCTAAACACAAAATTTGAAGATCCTAACTTCGAAACTGACGGACTTTCATACAAACTTTCATCCCCTATTTTACCTCTTTAGGGGTGGAATTTCGAAAAACTCTTTTCTAGTGGATACCTACTGTTCAAAAAGAATACACCCTCCAAATTTCATGACTCTAGGACCAGCGGTTTAGGCTGTGCGTCGATATATTAATCAGTCAAAATTTATTTAGGTAAACAAACAGATATACAATAACAATTATGTATCGTAATATAGTTGGTTATATATCCCACAGCAAATAGAAAATAATGTTATTTGCATTCGAGGTAGTCACACGCGGTCTCAATATACATTTCAATGTACGTATTCTGTGAGTATTTCAAAATTATCACTCTTTCAACCAGACACTCAGAGATGTCAATTAGAATTTTAAGAAACAATGAAAACAATCAACTACGTTACGTATCGCCAAAAATGGTGGCGCGGGACACATGACATTTAATTTAACCAATCAGCGCGCAAGGTGCGTTCCGACGCATTCAAGTATGATGCCAGTTTACAATATCAAAATCAACATCAATTATGACGGATAGATTATATATAAACTATCGGAAATTAATACGTTATATTGTAAGCAGTATGATACAGTTCACAATTTATCGGGGAGTTTATAATCTCGCTAGGTAGATTATAAACTAACGGTTTTCACAAAAATACGGTGACATATAGATGTGACGTCATAAACAACTTAAATAAATAATTTTACTTTGAATCTTGAAATACAAAAAATCTCCCTTTCGACCCCCTTAAGGGTTGAAATTCCAACAACACCGATAAACTTTGATAGTAAACTTAGTGACGTTTTATTTGAAAATGGAGGACTTCCATACACACCTTCATCCCCCTTTCACCGCTTCGGGGGTGGAATTATCAATAACGCTGAGACACTTATAAATTAATTTTCAATGGTCAGTCTACACACATAATTTAAAGATTCTAACTTCAAACTGACAGGCTTTCATACAAACTTTCATCCCTATTTTACCCCCTTAGGGGTGAAATTTCCAAAAATCCTTCCAAAGTGGATGCCCTCACTATATATAATTATAAATTTAGTGATGTTTACTTTGACATTTAAGGACTTTTCATACACAACTTCATCCCCCTTTTTACCCCTTCGGGGTCGGAATTATCAAAAACGCTGAGACACCTATAAATTAAGTTTCAATCGCCAGCCTAAATACGAAATTTGAAGATCCTAACATCAAAACTGACGGACTTTCATACAAACTTTCATCCCCTATTTTACCCCCTTAGGGGTGGAATTTCCGAAAATCCGTTCTTAGCGGATGCCTACATCATTATAACTATCTGTATGCCAAATTTCAGCCCAATCCGTTCAGTGGTTCGAGCTATGCGTTGATAGATCAGTCAGTCACGGTTTCCTTTTATATATACAGATTAAGATAAGTTGGATATTAGGTAGTCTATTAATTTATTAAAGTGCTTTTCGTTTTCGTGTCAACCAATATTTTATAACCTAGACCAGAGACAACACCGGGAATACTAGTTATGGGTTAGAGATCGTATTATCTGCAAGTCAGTTATATTTGTAATTTTTTTTTGTGCCCGGCGTCACCCGGTTAAAATTTATATTTATAGCCTATGTTACTCAGCGATAATTTAGCTTTCTTCTAGTGAAAGAATTTTTTAAATTGGGCCGGTTGTTATTGGGTTTATTCACGGAAAAGAGAATACATTTCTTTTCTCTGTGGGTTTATTCATTACAAACAAAAATACAAAAATCCAAATCTGCTCTCTTTATTATTAGTGTAGATTTAGATTGATTGCAACAAAACGTCACGAAGGCGTCACACGATATATATTTTTGCCTTTTTAAAATTTTGTGTACCAAAGTATTATTTTTTGGTGCGGGCCTCCCCTACCGCCCTCTTTCTACAAAAAGTGAAATAAGTGATATTCAATTTACCTCAATATCCTACCAGAGTATGTGATTTGGAGTAAATATACAACTTACATTATGTATATCAGCCACAATCATGAAAGAGCCATTCTTAATGATGAGATCTCCTATGTCGAGCAGCATGGGCCTCATGTGGGGAGTGCCCGCGAGCACCAGCAACTGTGGGTTGTACGACTTGATGTGCTCGATGTTCTGCGAGATTTGCAGAATCCTGGCTATGATCTCCTGGTAGCGCTGCGCCTCCGTACTGCTGCCCCAAGACGCATCTATTAAGCCATATCAAACAAAAATCATAAGCTTACGTTTGGGTGACGGTTAAGGTAAAGATACTAGAGTAGTACCCAACTGATATGGCTTACCGATGTACCTGCGCAGAAGATACATTTTCAAGCGCGGGAAACCGCTATTGGTCGGCAGTTGCCGCCATGTTAGCGCGCGCCGTGCGGAGGTGCGAGTGAGACGGAACTAACAGCTGCAGTGTATTATGAACCTTATAGTAGTGATCTAAGGTTGATTGTAAGTTTTAAGTATTCTTTCGTTAATCTTCAGGGCCATACTTTCTTTTCTGTGCGAACGAAGATTCACGACGCGCCTTATCAGTTGGGTACTACTGTACATACTTCTTATTTTTGCTTGCCTGTTTGATCGTCTAATCTCACCACTAAACGAATTTTCATAAGTATATGCTTAGCTAATACATATAAGATTTTTATCCAAATCGACTAAAACTAGCTAACGGGAAAAATACATAGAAATTGTAATGGGTCTGCGCCCGCAAAGCTGAGATTGAAATTCAGAATATATTAGGTATGTACTTAATTACTTATTAAGTAGGTATATTAGTTAACATTCATACAATACCTGGTTTACTATAAACCACAAGCAGGTATAACGTAATGAAGATTAACACCGTCACCAATGCCATCACCCAGCTGATCACCATCATTATAATGAGACACATCAGGAACCCGGCCAACGATAGCCACGAGTTGTAATACTGAAATCAACACAACAGTTTATTTTAGGCGATTGAATTAGTCCAAAAATGAAATAGCATATCAAATTCTAATAAAATCTTCAATTAACCTTGAATGTAGGACGCCAGCTGATCTGATGTACGAAAGCAGCGTGAAAAGTACAGAAATTGATGAGCGCGTATGACGCCAAGTAAAAGTTGGTGATTAGTGGTGCTATTTTATTTAAGTCCGCTGAAAAACACAAATAATACATTTGAAGATTACGTTATTTCAGAGTTCAGTATCGGGAACACATAAAACATATATTTCTATTCTACATTACAATACTAAATCATGTCTCATCCTATATGTAGAAGACACCACTATTTACAAAGGAAACAATTTTCTCGAATGATGAAAAATGAGACAGAAGATCAGTAGGTAAACGCAAGTATACCAATAAGTAAGAATATAAGCGATACGAAGAAGGTGAGCACGTATCCGCGGTAGGGCTCCCCGTGCCGGCCGTACGGCTTCGAGAAGAAGATGAGTCCGGGGTAGATGCGGTCCACGCCCAGCGCCTGGATCAGCCGCGGCACCGACAGCAGGTTCGTCAGGGCCGTCGACAGTGTCGCCGCCCAACAACCACCGTAGATCAACGGTCCCCAAAATGCCATCAACTGCATAATCTGAAAATATTCACATATTCTGAGTATCTAAATATTTGAACAGCATTAACGATAGTGAGAGGGTTAATTCGCTGGATAAACCTGGTAAGGTTTCGTGGCTTACAGAAAAAAAGAGCAATTATGAGCAACGTCAATTTCTGTAGTTAATTTACTAAAAACACAAAACTCATACATTTAATATAGGCCCTGATGAGGCACTTACGAATGTAACATTTGACTCTACCCCGCTCGACTTCATGGCTACAACAAAGAGTGACTTATAAACCTCTCTGGGTGTGTAAAAGTAGTCGGGTGCAACTCTGTCTGTTGCCGTGTGTCTCTAACTGTTCTTACTTCATAGTTATTATGCAGGCCATAACCACAGCTAGGTTTGCAAGCGGAGATGGCATCCGAGCCCAAGTGTTCTATGTTGCCGCTCGCGTCCCTCATGGCTCCGACACCGGACAGCACCGCCATCGTCAAGTAGGTCGTTATAGATATAGCCAGCGCCAACAACGTGCCTTTGGGTATCGCTCTTGCTGGGTCCTGATAACAAGGACAAAATATTGACAGAAAATCACGCCACGCTTATATTATGACCGATCATGTCATTAATTCTGCTTGATTTGATGTTTAGCAGAATTTTGCTAATTACCATTAGGTATAAAATGAACACCGTAAATTTGTAGCTGACTTCATAACTATACTAATGTTCACATTGACTTTACATTGAAGAAAGGAGGGAAGTTAACATAGAAAGCGCAGCTTCGAGTGAACAAATTCTTCTATCAGTGATCTGTACGTATCTGAGGCATACGTATTCAATTACTTCACTGGATTAGTAATAAAATACAATGAAGATTCTTGCAAATATTACAACTGTAGCAGATTTTTGATCACATCTAATTAGTTAAAAGCACTAGAACATACCTTCAAATCGCCACAAATATTAGCACCAGCTTGTACGCCAGTTACTGCCGGGAAGTACATTGCAAAAACGCTGAAGAAGTCATGATTTAGACCCTCACTGTACCGAAAATCTGGTAACCAGTTAATGGCTGCCCTTTCCTCTAAAACAAATATATTATTATAGCGTCGTCATCGTCGTGACTGAAATTCTTTTTTTAAACTTAATATTTATTATTAATAAGCTTATTCTTACTGTTTATTCCCACGAAACCTTTCGCTTTTTCAATATCAGTCTTCGGTCCAATACATGCACCAACTACGTAATTAATTATTGCTAGTACTATTATTACAATCAAGAAGTTCTGAAAAACATACAATACGTTCAAAAACTTAGAGACAGTACATTTACACCACCACATTTAAATTAAAATCAAAAACAAAATTCAGTTTCTGCTATGGCACTTATGAGCGTTACAAAATTGACTCTACCACTACCAGTTCGAAACTGAAAAGACGTCCGCAAGAAACTTTTCATTCGTAGATCTTTTTTTTACATTACGTTATAGCGAGAAACATAAATAATTGAAAAAAATACCTGTGTCTTAGATTCCCAGTCCATACCGAAAGCACATATGACACACATTACAAGCAGCGCAATGGCGCCCACTATTCTGACGTCATTGACATCGTTATCGATAATCTTTACACCCTTGGACTTGAGGAGTTCATTGAGAGAGTCACAGAAGCCGATAGTGTTCATGCTGGCTGCCACTGCGTTGGCAAATGCGAATATTATGCCCACAGATGCACCAAGCTCTGCTCCTAAAGTTCTCGATACGATGTAGTAGACTCCACCTTAAAAAATATCTGATTAGTTTTGCCATTCTTGACTGTAAACTTAGGCACCTAATTTCTAGTTCATGATGTCTCTAGCTTACTAGGAAGACTTGAGAATAGGTATCTTACTTGTTACCATTCAAAGCAAGGTCTCTATTTCTCAGAGATTTCAAAATAACCATGTACCTACCCATTTAAAATTGGTTTCAACTAAGTAATTATAATTGAGTTGATGCTTGCTGGTGCTTAATTCTCAGAACTCGACTTCTAAGGACTCTAAATCAGTAGCTTAGACTTTCGGAACAATACACTAAGCCAAGCCTATTCCCGAGTTATAAATTATACAAAATTATGGATACATTTGAGAAGTTGAAGTATTACAAAGTTTGTTATGTAGGACATAATCGACGGAACTACTAATCCGATTACGATCATTCTGTCACTAATATGAAGCTAGATTATCCCTTAGTGCTATAAGATTTTCACCCCTAGTACGCGGTTCAAATAACGTGAAACAGCTACTTGATAAAATACATTGATTTAGAGTATACTCACCGCCTCGAAGTTGTCCGTTCGTGCATATAGCGCTCAATGAGAGTGTGGTTATAATGCACACTACACCAGACAGGGCAATTATGCATATGGTGAGTGCAATACCCGCCTGCGCTACTACCCACGCGATCCTGAGGAACAGCATCACTCCCCAAATGTTCAAGAGACATGGTATTAGTACACCCTGCCAATTAGAAGAAACTAGTTAATTCCCTATGTGTGCTCAGAAGCCTGCCCCTGTCTGCGCACAATCCATTTTAAAGCATAGGCGCGCACGGAGGAGTATAAGATTTAATTAGTAAGAGTTTGTATGGAGAACAAATGATAATACATATTTTTTTTCAAGCATTTTAGACTGCTAGTAATGGCGTGGCTTCAGCCGAAAATCAGCGCTGTAGTGATCTGCAGCATATGCTGAGCTGGGGCCATTTGGACCCACGATATCACACGCTAATTATTGTATTGTTATACCGTCTTTTAGTTTGTATATGCTGTATGTTATTATGCTGTTTTCTTTTTTATTCTTATTGTGTTGTGTGTGAATCTGTGTGTCCAATAAATACCATTTTATCATTATCTTATATAAATCTGTCATTATTATCATCTTGAACAGCTCAATTTGCCCACTGTTAGGGTTAAGGGAATGAAGTTAATTATCCACCATGAGGCAATGCAGATTGGTAAGCCGATTTTCACATCTTTCACACGTTCTTACATACCTGTATCCATCCTAGTTTGATGCCACCGTACGTGGTTAACTCAGGAGTCGGATTCACGTATCCATGTGTGAACTGTTGTGGTCCTCTGCTCTACACGATAATAAAGTAAAATTAAAACCTCGAGAAACATTATTATATTTGAATTAATGTTTTTTGGTCATTTGCTTACCTCAGTAGTTCGAAGGTGTCGACTTTCTACACGTATAAAAGACTCCTGAGCTATAAAATGGATATAAAATTAGATTAGAGATGAGGTTTTCAAGAATTTAGTTTCTATCAAAAACCACACAAGTAACGAAATCACAACAAATAAGTAACTAATCTAACTGTAGTCCTGTAAGAAAACGGTCATAACGTCCACGGTTACTTTGCTTTATTCGTTACTTTGGTTTTCAAGGTATTAGTACCTACGTAGCAACCTATGCTATAACTTTACTAATTCTGTAACTCACCCTTCCTATGACCGCTCAAAAGATTAATATTCATCGCTTATGACACGGATCACATTACACTAAGACACAATCTAAATAATTGTTTGTTGTGTAAGTAATATCGCTACTATACTAGATAGCTGAAGCGCGTTTCAATTTCAGCGAATTAGCCGGTAATTAGTGTGTGCGCGAGCGCCGCAGGCTTGTAACAACTGCTTCGAGTCCGCACTCCACCGGTTAAACCCTGCTTCACCAATTAAAGAAGACCTCCTCTGCCCTTCTTAACTAGAGGAGACCAACCTCAGAAATTGTGTATTTATTATTAAACACGGCTCATGTTCCACTGGCCGTCGCATGATACAATCGATCAATTGTGGCTGTACCTATGTGCTTATGTTTACTTTTTCACAATGTCTTTGGGAATGAGACGGTTTTAAGAAGATATTACGGTTATATATCACATAAAAATGGCTTGTTATGAAAAGTATGTATAATGTAATTTACGTTATGAGCATTTAATGAGATAGTTCTTTACATATTATTTGAAAGTTACTTCCATGTTATGCACGATTACAGAACCATTGAAAACTTTAATGATTACCAACATATTCCTCCACAACTGCGCTCAAATTTGGTTTATTGGACTTCGGCATCAGTTACTTTTTTATATGAGTCCATCCAACACATGAAATCAAACCATGAAATACAAGAAAACATTGATACTGTACTGGTAGTACTGGTACCATATCCCTTTAGTAGTTTGTGACTGGTACTGATTAGATGTCACAATGAGATGTCACAACATTGATCTTGAAGGTTATGGAAAGAGGAAAAAATATCTATATCTGTTAAAGAAGTTTGTAAATTGGTATCTGCGAGCCAAGCGATGCGCAAGGGCACTACCTACCTTTTCTCGAACCTAACTCTTACCCTAACTCTACAAGCCCTAATTTCACAAACTCTATCCACCGTAGTCAAAATGGCGAAACGGCCAAGCCACATATTTTGACTAAGGTGTAGAGTTTGTGAAGTTAGGGCGTTTAGAGGTATAAGCTTGGCTCTACATGAGATGTGATAACTTTTTGACAGTGCGAGCCATACGGTCCCGTCTTGGCAACATTTTACACGAAAATGTTTTTGGTGGGATCAGTGTTTACTATTTTATATTCTTAGGTATTGGGTAGGTACAATCGCTTACTTTAATTTGGAACCCATTAAGGTTGAATATCGTATAGCAAGCGTTACGAGCTATTTTAGCGTGAGTGTTCCCGTATCATATCGACGAAAAGGGTTTCATTATTAAAGTTAACGACTAGTTTGTAATAAAAAATCAAATCAAATCGCAACAATAAATGATATTTATTGCAGAAATATATTTTGTCTTTCCTCTTCAACTTTAAAACTTTTTCTAAATATAATAATTACTTGTTTATTATATAATACAAATTGAATTATAAAACAATGACTAAATGGGTATGTACTTTTACAAATTGTTCACTTATGTCATCTAAGTTATTATGATTGTAATTTCTTACATTAGCGGAGGTATATTTACGTAATACAAAACATTTCTCGTTTTAATAGAGTGGTTAAAAAACAACGATTGTCACCAATGGTAACTAGTTTTAAAGAAGTCAAATATCATTTTATTATAAAAGTGATGTTCAGAATAGACACTCTGTACTGTGTAATTAACATTTTGATTTTTAAATGATATTATTATGTGCTTAGGTATTTAAAATGCAGAACTCTCCACCCGAATACTTATTCCACAGCTTATAATAATAATTGAAACTAACAATAATATTTAATGTAATATCACAATGCAATGATTTAATGATAGAATTCTTAAGTAAGTTGTTAGGAAAAATTACAAAATTGCTGAAATTATCTTTAATGAACGGACAACTATATTAAAAAACTTAATAAATTAGCCTATTATGTTCTATTAATAATACTATTAAAATACAAAAAACGCAAAAAAGTTTTGGTCATAAATTAGTTACAGTAATGTCATAATGTGAGAAATTTACTACTTATATATTTTTTGGTATATGTATGTGTATACTGGTATGTGTTGTGTTGTGTTGTGTCGTGTCGTGTCGTGTCGTGTCGTGTCGTGTCGTGTCGTGTCGTGTTGTGTTGTGTTGTGTTGTGTTGTGTTGTGTTGTGTTGTGTTGTGTTGTGTTGTATTGCGTTGTGTTGTGTTGTGTTGTGTTGTGTTGTGTTGTGTTGTTTGTGGTGTGTCGTGTTGTATAATTATGAGTAGAAGGTGAGCACGGAGGTGTGGTTCCCGCGCACGAACAGCATGGGCGGCAAGCCGCGGCTCATCATCTCCAGCCACGCCATGTACAGCGGCGCCGACACTGAACCCTATATACAACCCCAAAACATGAACAATAGGTAGGTACTTTGGTATTACTATAACAAACCTTACTCATCTTTATACTCAATCTCTCAAATTAGTTCACAGTTGTTTTCAGTTGTTCACTTATACAACATTTAACGGAAAGAGTACCTGTTAATATAACGACAGTTTATAATCTCGCGAGTTAGATTATAAACTAACGATAAAATTTAGGTACCTTTTCCGTTACACGTTGTATAAGTTAACAAATATGAAGATACTAGCTGTCCCCCGCGGTTTCACCCGCGTTCCCGGGATAAAAAGTAGCCTATGTCCTTCTCCATACCATTGGCTATCTGCATGCCAAATTTCATGATGATCCGTTGAGTAGTTGAGGCGTAAAGGCGTAACAAACAAACAAATTCACTTTCGCATTTATAACATTAGTTAGGATCTGTTGATTGAAGAATCATTGTAATTTATTTGAATATACATATATAACTCAAGATACGGAACGTAGGACAGCTGTATATAAAATAAGCTTGCACTGACTCACTGTAGGAGAAAGGAAGACGAAACTACAAAATAGAAAATTGAAACCAAAGATTTGCTTGCTCTATCTAGCCTTGAAGATTTTGTCCAAGTTGGTGGTATCAGGAAACGTAGACGACATATCAATTTATCGTTTCTTTAAATCTCCGCTTTAAAATGTAGAGCCAAGAAATATATGACGAGAGATTATGGAAGAACATCCATGTTTTTTTTTTTTACTGTTTATAGGCCATGTGATTGACCGCAATATCACCATGGTAAGTGATGATGCAGCTGTCGGAACACACCGAAAGGTGCTTGGCGACAGATTTTCAACTTGAGGGTGGTAGCCAGCCAGGCGGGTACTACAAAGTACCCTACCACCGTGCTATGGTTTCCTCACGATGTTTTCCTTCACCGAAAGCTCAAAGCTCATTGTAGGATTCGAACCCGGGACCTTCGTCTCGGTATCCGACGTCACTACCACTGAGCTATCATCGCCTTAAACCACATATAAAATGGTTAAGATAATGATAATGTAACAGAAGTCATACCTTTCTGGGCATAGGCAAGGACATGACGACGAGTCGCGCGTCCTTTGAGTTCTCGAGCAGTAGCTCGCGCAGGCGCAGCTGTCTGTTCGTCTTCTCCGACAACGTCAGCAACTCCGTTTCACTTATACGACAATCTTTAAAAAAGAGCGTTGATTTATTTATGGTGGATGTAAATATCAAAGGAGTACTTTCTAACAAGACACTATCGAAATTAGTGAGTTGGTACCTGCACTAGCGGATTCATCAGTGAACTTTTTGGTAACCTCTTCGAACAGTTTCTTGGTTTCTGGCTTCGGAGCCTCTGTAATGTCTTGCACCATCTTCAGTGAAGTGTAGTCTATCCGGAACTTCGCCAGGAGGTTCGCCATACTGGATATAAATTGAGCTTAATGTTAGTAAGTACTTCATTCTTGATAAGAAAACCTGGCAAGAAGTTGAGAGTGAGAAGACAGAGCAGTAGATGGAGGAAGATTCGGACATAAAAGTAGCCGAGAATGGCAAAGGCCAGAGTTTGGAAACCAGCGGCCAGATAGTCCAAAGATGACATTGCGGTGATTAGACAAATGTTGATAATGCTGCTGTTTTCTCTTCAGCAATGTTCTTTACAATGGAAGTTGTGACCTGGCAAAACTTATTCATTGTAGATAATTAAATAATAGATGGTCATTCTTTTTTACTGTGGTAAGTATTGATGTGTCCCGAAGGTGGTAAGTACACAAAGCCTAGGAGGAACTGGCTCTCAAGTGCATCTGTCAGAACACACTGATTTATGGCGACAGATTTTCAACTTGAGGGTGGTAGCCAGCCAGATGAGTACTACAAAGTACCCTAGCACCGTCCTATGGTTTCCTCACGATGTTTTCCTTCACCGAAAGCTCAAGCTCATTGTAGGATTCGAAGCGGGACCTTCGTCTCGGTATCCGACGTCACTACCACTTAGCTATCGCCTTGAGTCTGTTATGTTTGTGCTATCTCGTGAAGATTACTCAACGAAGCGGGTGACAAGAACTGCTATGATTAGTATTTCGATTGTATGTATAAAGTATGAAGCGCTCGTGGTGTAGCATGATTAGCCGTTCTTAATTGATCGGCAAAGATAAGCTACCACCATCGTGGTCGGTACCTCGATGGGTGATCGCCTAGTGGTATTTCAAATCGAGCGTTTCCGTGCTTCGGAAGGCACGTAAAGCCGTTGGTCCCGGTTATCACTTAATTGTGATAGTCGTTAAGCTAGTTGGATGCCTCCTAGGCGGCTTGAAAAATTCCAACAGTAGGTTGACCACTAGCCTACCTCCACCGATCCGCAGTGGGCACGCGTGGTGGAGTATTGCCCTTTCCCTTTCACCCTCATTTGTGTGCAGGAGGCCTGTGCTCAGCAGTGGGACATTATAGACTGATGATGATGATGATGATTATGATGATGATGATGATGATGATGATGTATAAAGTATAATCTAACTTTCTCTCCTCTAGTTCCAGCTCGTGGTGTCGGTTGGCGAGCGCGAAGATCCTTAGGCGGCAGTTCTCCCAGGCGGAGCGGCGGCTGATGATGTACGGCAGCAGGATCGTGAGCCCGCCGTCGTCGTACAGCCACCACACGTCGAGCGTGCCCTTACCCTAAACAATCTCAACGCATTACCTACTATTCCCATCCATTCGTTTGGGAGATCATTTACCTAAGCTTGGGTATTTCAAAACCTACTTCTGTCAGGGGGCTAAAAAGTAAGCCAAAGCAATACTGCTATACTCTATTTCACATAGGATGAGTCGTCAAGGTCAAGGGTTTTTTACCAATATCTAGTGAAATTCCATTTGATTACTCTGAAATAATATTCACAATATTTCGTGAAACCTAGCTCTATCATAGTATTCCTTTATTATATCGAAATGAACATTAACCATTGAGAAATTTAATAAAATACTATGTGTCACCGAACTCATGTTATTTGAAATAGACTATAGTGGAGTAAATATTTTCGAATTCTCGGCAGATCTTACGTAATTCCAATATTTTTTGGTAAGGTACAATACACAATATACAATTCAATGCATTAAAATATTCGGAATTGATGAATTGCATAAAATCTGTTAAAAATTCTAAAAACTGAATTCCATTTGCAATATTGCTGGTACAGAAATAATCTGATTATTTCCTTCATCAGCACTCAAGTCCCTTTCAAAAACAAGCATATCGAGCAGATATTAAGAAAATTGATGCTGTCTATCTATTTATTCCCTTTGATTCGCTAAGAACATTTTGATACGTGATTTTGTTAAACACTTCTATCGTACTTGTAATGTCTTTAATGTCTATCAGTTTTTCAGTTAGTTTTAAATGTTGTAAGAACTGGGGGCCTACCACAAGCTCTTAAAACAAGGTTAAAATAACCTTATTTGTATTTTGTCCCGTTTTGATGCCGGATGTCAAAGAAAGACAAAAGTCAAATAAGGTTATAATATAATATTGTTTTAAGAGCTTGTGGTTCGCCCTCTGAAAGAACTGTAGGCATATATTACCCAAATCACCGTAACATAAGGTTATATGCCACATCATATATGATTGATTCGTGTCTACGATGGGCAGGGATTCAATATATACCTGTTTTCTTTGGAATATAGTCATTTGACTCAATTGGTCCTTAGACAGCTCGATGCCGGTCGAGGTGTTGTACACTATCTGCTGTGGGATGTCGTTTGATTTCTTCTCCTTCTTCTTCTTTTCTTTCGGTTCTTTGCACTCTGATATCGTGAATGACCGGGACGTCGTAAGCGTTAGTAAACCTGTCGATAAAATATATTTGATTACCATGTACCGTGCGTATCCACCTCTAGACTGCATTCTTTTTTGAAACAATTGAAATCAGTCGTCAATTAAGACATTCTCAATTCTCAAAACAAAAAAAAAACGTGATGAGTATCTGGAGCATCGAGCAAAAATCCCTTTAGAGTATTGTGCAATTCAATTCCGTAACTCAGTGTTTTCCAGTCTTATTGTTTTCGAGACCCCTTTACAGGTTGAAAAATTCTGGCGACCCCCTTGTCAGACAGACAAAGAATTTATAAATTAAAACCTACGATAATGATTTTCTTTATTTTGATACTTTTACTTATTCGTCTGCAAGAAGCAGGGAGAGGTTTGCAACTAATTAAGTTTGAACCGCTTGCACGAAGTCTACCTTGCCTTTTTCCTTCTACCGGCGACCCCCCGAATAAGGTTTCGCGCCCCACAGATTGAAAAACAGTGCCGTAACTAGTCTAGTCAGTGCTTTTGCATAAATTTTGAACAGAAAGTCAAAGTCAAAGTCAAAGTCAAAGTCAAAGCCATTTATTCAATTTAGGCCCCCGAAGGGCACTTATGAAGGTCAAATTTACTGAAGTTACCACCGGTTCGGAACTCGGCCTTCAACTGAGAAGAATCCGGCAAGAAACTCAGCAAGGTTACATTTTTTATATATTTTTTGGACAATCTGACTATGTTTGGCTTTTTTTTTCCAAATAATTAAAAATAAAAAAGATATACCTAAGCATAGGACCATTACCTGCATCTAATGTGTCTGTTTAATGTGTCCATGACTTAGCATTGGCTAAGTGGACACACTAAGCAATGCGCTCTGAATTATCGGCGTTAGAAAATTGGTGGAATAGACTTCAAATAAAATGAACGTCATTGCGCTTCTTTGGGTAAATTGTTCGATGATCTCGACTAAACCAACCTTTAAAGAAGAGTTAAGCAATGCCAACGTTAAGAGTACCCGAGATAAGACTTACTAGAGAGATTATTCTTGTTAGTATGTGGTGAACCAGTGGATCGTATGTCGAGGTCTGAGTCTGCGTGCATGATGAGCGGGCCGCGGCGCACGCGCAGCTCGCCGCTGCCGCTCGACGTGACGGTGAGCCCATTCGCACCACCCTCCCCCTCCCCCTCACCCTCACCCTCACCCTCAGCCTCCGCTGCCACCGCGCCGTAGTCCAGTCCGCCATCAACGCGAACTATAGCTACTGCTAGACGGTTTTCGAACGCCGTGCTGGAATGGAATAGCATGCATAATATAATATAACTAGCTGCCCGGTGCGACTTCGTTCGCGTGGTGCTACCCTACCCTGTGGTGCTACCCTACCGTACCCTATCTAAACCATCCAGGGAGTTAATTCTACTGTACGTGTGTATGTCACTGAACTCCTCCTAAACGGCTGGACCGATTTGAATGATTTTTTTGTATGTGTTTGGGTGGCGCCCTGGATCGTTTAGATTCACAAATCAGCGCGGCAGATGGCGCTGCAGTACCGACTGCAGCGCCGATGTGCCGCTCTATCTAGGTTATATTATCAAAAAAAAACATTCAAATCGGCCCGGCCGTTTAGGAGGAGTTCAGTGACATACACTCGTGCCGAAGAACTTTATATACAGGTCGTTGTTTTGGTCAGCGACGAGCGACTCAGGGTCGATAATACAAATGATACTGGTGCGAAAAAAAATATAAAAAAAATACTTTATTTTTTTTATATAATAAAAAAAAAAAAAAAATGAAAATCATGTAATAAGCTAAAGTGTAGACATAATACTCAACGGGAGTACGAGGGAGTAAAGGGGTGGGGCGATGGCGGCTTGTGCCTAGCTCTAGTCTGTGCACGTGCCTAGTAACCATACTTTGCAGTAATTTTATTTCAAATTGAATAAGGTATTCCTCATCATATTTACAGTATTTAATGGAATGGGCTACTTTCCTGAAAAAAACTAATTAGTCCGTCATTTACATTATCAAATAATATTAGACACGTATTTTTTCTTTTGTCAATTAAACAAAAAAAATACGAAGATGTCGTGTGTTGAAGTTCCGCGTGACGTCACGGTGTAGTACACTTTTTAGGAACAAGTGACGTCACGAGCCCCCACTCCCGAACTTAGTCGCGGTTTATCTTCGTCAATTGTTAATGATTTGGTAAAGCAAAAAATACGTATCCAATATTTTTTGATAATCTAACTGACGGACTAATTAGAATTATAATATTTTTACCCAGGCAACATCCCTATTAAGTCCATTTTTGGGGAATATATATCTTTTACTACCGCTCCTGCGTCGCTTGTCGCCGACCAAAACAACACCCTGTATAAAGATATAATCAGAGCAACTTGCAGTTTTCTTATGTCAGAAGACTGATAAGTAAGCAGGCAGGTAGGCCACCTGATAAGCGGTTACCGTCATTTACGTATATTAACAAAATTGTGTAAATATTCTTAGAAAAATCGTAAAAACCACTTACTGTAACACATTGAAGTATGAGACGAGATCAGCAGCAGGCGCGGTGGTCCAATCAGCCTTGTACCCCATGAGGAGCACGTTGGGCGTGAGGCGGCCCACGCCGGTGGACTGCATGAGCGCGCGCGCGCCCACCTCGAAGGTGAAGCCGTGCACGCGGGCGCAGAACGCGCGCACCTTGCGCCCGCGCAGCCACTCGTCGTCCGCGCGCGCGCGGCTCGAACGGTCTTTGTATGACAGCTTCTCCTAATCGTCATCAAAAGTGTAAGTCAATTACGTATCCAACGTATATCGTCTCTTATGTCTTTCCGTTCCTAAGTCGTATACCTATATGGTGACCTAATATTATTGGAAATAAATAAATACGTGCCTATAATAGGTAGGTACTGTGATACTATTATGATTGTGGATCAATATGAAAACAAATGGTACACATGTCATAAGTCATAACGTATTTGGCAATATAGGTCAAGGGTCTACTAGGTAGTTTCTCGGTCAATGCATGACTTCAACGCGCTCTAGTAAATTGGTTAAATTCTATCCAATTTACCTCCGTTCTAACCGTTAGAACATCGACATATTATATGGATATGTGAACAATGATCATGGATAAAAATCGATGTTACCTATTTATTGTTTCGTTGGAACTTTGTTATCCTAAAAATAGCACAGTTTGATTCAACAACTACTATTGTCAACTCCCGTATTGAATAATAGTCGTTACGCCTTTGCATCCATAGTACAAATTACTCTCTCCGGTTTCGTGTGTTTGTGTTTTCGTAACTTGCAAACATTGAGGAAAAATCCCTTTAGATACCCAATTCCGCGACTATAGTAGGTACTTACTTAAATTTCAAATAGCATGAGTTCGGTGCCACTTGGTCTTTTATTAGATTTCTCAATAGTTTAATGTTCATTTCGATATAATAAAGGAATACTATGATAAAGCGAGGTTTTATGAAATATTCATCATCATCATGAGATTTCATCACGTGAGCTATGCTTCGTGTATTGCAAGCGTTCATATCGCTACGGTAACCGCTCACCATCAGGCGGACCATACGCTTGTTTACCGACTTAGTTGTATGAAAAAAAAAATTGTGATCAGAGTAATTAAATGGAATTTCAGTAGATATTGGTAAAAAACTCCTTGACCTTGACGCCTCATTCTACGTGAAATAGAGTATAGTCAGTGCTTTTGCACTGATTTTGAACATTAAGGACCACGCAGAGCGCATTTGTACATGTGACTTAGCCAATCTAAGCGCATTGTCGGCGGTGGGAAATTGGCGAAATGTATTTCAAGCAAAATGAACGTCATCGTGCTTCTCTGGGTTAATTATTCGATGTGAGCAAAATCATATGAGCTAAGAAAAAGGCTTTATTTTGAAATCTCAGACAAATACTTGATTTTAGATATCTGTAGGTATTGATCATGAAATACGCATTAGGTAGGTATATGGATGAACATAGACAGAGCACTGACATCGTAGAACAATTAATTGTCCCATTGTCTCCAGTGCTTCAATTAACTGTAATGATTGTGATTCTCACAACAAATTAGAAGCTATTTCACTAAATAATCACACGTACTGAAACTCACACACGAGGCTATTGTGGCTATAATTACAGGAAACATATTAAAATGGTAAAACAAAATGTTTCATAAAATTTTAGATTTGTACCTAAACTAGCTTTCTCCTATTTTACTCTTTTAGGTAGTAATTATTTATCCCAGAATATTTATTACGCGATTAGCGACAGTTTTTCAACTTGAGGGTAGCCAACCAGGTGGGTACTACAAAGTACCCTAGCGCCGTGCTATGGTTTCCTCATTTTACCTTCACCGAAAGCATCCCGCTATACTTTTCATACAAAAACTCTGTACTTATTATGGCGTTGTTAAACATTTTTCGTTAGATGTTTTAAGAAAATATGTATCTTGTGCACTGTATCTACTCTGCAACTCCCGCCATCGACGGGGAATCCATCCTCACACATTGAAACCAGAATTGTTTCGAACTGTGCGAGCTCAAAGGAGTTTTCTTCCGCGGACGCTCAGACTGTGGAATGAGCTCCCCGCCGTGGTTTTCCGAAAGGACTACAGCATGGGGTTCTTCAAGAAGGGTGGGAAGAGGTTTCTTCAGGGTCGGCAACGCGCGATTGATACCCCTGGTGTTGCAAGCGTCTATAGGCTATGGTAACCGCTTACCATCAGGCGGGCCGTATGCTTGATTGCCACAATAGTGGTATATAAAAAAAAAAACTAGATCTGTATACATATAGGTAAAAATAAAAAATAAATTGAAACAAATTCAGTAAAAGCCTCCGAAAAAGAGAGACAGCATCCGAAGGCTCTGATGCTGTCTCTCTTTTTCGCAGTCAAACATTACGTTGGATGAAAGTACAAGCTTTTAGGCCATGCTTGCGTTGAAATTGCCACCACTACTACCAATGAAAGTAAGGTAAATTATTTTGAAACCTGTGATATATCGCCGACGATCATCAAGGAGCCGGCTTTAGTGATGAGGTTGGCGAGGTCGACGAGCGCGGGACGCGCGTGCGGGCGGCCGGCGAGCACCAGCAGCTGCGGCCAGTAGTTCTTGACGTGCTCGCCGGTGCGCGCCAGGCTGTGCGCGCTCGACAGCGCCGTCTTGTACATCTGCGCCTGCGTGCTGCTGCCCCAGTTCACGTCTGACACCAAACATATTGGATATTCGCTAGTCTTTATTCTATGTCTGACACACAACACAATAGGGTTGGCGACATTTCAAATCATCAACTTTTAATTAAATGTCAAAAAACAGTAGTCGGTATATGGAGTTTTAGACCGGCCGCATACTATAAGAAATTTTCTGTCAGAAAATTTCTGACGCCCCGCATGCTCATAAATTTTTGGACGTCAGACACGTCAGAATTTTCGAATAGTATGCGGTGTCTAGAACAAAATGTATGAGGAAAGTGCCTTCCGGCGGGCTTCAGAAATTTTCTCATGGAAAATTTCTTATAGTATGCGGCCAGCCTTATAATATATGAAACTAGCTGTCCCACGCGGATTCAACAGCGTTCCCGGATAAAAAACGTATGTCCTATGTATGTATATGCATGTTAATTTTATAATTACAAGATAAATTATTTGATGCTTGTCGCGAGCCGTCAATGGCAAGTTCTTGCTGATACCTAAGTGTTGTTATACTGAGATATGACATGTATTGTACATACACATATACCCACACACAAACATCCGCATTTAAGCAGCTGGATTTGCTCCACTTTAAAATATCATGCCATACTATTAAACTAACCTGGGTCACGGTAATGCACGATGAGGTAGAGCGCTATGAATATGGCGAATGTGACGAGCGACGTAATCCAGTCGATGAGCAGCATGATCGCCACGCACATCAGCGACCCAGCCAGGGATAGCCACACGTTGTAGTACTACGGAAGTTAACAGTTTGGTTAATAAAGCTACGATATTCCAAATAACAAGCAACAGTAGAACTTGATCATACCAATAGGTACCTAAAACAAAAAGTTTTTGGAATTATTTAAAGCTAGGCTACTGCTGATCCCAATTGGCATTCCCAATAGATTTGTATAAACGGTATTAGGCCGCTTGCATTCAGTGGCTTTATGGTCCACCTTTTTACATATTTCAATTTCAATAAGAACGGCATACACCAATACTTGTATACTTATTTAACTTGCAATGTATGTATATATTTACATCCAGCAAGACTTTTGGCTTCATGCATGTTGTGCAACATTACGGCATCCCCGTGTTCTGCTTGATTTTTTTATCATATATTTGCGAATGTTGCTTTATTTTTTAAATACCTACTCAGTGATATATGTCACTTTCCTATAATATTATTTTTCACGATATTCTTCTTGCAGTTATGCCCAAGCATTTCTGAACCCCAATCCATGATGATGAGTTCTAGGCTTCCTGGATATATTCACCATGATTTATCCAATGCGCCGACTTTTTTAACTCTAGTGAGGTCGTTGTGCCTAAATGCGACGTTGCCAGCTTTTTATTCAATTTTGCATCTCTTTTTATGGGCTATCATATTATTATTGCTTATAAGTAGGTACAAATTCAAAAGCTTGTAACGGTTTTTACAGATAACGTTTTTCTCGAAGAAGGATGATATTACGGTAGTAGGTAGCGTGGAAAATCCTATAGTTCTTTTCCCCAATCAATAATTAGATTTTCTCACTAAATGAGTAAGTACTCGATGGATGATGAAATTACAATTTAACTCAACTGAAAAAATTTAGGATAAAAGGGATACGGTGTGACATTATTTATAATTTACTTGTGACCCAATGACACGCCTCGCAGAAAAATCATATTATACAAAACCTTTTCTGCTAAAAAAGGTCTGTAAATACCTGTATTCTGAGGTTAATGCTGTGCGCGTACACATGGGATGGTCCCAAGTAACACAAACATTGTGTGTAAGGCTTTTTATAATGAATAGCCAAAAACTATAAAGCTTTAATAAAAGCCCATACGTATATTTTTATTTGGGGTCCAAGTAATATAGTTATCGGACTTCCGTATATTACTATCGAGCGTCCGTATATGCTATCGGGCGCCTGTATATAGCTATCGGACATCCGAATTTGCTTGTAATCAAATGTTTGCTCAGAAGAAGAGGGAGACCTATCAAACACTTAAGAGTTCACTTGGTCGCTTATGAAAATAATTTGAGAGGAAAATTTTAGCAGGGGGATGGAGTAGGTTAAAGAGAAAAACAATAAGTACTTATTAGTGATGCGTAAAAGTAGATAATTATATCATTCGAAATCTTTCGTTCCTATTTTGATATTTGGCTTCTATGTCGTCTATCAGACTCCCGTATATTGCTATCGGACGTCCGTATATTGCTACCGCACATCCGATTATAGATATCGGGCGTCGATGTTTCCACTTCTTAAAACTCAAAGATGGTGTAATAAAAAATCGCATGACGTGTTCTATAGAATATATTTCGCTGACTTCAAAACAGTGTCAGATAGGAGTTATTTCATACTTTTTAGTGTACTTTGAAGGCGGTTTATTTTTTTGTTAAAAAGTAAATTTTTAGTTTCATCTATATGAAATTTATATGGGACCATTTCGGTATAAACCCCTTTCGAACAAAAAAATTATCCGCCATTTATTGAATTCATTTGTTACAAAAAATGTGATAAATGACGAACCGCTCGACCGATTTTGTGCAAACTTCACATAAACCATCTACTAAATAGTCCGAACAAAGCCTAAACATTTGGTTTGGATAGGTGAGCCCGTTCTTGAGTTATAAAATTACAACGAAAAGTGGCATTGATTTTTATATATTTAGATATAACCATGATTTTGATAAATGAATTAAATTGCGCAATCATTGTACGCCTGTTGCTAACTTGTGCTTACATAATAACGACATCATAAAAGGAGAATGGGCCATCATTATCCAGAAGAAGAGGGAGACCTAGCAAACGCTTAAGAGTGCACTTGGTCGCTTATGAAAATAATTTGAGAGGAAAATTTTAGCAGGGGGATGGAGTAGGTTAAAGAGAAAAACAATAAGTACTTATTAGTGATGCGTAAAAGTAGATAATTATATCATTCGAAATCTTTCATTCCTATTTTGATATTTGGCTTCTATGTCGTCTATCAGACTCCCGTATATTGCTATCGGACGTCCGTATATTGCTATCGGACGTCCGTATATTGCTACCGCACATCCGTTTATAGATATCGGGCGACGATTTTTCCACTTCTTAAAACTCAAAGATGGTGTAATAAAAAATCGCATAACGTGTACTATAGAAAATATTTCGCTGACTTCAAAACAGTGTCAGATAGGAGGTATTTCATACTTTTTAGTGTACTTTGAAGGCGGTTTATTTTTTTGTTAAAAAGTAAATTTTTAGTTTCATCTATATGAAATTTATATGGGACCATTTCGGTATAAACCCCTTTCGAACAAAAAAAGAATTTTGTAAATCCGTCTATATATGACGGAGTTATGCCCGAACATACATAAAAAAAAATACAAACATCTGAATTGAGAACCTCCAACTTTTCTTGAAGTCGGTTAAAAACAAAGTAGATACATTTTTTTAATATTTCAATTATAATAAGAAGCTGCTCAAAGTGCCTGCCTTCGTTAGAAATACATAGTTGAGCTCTCAAGGTTACGTTTCGGTGGACTTTCTCTAGAATCTTGGGGTATAGAAAATATCGCCAGACCTTTTCAAAATCAAAATCAAAAAGTAATTTATTCAGTTTAGGCCCTAGTAAGGCACTTATGAACGTTAAATTGGTACATACAGTTGAATTTACCACCGGTTCGGAATACACTTAAACTGAGAAGACTCCGGCAAGAAACTCAGCAAGAAACTCAGATTTTTTCGGAGATTACCTGCTAAATACAAACTCACAAACTTTACCTCCTTATTATATTAGTATAGAAGTATAGATTCAGTCACAGACATAAAATATAAGTTCAGTACACTATTATATTAAACCTACTAGCTTCCGTCATTTAATTTCCGTAATTTACCTTGCAGAAAAATCATATTAAACGAAACCTTTTCTGCTTAAAAAGTTCTTGGAAGGTGCTGACTAACTTTTATCATGAATGAAAAAACTATAAAGCTTTAATAAAAGCCCATACGTATATTGTTATTTGGTGTCCAAGTAATATAGTTATCGGACGTCCGTATCTTACTATCGTGCGTCCGTATCTTACTATTGTGCGTCCGTATAAGGGTCGTTTTCTCAAAAATGGTCTTGTTGGAAAAATATGGTATAAATATTATTTATAGAAATAATTGCAATCTAACAGCTTTAGTGGGGAGTATGGATATAATTTTTTTATAATCTTTTAATATTGTATTAATTTATACTCTATTTGATTAAATACATTTTATTTTTCATGAGTACTATTTCACTTTTGACTACTATTTTTTTTTCCGATCCGTGACCAAATATTTATGAACATAAAAGGCATTGAAAAAAACATGAAATTTCTGAATTTATTTAATTGAAATTTATAATCAACCAGTTTCTTTAAATCAATAGTTTATTGTTTAACAATTGTAACAAATTATTTATATATATAACTTTTTTTTTTGTTACTTTTTGGTAATGATACACTTATGAATTAGTCTTATTCTCTAAAAAATCACATTTTCGATAAAGACAGGTACAATTGTACCGCGAATACCGCGGTGCGATAATTCAACCGAGCATACGAGAAATAGAAATTGAGAAAGCTGGCAACGTCGCGAATTCGCGATAGCAGATGCCAAAAACGCGGCTTCTTCGTCAAAAATCACCAAGGTATACGATTGTAGATATACGCGCTGCAGGAGCGCCACACATCTGCTGCGAAAACTTTCGGAACCTTTTAATATACAATTGTAATCAGTGCATCGATTTTTTGACGTCTGTCGATTTTTGTTCTATAGCTACCGAGGACCAAAAGGACGCAAGTGCAAGCGAAATAAAAAGTGACGTCCGGTATGCGGACGTCAAATGCTGGTGGAAGCCAATTTAAATGCACTTTTTTCTTCAGCGGACTTCAGTTTGCCTTGCGGATGAATATATGTATGTTTGTTCGGATGGAATCTTGCAAGTTGAATTTCATCCACTTCCAGTGGTCGGATTGACTTGATATTTGGTATACATGAGTATATTGGAAGACAATGCAAGTACAGTCAACAAAAAGTACAGTCACCAAAAAAAACTTGTATTAAAAATGAAATTTTTAACAAAAACTTATTATAACCTGGTGGTAAGCTACCGTCTCCTACAGACATTAGCAACACCAGAAGGATTGCCAATGTTATAATGCTTCGAAGGCAACTAGCTTGGCTTCCGACCTCACTACTACTGAGATATTATTGCTTCAAAATTATCATTTAGTGGTAAGTCTAAATGGCAGAGAGCTTTTTATAATTGGTAGGTACCTACGTTAATCTTAAATTATACCTTGACACAATCATAATTGAATGTTATTTAATTTGAGTCAGCAGTTTTGAATGCGGAGTCCTTACCCGGAATGTAGGTCGCCATCCGAGAGGGCGCACGAGCGCCGCGTGGAAAGTGCAAAAGTTGATGAGCGCGTACGAAGCCAGGTAGAAGTTGGAAATCAGCGGTGCTATTGTATTTAGGTCAGCTGTGAAAATATAATCTTTAATAATATGATCAACTAAACTAACAGTTAAACAACGCATAAGCTAAAGGCTGTCAAAAGCCAAATTAGTTTTTTTTTTTTATTTTAGCCATTGCATCATAAGATTTAGACCGGCCGCATACTATAAGAAATTTTCGGTCAGAAATTTGCTCATACATTTTTAGACGTCAGACACGTCAGAATTTTCGGATAGTGTGCGGGGTCTAGAACAAAATGTATGAGGAAAGTGCCTTCCGGCGGGCGTCAGAAGTTTTCTGACGGAAAATTTCTTATAGTATGCGGCCGGCCTTAAGATCCAATTTTATTCTCAAACTTATATAGTATTTATATACTCTGAGCTTATCTATACATATAAAATGCTTTGTCCTGAATGACTGACTGACAATCAACGCACAGCCTAAACCGCTAATCGTAGAGACCTGAAACTTGGAGAGTGTGTTCTTTGTATGACGTAGGGATCCGATAAGAAAGGATTTTTTGAAATTCTACCCCTAAGGGGGTGAAAAATGGGGGCAAAGTTTGTATGGGACAACGTGATTCCTTGGTCCGATCTACATCAAATTTTGCATAAGCATTCCTTAACAGAATTGATGGAAGACGTGTTTCGTATTTTAATGAAACTCATCGCATAACGGGGTCAAAAAGGGGTAGAAAGTTATTTTAAGGGTGATTTGCATCGAAGTTGATATCAGTACTCCTTAGTACTTTTGATTTAAATTACATTTTATTTTGACACACGTTTGAAAAGTCAATCCGAATTTCACAGATTACAGCATAAGACAGATGGGGCGCCCGGAACACGGGAGTGAGGTCAAAAAAGCAAATACAAATTGTAAAACACATACCTGGCTCCTATTTAACCAGACGGACAGGTGCGACAATTGTCATGAAAATATGGCAATTGCCGATATGTCACGATAATTATTGTTTCATAAACCTCTACCATATGTCAACAAAATCCGACGGTATGTCGGCTGATGACAGGCGTTATGTATTGAAAAATTACAATTCTCACGTCTCGCCGTTCGTAGGGCTAACTAATGCCCGGTTTCTATGAACAAAAACGAATCGTTTTGCTTACCAATGGTAGGTTTTTTATTGCCAAACTGGGCATATAGATCATTTCGTAAGCTAATTTTACCTGTGATAGCCACTTCCATATGGGAGGGTCTACTATGCAAAGTTTTGAGGTCTTTGCTTCATTATTAGTAAAGATATAAGAGTCATAATTTTAACCAATAACGGTCCATAACTTATAGAAATCGGCCATAAGATCACCAATTTCAACACATACTTATATATTTTTTGCTGCTACATAGTTGTTTTGTTGTTTTTATTTTATTTTATTTTTAACGGGCTATTCTCTAACATATTTTTAATTAGAATTAAATTACATATTAAATAAATACATAAATAATTACATGGCATTTACTACAAGCGTTTCAAATTAAATATAATAATTATCATATTTATCATGGATAACCAAAAAGATAAATTAATAAAAAAGATTCGCTTGGTAATCTGATTTTCTTTAAATGTTCGTTCTTTATAGTTTGAGAACTCATTGAAACTATTATCGCCACCACTACCTATCTATTTACTGCTTTAGCGAAGAGCCAATTTGAAATGATCACAACACGACAATTGTAGTAGAGGAAGCCGACACAGATCTTGCCCCATGTCAATTATTTTCGACAAATCTACAAATATGTAGAGTTGTAAAAAATAACATTGTTTCATAACATAAGAAGTTGCCTGTCATGCCTATCATTGTAAAGCTACAATTGTAGATAAATCTAAACATTATATCAAACAATAAATGTTTATGAAACGAACTTTTCGCATTTCCTTAGTAATCTAATGCGAATTTGTAGAATTGTCGCCTAGAACCTGTCACCTGTAAATTGTCACATATCACCTGTCACCTATCAGCTTGGTGAAATAGGGGCCTGGTATTCGTTTTTGAATTTGCATTTGCTTTGTTTAAAAAACTTGGTGGTTTTTTTGGCCTCACTCCCGTGTTTCGCGCGCTCTATCTGCCTTTTGTTCTGTAATCTGAGCAGATTTTATTCAAAAAATTTGGTGCAATGCAATACTTTTTAAAATTGGAATGTCAAATATAAAAGAATATTTAAATCGGAGTACAATTCGAAACTTAAATTCTTTTTTGTTCTTGCATATTTGAATGAAAAACTTACCTTATGCCTTGATTTTCCTTGGAAATCTCTTAGATTACCTACTTAGCGAATATTTGCGATTGCTGTATAATTTGTTTGGAAGTTCATTTTCACTATTTAATTAGAATATTTTGAGTGTAGTTAATTTAATTTCTTTTTCATTTGTTGTTATAATAATATACAGGGTGTAACGGAAACTGTATATACATTACAGTAATCCACTTTTTTGGTACGAGGCGCACAGATCGCGGAAGATAAAATTTTATATTAATATTAGTAAGGGACGCAAAATGACAATGACCCTCATTGACCGGTGACATGTTGGTTATAATTTTAATTCAAAAAACTTGAATTAAAAAATGTTGTTTGAATTTTTTAGTAATGTATTTTGAGCTGAAACTTTTTATAGAGAGTCTGTACCTGATGTAGTCTTCACCCCCTTCGGATTTATATACCCTTTCCGTTACACCTTATATAAGATTCTTTGAGTTTTATTTGTTAGTGTACCTATAATATTGGTTTTTAGTTTTAATAGTAAAAATATCCGTGTTTGATTTTTCGGGGTGATTTGCTTCGAAGTTGATAGCAATGCTTTTGATTTAAATGTTCTTCTATTCCAGTTTTTAAGAGTTTTGCATTGCACCAAGCTTTTATTTGAGTTCAACTTTTTTTGAATAAAATCGGATTGAGTTTTTAAACATTTTTGTCTGTCTGTTCCGGTTCATAGCTGATGTTATAAGGAGTAACTTAGCTACTTTTATTTTTGAAAAATGATATGATGAAACCGTACGCGAGTGAAACCGCGGGGGTCTGCTAGTATTGATATACTTTTAATTGGATATTTAATTGGAGTTTTACAAAAAACTTCAACCGACTTCAAAGTACACTTAGAAGTAATCAAATCCTGATCTGATGACAATGGGACCAAACGGGAAGTGTAAACTTTCAAATAAAAAAGAATTTTCCAAATCGGTTAATAAATGACGGAGTTATGAGGTAACAAACATAAAAAAAAATACAACCGGATTGAGAACCTCCTCCTTATTTGAAGTCGATTTAAAACGATCTATCTTGTAATGAGAATAACGAAAACTGTTGCGCAAATTAAATCATTTTACCGATGAGTAAGAAGATAAGCGATACGAAGAAGGTGAGCACGTATCCGCGGTAGGGCTCCCCGTGCCGGCCGTACGGCTTCGAGAAGAAGATGAGTCCGGGGTAGATGCGGTCCACGCCCAGCGCCTGGATCAGCCGCGGCACCGACAGCAGGTTCGTCAGAGCCGTCGACAGGGTCGCCGCCCAACAACCGCCGTAGATAAATGGACCCCACGCGGACATCAGCTGCATCACCTAAAGTATAAAGCCCATCACAGACGTAGCTATAATATATATTAATATGTCCAGCTATAATATAAATTACAGTACAGGTTGGCGAAGAAACAGAAATATATATTATAGCTGCATGTGCGGTCACTCGAAGATTTGTATTGAAAATATATCGTAATATGCCTTGCTATGATTTATATTAATATATATTATAGCTACGTCTGTGATGGGCATAACGTCTTGAAGTCGGAAGTTATAGTTCGGGAAGACGTTACGGCCAAAATGAGGAAATACCACAAATAAATTCACGCAAAGTAAACACGACCTTCGTCTATTATAATTTTTTACATCATCTTGCTCCAATAATTTCTTGCGGGTGTATCAAAAATGAGAGTACATAAACACATCTGTTTATAAATAGCTGCGGGATATTTGTTGGGCTGTACAAGTAAATGATCCATTTGCTCTAGGTAGATGTAGAGAGTCCTATGATTATAGAATAATTTATTTTGTGCTTGGCCATTTTTACTACATTTTATTTACTTCCACAGATATAATAAAGTTGAAGAGTTTTGTGTTTGATTGTTTTTTTATTTAAACGCGCTAATCTCTGGTAGATTCCAAAAATCTTTCACTAATAGGCTACATCAAGTTTCATATCTTTTCGATATTAAATGCAATATCGCAAAAAAATCTTAACTTACTGAGTAACTTTTATGAAGTCCAAACTCGCAAGTTGTGTTAGCCACGCAGCTAGATAGCCCCGAATAATTAAATACAGTTCCGTTGATGATGTCCAAGTCAGTAATGTTTCCACTGGCATCTCTGAGAGCTCCCCCACCGGAGAAAAGCACCATCGCGGCGTAGCTCACCATAGAGATAGCAAGAGCCAAAAGTGTACCTTTTGGAATAGCTGATGCAGGATCCTGTAAATAAAAAGTTTTTTCAAACGGTGAAAGCGAGTGTCACTGCATGGGGCGTCAGTAGACCTACAATTAATTACCCCAATAACAAAAAATAACCTGTTGTCACCGAGAGGGTCATTGCATGGGGCGTCAGTAGACCTACGATTAATTACCCCAATAACAAAAAATAACCTGATGTAACCGTGACCTATGTTACTAGTAGGACGTTACGTAGTTGTCATTCACTTCCTATCCAAGAATGAAACGTAATCCTCTGAAGCATCTCGTTATGGAATGCGAAGACGTGAGTCACCAATTAAGTGGAACTACAATTGTGTTTATTGGATCGATTGGGTGTCCGTTGCGCCGACTAATATAATACCGAAAATATTGGGGTTAAACAAGTTGACTTTGCCAATAGTTGTTAATCTTCGGCGGCGTTTTATTGGATTTTTATCACACGCAAATTCGCACGAATACAGATTACATTGCCATGTGTATCATTACTGCTATACGTAATTTGAGTAGGTATGCGCTAAATTAAGATGTCAATAAGCAGATATTTCTTTTGTCATGAACAATAAATGTTACGAATTCAGACTAGGTACATTTTTAATTTTCTAAAGCAAAAAGAGAAAATAGTACTTAGTCCCAAGTGGTCCTGAAACGTCACATGTAATGACGCCATCACACAACGACCATCGTGTCATTCCAGCTGCGTGGAAAACTTTATTGACACAAAACAAATGTATCGATTGCAATGTTCACGTGTACGTTAACGTACTCTCCTCTCCCTGTGTTTGCCTGAAATATATTGAGTAAATTCCCATGCGAATTACTCAGTAGTTTTTCGAATAATAATTGAAATACTCTGTTATAATTTTGCTCTTCTTGGACAAAATGAGATCCAGCTACTTTCTACCTAGATATTGCGAACCTACGACTATGACTTCGACTATGGAAGACTGAGGTCAATTCAACGTTAAAAAATAATAAAATGGAAACGAGAATCGATACTGCTTAAGCATAATATGCAATTTGTCATTAAGTAACCTACACCTGTGCCTACACATATTTCACAATCTGAAGTTTAAGGTCAACTCATAAAAACCCTTTTTATTTTGTGGATCCACGGTTACTGAGCACTCCGGAATGGCCGTCGAAAGGTCTTAGATAAATAAATAACCCGATAAAGTAAACAACTGTTATTACAGTTGAACTAGCGTGGGCTTGTAATATATTTCTTAGAAATACGATCATAATAAAGTCTTCGAATACTGAAGAAAATGCGATGGCAAGATAGATTTGTACCGTGGTGGTACCACACCCAACTTTCATTAAAAGTATTATGACGTCAACCAATGGATACGGATTTACGTAGGTTTATTATACCTACATAATGACCACTGAGCTTTTTACCATAATTCAACTGTGCCAGTAGGTACTTAGCCGAATTTGATGGAAAGAGAATATCAACAGTCTTTGAAGCCCTTGATGCTATTTTGTTTCCAAGTCATTTTATAAAATGGGCATGACTACGGTTTAGAGCTCTGCTTTTTGTGATATTAAAGTAGATACAAGCTTCAACACTTTATTTAATCTTGTCAAAATAAACATAATCTATGTACCTATTGTTCAGCATGGCTATCCAAAGAGGAAACGCTGCCAGCCTGCTGGGAACCTTGCCGTCAATCGGAAGCAGCGGCAGACTTGAGGAAATTATCTATATATAGATTGTAACTAGTACATATTTGTTGTAAATAAAATTATGTATTATTCATATTAATCAACTTACATAATACTCGTCCAACCATGCTATGGAGTGATGTACAAATAATCTGCTCACAACAACCAGTTCTCAGAACACGAAATGAATTTCCTCGAAGGGCGTAACAGGTTTTTGTAAATTTTGGTTTGTAACTTTTTACTTACCTTAAGATCTCCGGAAATGTTAGCCCCGGCTTGAATGCCAGTGACCGACGGGAAGAATATCGCAAATACACTGAAGAAGTCTTGATTCCTGTTTTCGCTGTATCGGAAGTCCGGTTTAAAATTGTCTGAGAATACCGACGCTGAAAAATAAAGAAATGCTCATAAAATCTTTCTGCTGTTATGGGAACAACAAAGTCGGATAAGAAACCGGAATCTATCAAACTATATCTACATGTTTATGTTTTTAAGTATTGTAACTGTAAATATGTTTACTAACTCTATCACTCTCTTTTTATTTATTTCCATACTTACTGCTCAAGCCAATAAATCCTTGTGAGATTTCCGTGACATTCTTGGGACCCATCAGAGTACCAACCACGAAGTCTACCATTGCTCCCACGATGATAGCGATCAGGAAATTCTGAGCAGGAAAGTATTATTATATTAATTTTTAAAGGAATAAATCCCTGTTTTGATTGCATCTTTTATCTATTCAAGAATTTTCATCATAAATATAACAACACTTCAACAAACGGCAAAGTCACTCATACATTCATGTGATTAACGAGTTTTAACTATAATTTGCGGGAAAGTTCCATTGCGAAGCTTTTACCGCCGCAATGGAAATTAATGCAATTACGTTAATCTAGCAATGGCGTCGCATGTCTCCATCAATCTTCTGCCTTATGTGTGACCTCACAGCTAAACACAAGGACATCGTGTATTTCATGAGGGCTCTTGGGATCAGTGAATAATAGTTCGAGGCCAGTTTTTCTAACAATAATTTTGATTTGCAAAAGCTCGCACGCAAATAAACAATGCCTTTTTATGAAAACTATTGAGCCTCGGCGGCTGTCTCTATTGATTGTCGTTGACATGTTTTTATACGTAGTTGTTCGGAGGGGGCGGTTTGTTTACACTAGTAAGTACCTACGGAAGCGAGGTCAATTGGGGTACAGTGCCGCGTCATTCAGTTCGGACCGAGGGGTGTCGAATTACATTACACCACATCGTTTACACCCTGATAATAAAATTACCAAAGCGGCGTAACGAGCCTTACCTATGTGCTTGTCTCTACTATATATATTTTATATTGCTTTAGGTTTTTTGGACTTTTCGTATCAAGTTACATATTTTGTACGCTACCTAATGATTGGTACGGCTCGTTTGTAAGTTTCAAGGATGAATAACCGATCTGGTAGCTCAGAAACTGCTCAACTACATGCTTAGTAAAGCTGCAATTTATCCTTGAAATGAGTAATTGTAGTGTGATGATTTCATCATCAAATCTACGTTTCAAAACCAATAACCGTAACATTGAGTTAGGGACTTCGTTTCCGCTGAAAGCTCGTAAATCACTGCAGGTAATCTAGGTGCTATTGTTGGCAGTATGGACTGATCACGCGGCATTCGAGCAAAGTTTGTGTTCCATTCCGTTCCATTACACAAATTATGAATAGAATCCCTTGTTCGCTAGAACTAAATTACATACTTAAGTCAAGAAATTGCGCTGTGACAAATACCTCTAATAAAGAACTTTTTAACAATGATTTGTATGAAATCGGTTTGAGATACCAATTACACGGATGCGTAGAGTTATAAAGTCAATGTTTACTAGCCCAGGGTCAACGAATCAGCTGGCAGTTTCATACAAACAATAAATAGGTACAAGTCAAACAACATGCTCCGTAGATGCGATCAAAGAGATAACACTCACGTAAACTGCTTAGTAGTTCTTATATTCTTGATAGATTTTATCAATTTATTAGAGTTTATGAGTATTACCCCCTTATTCATAATAGCTTTTTAACTAAATCAGTGTAATAGTGTGCCCCGTCTCAATCTTTCGATCACCAAATGTCAACTGTCCGAAATAACTTCGGAATTTTAGCGAATCAACGTTTGATAACTTTATTATGAACTATCTGTTAGTGGCCGGCGTCGCCCGGGTGAAATTACGTTTACATTATTGGAGTTTTCCTAGGTATCCGTATTTTTTGAATAATATATAAATAACCTATATTACTCAGTGACAATTTAGCTTTCTCCTGGAGAAAGAATTTTTAAAATGGATTATTAGTTATTGAGTTAATTCATTACAAACAAAAATACATTTTTTTTCTCTTTATTATTAGTGTAGATAAGGGGGTTCGTATTCTACTATAGGTAGTTACTATTCTGAAGCATAAGTATCAAACGAACTAATGAATATAACACAAACTTGGGGTACAAACCTGTGCTTTGCTCTCCCAGTCCATACCAACTGCACAAATGATGCACATGACCACCAAAGCGACTGACCCGACGATTCTGACGTCATTAACGCCATTATCCAAGATTGACACGTTATGGTTCTTCAGCAAGTCGTTCAGGGAATCGCAGAACCCTATAGTGTTCATGCTGGCGGCTACCGCATTGGCGAAGGCGAAGATGATTCCTACTGATGCACCGAACTCGGGGCCGAGGGATCTTGATATTATGAAGTAAATACCACCTGGAAGTAAGGTACGAGGTAAGGCGGTGAAAGATAGGTGGTTAGTGAATGTGCCATTTTGTAGGTTGTGCGCTCAATTCCTACCATTTTTTTTATACGACTAAGTCGGTAAACAAGCCTACACTGAAAAAAATAGACTACAAGTGACTACAACATTTTATTTAACAGCAACACAAAATTTGACGACCAATAACGTAAACAGAGTGACTTGCGTACTAAACTTACCAGTAACAAAACTAGTTTTAGTTCGTTACTAAATTATTTGATTAAAAGTAACTAAAGTTAGTTTCCAACAAAACGTCAGTTTACATAACTAGTTTTGTAGATAATTTTTTTCAGTGTAAGGCCCGCCATGTTAAGCGGTTACCGTAGTCATATGGGCTCTGTCAATACACGGGGCATCACTCACGCGTTACCAACCCATCCCCCTCTCCAATGAGCATTAGGGACTTTACTCACACGATAAACTCGAAAGACCTTACTCACACAACATTAAGTTATTTGGTATTCCGTAAGGTACAGGTATTTCCCCAGTCGAGTGATCTTGAGTGCATAAACGCTACGCTCTTGAGAAATGAATAAAATTTGGTCTTATATTTATACAATTCAGTTAAATTTAGGTTTCATAAGAATGCAAATACACTTATCATTAAATATTATCTATTTAAATTATCATTTAACTCGATGTCTATTTAGGTGTCAAATATAATTTAGCCTGAGAATAAAACAAAATCAATTACGATAAACCTATGTCAAAGGTCACACTTGGTCACACATTATTGAATTATTAAAAAAATTGACTAGACGATGAGGGCCCGAAATAGATCAGTCTTATCACCCTTACGCGGACAAGTCGGCGAGCAATCTCTCAACCGGAGTTGTATCATCATTGATGTCATAGAATATTTGAGATTTAAACCAGTGTATCAAGGAAAGTATCTTCGGGAGTCAAATTCATGGTGGTAGACTACCTATTACTCCACCCTTAGGGTAAACTCTGCTTCTCACCAATCCGTGTCTTTTTACATCTGCGCTGTACTTACTAAAAGCACAAATTTATACACCAGCCCAAAGAAATCGTCATAACCACAGCCTTAGAGGTTAGACAGATTACATACATACATACTTAATGTGGTGGTTTTCAGCTTCTTGGATGTGTCTATATCAATGTCAGTTAGATAATTCAGTTTATTACTCATATTGATTTCTAGTCGGACAATGTGCATCCTGATGATTTGTTAGCTATTAGTCATCAGCAAGTTTTTATCCTACTTAGATGTTGTTTTACGGTTCACGAGCGGTTAAATTGCGAACCGGTTTTAAAGAACCAAATGGAGACCGCTTAAAATGATAACAGAAAAACTTGGTATATTGTACGAGTATATAAAAATTCCCCTCAGTTGAAGGCGGAGTTCCGAACCGGGTGTATAACTTCAGTTTTGACTTTCATAAGTCCTTCCTTCTGGGGCCTAAATTGAATAAATTGCTTTGACTTTGGTTCTTTTATGCAACTTGATATCCTGGCACACTACATTCTTAGACGAACAGTATCAGAGTCAGTACAAGAAATTTAAAAGTAATAAAATAAATTATTATTTTTGCTCAAAAGGACAATGAAACTACACCATAGGTGTAAACACCAAATTGGTACACACGGCTACACATCAAGCTATACATTTCCAGTATAATCTGATCTCGCATTGTATAAGATTTCCGTACAATGAGAGGTCAGCTTATATTGGAAATGTATAGCTTCTTCGTTTTGCTTTAATATAAAAAGCCACAAATGATTTTCATCTCTACGTCTAGATTATTTAGGATCACTATAGAACTGGTTTAGATATGCGCGAAGTATAAATAAGTTATCATATACCTGAGTTACGAGAATCTGTTTTACAGTAATATTGCAAACCGGTCAGCGGTCACGTCTAAGGTCGGGCGATGCCTTGATTGTAAGCCAAAAATAATCTTAATCATTGAATTCTAACACCATACCTACCTATGCGACTATTTGCGCCTTCGGATCTCAACATCCTATTCACTTTTTTCCTTGTCCATAATTGTACACTGCCAGTTTTACAAATCATATCCTTCAGATCTTCAAATAGTTCGTTTTTCAAACAAGTCAGAAACGAACTATTTGGAAATTAAAACAAAACTTAAAATAATGGCAGTTAAAAAAGAAGTAGAAGTGTACTAACCTCCTTTAACTTCTCCGTTCGTGCAAATGGCACTCATAGAGAGCGTTGTAATAACGCAGACGATAGCTGATATCGCAATGATGACCAAAGACAAGCCTATACCAGCTTGTGACACTACCCACGATATTCGCAGGAACAACATCACACCCCAGATGTTTAGAAGACATGGTATAAGTACTCCCTGTAAAATATACCTCCATGTAAATATATCTTCAAAGTAAATTATTTACCTTATTTTAGACTAGCTGACCCGCGCGGTTTCACCCGCGTTCCCGGGATAAAAAGTAGCCTATGTCCTTCTCCATACCATAGGCTATATACATGCCAAATTTCATCGCGATCGGTTCAGGGGTTTAAGCGGGAAAGCGTAACAGACAGACAGACAGAGTTACTTTCGCATTTATAGTATTAGTTAGGATATATATATATATATATATATATAGTTAGGATGAACTTGCACTTACTTGTATCCATCCTAATTTAATTCCAGCAGCGGGTGTGGGTGATTTAGTATCTCTATGATGGTGTACTTTCTCGTCCTGCAACAATAATAGTAATTACCTTTTCACACCGGCATTTTTGCCTAATTCGTCTACTACCCCGGTTTGGTAAGACTTTGATTGTATTGTAGAGCCACAAATGTTGTTAGGTCGAGTTTGTCACAACACTAGCTCAACTCTCGCATCAGCGTGTCCCGTCACAGGACCATTAAGAGTTTGACAGATCGAAACAAGATGGTTTCCCGCGTGTTTGGAAGAGTTTTTTTAAGTGTCTTTAATATTATTTTTAGGGCTTGTTTGATGTAAACAAGCTCTATATGTATAACCTTTTTCTTAGTCATTCGTCATCTACCTACCACTTAGGGCAATATGTACGCTTCTTCTATCCGACTCTTCTATCCGTCATGCCAGCATTCACTCCTGTCTCACCCATATCATATTTCACACAATCCATCCATCTCTTTTCTTCTTCCTTTTACTTAGTCATTACGATCGTCAATTCTCATGTCAAACTATAGTCAAAGATTTTCATAGGGCATCGTGCCTCTACCCAGATGGATAGTCAGCCTTACTAAAGCATGACATTTAATATCACTCCGCTTGAGGGGCTCCTGAGCAAATCGCACTCAGTTCGTACTGCGCACGGCTGTCATCGCGTCATACTCGCTGTACTGATTAAATAAAAAATGCCAACTAGCATATTGAAATACTGTCACAACACTTATAAAAACCAAGGAAAAACTAAAAAACTAACCTTCCATGTGTAAGTATTGCGATTTAGTCACTTTTAATTACCTAAACTTATTACTTTTAAATACTGTCAATTATGGCTTGTTTATTTCGTGTTCCCATAGAGGCGACTATCCTTCTGGACGTTTTAAATTCTTTGACTATAGTATGTATAAAATGACCGTAGAATAATCGAGATCAACAAGAATCAATACAACGACTTAATATCTGCAGCAATTAAATAATATTCAAACATGACGCGCTCCGCTTCATTACTTTAAGGCTAATTTATATAATCTGGATTATACTCGATTTCTTAACAACACAACAATACTGTATGTACCTCAGCGCTCATTTACACACGCCATAATGTTGCTGTTGTTTTTAGTCATTAATATTTCCCTAAAGGAATAAAGATAAGTTAATGCAGGTATAAACAAAAGTTTATTATCTGTAGCAGGCACATCCGTCGTATATGTGACGCTAATAATGATCATCAGCTGTGATGACAGGCGTGTGAGTGACAACAGGCACTGTTTAGAGAGATGATGGACACCCAATGTTCCAGCGTCGCGTTTAATCTATGGTGCAGGGTCATGGCGTATTTAACCGCTCTATTATTTCCACGTGTTTTCAATGCTCAATGAATTACAAAACGTTATTCGTCACCACATTGTCATGGCATTGCATTATAGTTTCTCCGATTGAATAGTTTTCGAATTTGCCTAATTTTTTAAAGACAAGATAAATACCAGTAAAATTAACAAACCTCATTATATTTAATGATTTGGTTAATTTAATGTTAATTACTAAAGTGCTAACAACTTGAACAGTCCATTAACTACCTAATTAATAAAGGTTACGCATGTCACCATGTTTGATAGAGACAATTTCTAATCCTTAAACTGATAGATAACACAACATTATTATAAGAATTGTTAATTTATTTAGTAAAGAGACAAATACCTATTTACAAAATGTGCCCCAAACACAGTAATTATTAAGTATTTTAAGCTAGTAGGTATAGAGTCTAGGTAAAGTGTCCCTTTACCATTGAATAGTGTAATAATTCAATGCCCTTTACCGTAATAATTAATTCAATTTATGTAATGGAACAGTGAAGTGATTATTCTTACTCATGAAGTGTATGTTATCTCTAATACAATGCATGACGCTAGCAAGTGCTAAATTGCACCGGTGCCGCCTGCCGTGATGCACTCTTATCCGCAAAATCTTCCATTTTAACACTTTTGTTGCGAAGAGATTCACAACAAATGCCATTGTCTTTACTTGTTAGCTAAAGGCTGTGAAGTTGTACTACCAAGTACCTACAAATACGACTAACTAATGATTTATGGATCTTTGAGTTAAATGGTTAAAATTTTTACCCAGGTTTTAACAAGTATGGGCCTTAGGGCCTTAGACATAAAACGCAATTTTACTGATATACTGATTAAAATGGTCACGTTAATCTCGTCAGTGATAGTAACACTGTCAAAAAATATGACGTTATTTACGTGACAACTTAAATAGTAATCCAGATAAATAGCACTTTATGAGTATGGGGGTAAGTACATAAATGTGTCAGCATTTTGAGAATAATGGCAGCTGGCAGCGATTGAAGAGGCTGTATGGCTAACGGCCTTTGCCTCGGGATCAAAAAAAGAGAAATAAGGTGGAAAACAAGAAAGTTGTTGGGTGTTTTTACGAAACATACAAGAATTAAGATACGAAGTAAAGAAAGAAGGACACATTGGATTTAGAGTAAATAATACACATGTCTACTACAATTGTCTGCGTCTTCGAAAACTGTTATGCCTTCATTACCACGCAAGGTCTCATGATATGTTTTATCCTTATGATGAGGTAAACTTAAGTCGAGGAAATTCTTTTTACCGGGGACTTTCCACGCCTATCTATGTCATGTGTATATATTATACAATACTATATTATATTATGTTAATATATGGAATAAATAGTTATTTATTTGTTATACTTACAGATTACTAGTAACTACTGTTGCAAACAATTTGATTGTTGGCAGACAAATTGACACAATAACATGACATAAACGATGCAAATTCTGATAGAATCTGAAAACATTACAGTCATATGTATCGATGGTATATACATAATTTTTCGCAGTACCTAACATACAATAATGGTTCCCATCTATTAGATATTTATGCTCCTATTGAACAGAGATAACCTTCAAATCTTTTGACAATCATTATCTTGATTTGAGCAAACAGTTTACATGTCCCGAGCTCTTGCCTTGGCTAAAATTGCGGAAACAAACTTTAACTACTGAAAATCAAAGATAAAATAACATAGTTGCCTGCCTATATATATGTACACCATCACGGTCATTTTCCTGAAAACCCTACGAAATGAAACCGTTTCTTATGAGTTTATTACTGAATCTAAATCACGTGTTATTTGTTTCCATTAGTTTTTAGTCTTTATTGGTACCTTGGGACTTAGGGTTGCCATCCGTCCGGGTTTTCCCGGATTTGTTCTAGTTTAGAGGGCGTCCGGACAGCGTCCGGGTGGGGTTTAATTTTTTGTCCGAGTTTAAAAGTTTAAAAGTCACAACAATCAAAACTATTTTTAAAAAAGCACTGTTATCTTGTCCGGGTTCCATGTTCCAAAATCCGGGGCTTTCTAGCTTCATGTCCTGGTTGCCAGATTTTATAGAGATGGCAACCCTACTTTGGGTGGAGGTACCTCACCAGTCGAGCTGCTCTTTGAGAGAAAAAACGCTATGATCTATCTACATCTCTTATCATTTTCTATCACTTTTTATTATTTATCCACATGCCTCTTAAATTTCCACTACTAACTGTAATCGTACCTATATGTCACTTATCTCCTCGTAAATTACACCAATTACACCCAGGTTTTTTTTGGATTGATCTTCAAAAGCCAGCTACTTTATACTTTATTGTTTAGATGAGCTACTGATAAAAAGTTTCAAGGAAAAAACTGTTTACTTGTAGACAACGAGGGTGATGTGTTTGTAACAGTTTATTTACATAAATGACAACTTTAATATTCAAACAACTATTGACAGGAGTTGTTAAAGCGGTATCTAGGTTAGCAGGTATATCTTCTTTTAACACTATACAAATATACCTAGTATTTATACCTTAAACGTTATAGATATCTTGAAGCAGTTTCAACGATAACTATAATTTCATGAGAATGTCATACCGCTTCACTTTGAATAAATGATATTATGTAGCATTCATGAGTCTGTGGTTTGCCAAAATCTGTATAATATCGCTTAACGACTTTTTAATTGGATACGACTCAAAGGCCGATGAGGTTTGTGATGGAATTGATATGGGTTTAAAATTCGAAAATTTACCTCTTCCGTGATCAAGTTATCTCCATGCAATTCACCGAGACTGGGTCTTTTCAAGGCTCGTTTAGAGTTCCTGTAGTTTTCCAACCTTGGCAGGGCTTCTCTGGTGAGCTGTGCCAAGGACCTCTTCCGTCGCCAGCCGGCATCGTGGAGCCATGTCTCTGGCTGTGTGTTGGGGTTGGTGGACATTCCTCGCTCCGCTGCCTCCATGGACGACCGAAGTGGCCGGGATATAATGCTGGCTCCCATGTGAATGCCATTCTTCTTCGATTCTCCATCCACTGTGGATACCGTGAACCTTCGGAAGAAGTTTAAGAATCACTAGCTAATAATGTTTCAATGTACTTATTTGAAAGTCTACATTATTGGTGCAAAGGAAAGTAGGATGATAGGAGGATGGTGAATGCAATATTCTCAAAAGTATCGGTCCACTATTACGCCGGCGCCTAAACGTGTAGACAAATGAGACATGGATAAAATCAACTGAATAAAAATGTACATTTTCACGTTTTTTTCAGTTTCAGTCCATACGTATCCAGGCCCGGACTATACATTGGGCAGGCTGGGCAAACCGGAGTGGTTTTGCCCGTCAGTTAAGCCGATTGATCGGCCATCGACTTGTATTACAATATTTTTGAAATGTGTCAAAATACGTATTTTCGTGATTCCGCAATTCAAAGCAAAATCATCATTTCAATTACGCTACTGATGAGTAGAGTTACCATTAACACAGTGTATTTGGGCTCTATTGTTTGTACTACATAAAACAGCTTTAGGTGTTTGGGAGAGTTGATCATGGTAGGCCTCGCTACCTTTATCAGCCTAGAGATTCATACAAAAATACATACAATAGCTAGGTGCCTAGGATGCTTTAATCCTCGTCATTTCAGGCTTTTACTTAAGATAACAACCAACATTAGTCAATAGCAAACTTAGTTAAATATAGTGATAATTAAAAATAATTGTACCTATTTTCCTCCATTGTGCTCGTGAGACGGTGGACTACCGGAAGCTAGTCTTGTACGAAACTACTTCGCGTAGTTTTATAGTTATTTGGAATTTTGTCGTAGGTGCTCGCAACCACATAATTTTCTTCAATCATAAATCTGAAAACAAAAAAAAAAACAATACTTATTAGGTATATCATTGGTAACGCACCGTAAAATGGAATGGGAATTCATTAGGTATATTAAAAATCTCAATAATATCCGACCTTTCTTTGAAATCAGCATTATTTAAACGAACAACTTAACTATTTAAATCGCAAATTAATTCGTGAACGTAACCGATCCTCCAAAGCAAACTAACCTAATCCTTATTAATTAACATTTTTGCTTGTATGAGTGTTGCCTTGCTGACCTTGACCAAAATATGTTAAATGAACTGCAAAGCCGGTTTGCCACAGGCTCAAGAAGCATTTACCTCATGTGCGAGTAGCGGCAGTGCTCACCTCTAGTCAAGCAAGCACTAAGCATCTTGTGCCTGTATACCAACGCCTCTGCGGGCCGTTGTAAAGCAACTCAAGCACTTAATCATTTTAATGCAGGTATAAAATGTGCGTGTGTTATAAGTGACCACATGACCATTATTTGCTGTTTTATGAGTGAATTAGACAGTTATCTGCACTTGATACTGATCGTCAAGTGCAATGTTCCTTATCAAGGCAATAGTAGGTACCTTTACGCATTAATAGCAATAAACTTGTCGGATTAATTACGAAGGATAGTAGGTAATGATATTTCATTACCATCCTCGTAATATTTTCCTTTTGTATTTTTTTTGTTCCTGTAATTTTGAAATTATAAAAAATTACAGCTCTAAATATAGAATTGAACTTACAAAATAAATTATTAATAAATTTGCAATAGCAAACCGTTTCGGAGATTATCAAAAGAAATAAAAAAACCCGCAAAAACTGCGTAAAACAAAAAATAACTGAAAAGAGAAAAAAAAAGCTCTTTGATCTATAGAATTTTGAATATAACTTGAACCATTTTTTTTGGCTGGACCGATTTTATTATAGAAAAATAATTTATGTTTCCGCGTAAAATATACCGCGGGGATCAGCTAGTTATTAAATAAGAAAAACATCAATGACAACTTTCTTAATTTATTATGTCGCGTCGCATACTCTCTATTTCAATATTTTGCTAACTTATCACTTAGTTTTGCGATGTTTAAGGCGCTGATTCCAAGAGAGAGTTCTAGAGTTCTGCGTTTCGCGTTCACTGTAATCTAAGTGGCGCCTTTAAAAGTAAAAAAGTGTATGACGTGTGATCGGAATATTGCAGAACACTAGAACTCTAGACTGCTTGCTGTCTGTGTGCATAATAGTGAATGTGGAATGCAGAACTCTAGAACTCTCTCTTAGGGATCGGCACCTAAAAACTGTCGATGCGATTTGGTACATCGAAGGCTTTCTCAGGCGGTGAAGGCCGGTTGTGCGGGAATCCCAACACGTGACATACTTGGTTTGTTTTGTATTACTTGTGCTCATAGTGTATCTGTGTATCTTACAAATTCCGCACGTCTCTTCTTCTCAATATCACAGCACTATCCCCCTTATTACAAGACGGTTTAAAAGCAAAACTCAGGTTTTTAAAATATAATCGTCACTTTTTAACGTCGTGTAACAAAAATTACTTGACTTGTTTTAAACCACCTTTTGTAATAAGACAGTTTGTGTCACCAAATGATAAGACAATAATTGGTAGAACGGTTTCGCCCGCTGACACGTTTGAATATTGTGGAATCTGTTGAACAAAACGTCTTTAGGCGGGGGCGGGTTTTTTTTTCTCTGTGGTAAACATTTAGGAGGTATAATTTGTTTACATTTTGTTTTAGGTACAATTTTGTTTGTTTTGAGATTATTATATCGATAAATCGATTTAACTACAAAGGATTTTCTAAAAATTCAGCCTCTAAGGAGGTAATAAAAAGAGATTTTACCCACGTTTGTTCTTGCCATTGCTGCGTGACAAGCATACGAACTTACGCATTGGATAATTAAATCCAGTGCAAACTATGTTTGAAATTGCTACGTCAATTTTATCAAGAGTGATTTAGTATTCCATGGTCATCCATCATGTCCTACCTATATGTATAAAACACGAATTTAATGGGAGGTCCTAAGGCAGCTTATGGTGTTATCAAACATTACGAAAGTACACTGTTTGTCTCGTCCACGTCCCTAAAGGGAAGAGTGAATTTACTTATTTGTGGAAGTTCTTCACACCTAGGTACGAGACAATGTTTGACCTTGGAAAAAACTAATAATTCCTATATACAGAGTTTGTTTGATTCGATCAGAGAACAAAAACATCATTGTCGGTCATACGTTAGAGGTCGAAATAAGTTGCATCACTGTGTAATTGCATCTAGGTATTTGCTTTAAATTAAGGGAGTTTATATAAAGATGAATTTTTTTTTCTAGAAAAAAATAAAAAAAAATGTTTTTAATTTTTTTCAAATTTTTTTTTCTTTTTCTACTTCTGCTTCACAATACGAACAAAATTATGTATGACAATCTTGGTCTGAAGTTTATTTATTTATTTATTTATTTATTATAGCACACAACACAGAATACAATCAATACATGACAAGAAGTTGCTAGAAGTTATCAAAATTGACCTCAATTTTTTTGTCAGAATGCTAAGAGTCAATTCTTTATGGCTAAACATAGTGAAGTCCCTGCCTAATTTTTTTAAATAAATTTTAATGGCATTTTAATTTTCTTCAAAATTCAGCTCGGGGTTCCTTTCAGCGTTTTTCTCTAAAACCTGTAGTTCAGAAGATGCCCACACTGGCTAGAAATAAAAATTCGCCCTGTATATGGCGCCTAGTAAATGCAAAGCGAAGCTTTTTATGGCACGATGATAAATACAATTCTAAATTTGTAACGAACGCTGCGATACAACGCGTTGAGGTACAGCGTAAGTAAATCGATTTTATGTAGATACGTTTAGCTTCACGCGTACATAACTTTAAAGTAAGTAAAAATGATCTCTTGCGAAGTGTATATCTAAGTACAGGTGATCTTACAATAATTATTATAGACTAGCTTTCCGAACCATAGTTTCACCCGTAATCCCCCCTTTTACCCCCATCAGTGCCAGAATTTAAAAGAAAACCCTTAGTGGATCTCTACGTTATACAGGTCGTTGTTTTGGTCAGCAACGAGCGACTCAGAGTTGATAATACAAATGATACTGGTGCTAAAAAAATACTTTATTTTTAATAATAACAATTTAAATTGGAAAATCATGTAATAAGTTAAAGTGTAGTAATACTCAACGGGAGTGCGACGAGGGATTGAAGGGGTGGGGCGATGGCGGCTTACGCCTAGCTCTAGTCTGTGCTCGTGCCTAGTGATCATACATTGCGGTAATTTTAGTTCAAATTGAATAAGGTTTTTCTTAATGCATTTACAGTATTTAATGGAATTAAGGCCATTTTTGGAAAATATATTTTTTGTACTACCGCCCCTGTGTCGCTCGTTGTCGACCAAAAAAACATCCTGTATAAAGAACCTGTGTGCAAAATGTCCAGTATGTGCACCCTGCGCGTGTATCTGTCAATCAGTCATTTCTCCTTTTACACAGATAGATGAAAATAATCATTCATGTACGAGCACAAATCGTTTGAACGTTCAATTTTGGCGCCATCCCAAAGCTTACGGCACTTCAATATTTATCTTATAATGTATGTTTATAAGCGTCTCGTTCAACACATACCGATAACACACAGTTTGTTACACTTGGAACTACTCTCCGTACGAAGCCTCTGTCATTCGTATGATACAAACAAGAATTGGAAATACTAACCCCCTTATTAATAATCGCTTTTTAACTAAATCAGTGTAATAGTGTTCCCCGTCTCACTCTTTCTATCACCAAATGTCACCTGTCAGATAAAGTAAATAATAATAAATAAATAATAAATAAGCGAAAGGGCACTACCTACCTTTTCTCGAAGCGCTTCGTCGTTTTTTTGAACCCTCATAACTTGGGTTTGGATAAAATATGTAGCTTGGCCGTTTCACTACTCGTTCGTTCGTACGATTGAATAACAAAAAAGTAATTTACAATGAATACATTTTTCACCTTACTCCCATGTGACGGTAGTGAAACGGCCAAGCCACAGATTTTGACTACGGTGTGTAGAGTTTGTGAAGTTAGGGCTTGTAGAATAAGTGCATGTAGAGTTATAAGCTTGGCTCTACATGAGATCTGATAACTTTTTGACAGTGCGAGCTATATGTCTTGGCAACATTTTACATAAAAATGTTTTTGGTGGGATAACTTTATTATGAATAAGGGGGTTATTGTTAATAATTCACTAACACGTTATTATGCTATGTTTCTTTTGTAGACAAAAACGAACACGCGTTTTTAAATTGTTGAGTCGGTTTGTTTTTCCGGGCTAATCTCTGAAGAAGCTGAACCAATTTTGATGCGACTGTCTAGTTAGTAATATAATCTCCTTTTGTCCCGGGAACATTTAATGTTCCTTCGTAAAAAGATAAAATATAAATCATGTGGTTCATCCCAGGAACACGGGTGAACGTAGTTATCTACTGTTATCGAGGTACAGCGTGTGTGGGTTGCATTATGAGGAATGTCCTAGGATATTTATTATTATTATTATTCAGCATCGGAAGAAAATCTGTGCGAAGAAAGAGCCCAATCGATTCGTTGTAAGAATGCGTCGCGTTACAACGCGATTGAAAGTTAGCAATAAATTATATACGCTGGACAGCTTCATACGTCGCTGAGAATTTATGATTCCCTGTCACATTGCTGATTAGATGTCGAACGAATGAGTCAGACACCTAGCTCAAATTATGTTTTATTGATCGTCATGCCAGTTATGAAGTATATACTGCACAATTGCGTACAAACTGCAGAAATAAATATAAAATTGCATGTGTGGGTATGTAAGATATGGGCCTTATTTCTTATGATAAATAAACAACAAGCAATTGGCAAATAAACTTATGGGAATACGATATAGTCTTAAAAAAATATTTGATGAAACAAAAAACCCGACTACGTAATATAAAAATTAAAAAGAAAAGAAAAAATTACAGTTTAAAAAAACTAAAAAAACACGCTTTAAAAAGCCCTGCACTAAAAGGGTTAAATAATTATAAAATTGAACCTAAGTATATTCTCTGTCTATCCCGTAAGGGCCTAAATGTAAGCAATTTTTGTAATTAAGTTCAATATTTGAATGAAAAGCGTGTGGCGCTAGTTTTGGAGTGCAACGTAGTCATCGAAAGTTAGGCTTATATCATTTCTACCCGACTGACCCGGAAGGAGGAATTGCTTGTAAACTCATTAATATATAGAATTTTGAATATAATTTTTGCTTTTTATAAGAGTTTTGCAATCCAAAACTACCCCTGCTACGGTCTACGACCCCGTGCTACGGAGAGCTACGACTTTGCTACGACACACTTATTAGTACTATTTGTAGCGCCCACACTACGAATAATTAAGCCGATAGCTAACAATAATACCAGATACCTTTATTATGTCGCCCACAGATACCGCGTGTCCGCCCGCTCATTGTATAATTAATAGAATTCAGTGCTTATTTTTAACTATACATAATAATTACGACTGTAATGTATCTTTAATGCCGTCATCCATGTATTGTATGGGTTATCATCATATTTGTGGATTATTATGACGGTCATGGTGATTACGGGCAGGCATGAATGGCCGTACACATTTAAATACATGCATATTTTTATCGCGAAACTAATTTGTCTTTAATAATAGGAGATAGACACGGTATAACTACATACGATTAAATATACTTATTTTAATCATTAGTAATTTCATGATTTTAACAGTGGTGAGCTGGTTTTATATTATAATATAGTATTATATTTTCAGTTTTGACTCAATAGACCTCACGAGTAAATAAATTATGTTATGTAGATAGCGCTGCCGATTCTGTTGTAAATCGCACTAAACTAATTTTAGTCACATCTCATCTTATTTTGCGTGTATTTAGGCGTAACCGCGATAGATGGCGACTAAAACTATATTCAAAACAAGCATTGGACTAATTTGTTACATCCTTTTCTTGTTCTTTGTTAGAAAGAGACATAGTAACATTAAAATTAGTTTAGTTGTGAACAACAGAATCAGGGCCATTACCTCGCACTGCCAACAAGCGTAATGCTCGTGCAGGAACTCTTTTTGCCGTCAATACCTGTCGCACGAATCGTTACCGTTGGTTGATTAGTGGAATACGAAAACACGTAAAAGTCGTTGTTCAGCTAAGGTTTAATTGCAATTCGGAGATAATTTTCTTAGCGGAATTGACCCCCTGGACTGCGCTGCCCTTTGCGCCGAATGGTTGAGTCGTATAATTCAAACTTTATAGACATTGATATTTTTGAGAGATATACTCTTTATTGGTAGAAAACAAGAAACTATATATATGAACAATGAAACCTTAAATCCTTGATATTGATAATGAAACCTTGATATTTTTGCATGTTCTAAATGGAAATTTAGAAAAGATGCAATTAAATGCTTGCATGATGTTTCTAATAATTCTTGGTTGTGTTTGTTGTTTTGTTTTGTTTGTTTTTTTTGTTGGTACTTAATCTAAATCAATTTCAATTTAGTTCAGAGAATGCTTATGTGATTATTTGTTATTTTTAAATTTCATTATTATTTAAGCAATACTATTTTTAAAGCTATCTGCGGGCGGATAATGTAGTGGGCTGCAATATTGTTGTCTATGTACAATCTCTTTGTTACTTATATGTAGCTTTTTTTTGTCCCATAATAAATAAATAAATATTACTTAAACCCGGATGTTATTAAATAATGCATTTTGAATATCTGACAAAACTAATCAAGGCAGCGGGAGAGCGGCCGGGGGCGGGGAGCTTATTTGCATGAATTTATCTCCAGTGAGTTCCATTCATCAATGAATATTTTTAAAAATATGAAAATTTAACGGTTCGAGACCACTGAGTATTACTACGTATTTACGTACGTTTTTTCCGCTAAAAGAGCAGTATGATAGGTTAGTACTTCCCTCCACCTTACAGAATCCTGCAACCAAATAACTCCTGCGCGTGAGTAAGCACCAGAGCCCATCAGGGGGTGGGTAACGCATGAGTGGTGCCCCAGGTATTGCAAGTGTTAATAGGCTGTGGTAACAGCTTACCACCAGGCGGGCCGTAGTTTTGTAAGCCAATTTTGTTGTATAAAATGAGAGATTTTTCTGGGAGCAATCTTTTTTACACATTTTGATTGTTTTTATTTTTCTTTTTTTAGTAATAATTGAAAAAAATAATTATTCTATCACTAATTATTATGTTCATTTCTCGTCAATAAATGTTTTCAAGGAAAAACCATTTTTCTCATGCCTCCTGAGATATGAATATGATAGATTTTGAAATTTTCTGTGTGGTTTGCTCTCTAAGTTTGCCAAATAAGATTACAGCGCCTCTCTCACGGGACCAGATAAGTTTGTGGGACTATAATTATTCCTCGTGAGTATTGATATACTTTCATTTGTTTAATTTAAGATTCAAGTTTGCTTGCTTGACATTTTATGTATTATATGTATAATTTTGAATCGATCATTAAAAATAAAAAATAACTGAATCAAGTTTTCTATTGACTGACGAACATGACGAAACTATAATTCCTTGAGTACTTGTTGGCCAGATATAATTAAAGTATAAAAACCTATTGATATATCAGCATTTTCAATAGAATAACAGTTGTGTTTGTATATTGTATGCACAGTTGGTTAATTTTACCTATGTATAGTAGCTAGCGTTGGCTGCTGCTGGTTGGAATGCTACCATAGTCGCTCATAGCCGTGTCAGCCGTGTGTGAAGAATGTACCAGGATATTATTATTATTAGTTATACCTAAAAGCTATATTAATTAGGTACAATCCTAAGTATTTTAAATCGCATTGTCATAAGTAGTAGGTATCTCTCCAATAATCTTCGAACTTACCGTACATAAAGTCCAATTACTGAAATGAAGTGGCTCGGATTTTTCTTAGATCACAGAGTTGATCCATAGATATCCTAATAAAAAGTAAGAAACAGTAATAACTGCGTGATATCACAATATAAATCTTTTACATTACTCAACATTTACATTGCACATTATATATGATAAAACTGGAGCAAGTGTTAAAGATGCGTACAGTTTTATACTACGCCATACTACGTCACCGCAGCGTCAGCGTGGCATCATGAGTCAGGGTGTCACCCCAAGCTTAATCAAGTCGTAGAGCGCTAGATGAAACCCTGCTCATCCACATTCATAAAAGTAACGTATATACTTGCGTCTAATAATGAGAAGATATATAGTATACGTAGTTCACTACGCGACGCGGTGCTTGTGGTAAAATGAGGGAACTCACTTGTAGGCGGTTTTCCTCAATATCGAATGTTATGGAAGAGAAATGTCAAAGTCCTTTGCGTGCGTACACAGGATTTCTTTATAAGAGACTTACGTTAAAAGTCCAAACGGAACCATAATCTTGTAAAAATACTGTCCGCCTCGAAATTTTACCTATTAGACTCTGCACTTGGATCTTGGATATATGCTAGCTGACAGGCATTTGGTCCGCTTCCGAATGTTACGGAGCGTTGCATTTGGCGATGCCACACAATAGAATACAGATAAAGCCTTACAATAATATGATGTCGTCAGCATATGGCGATGACCAAATCTCACCACGGCAAGTGATGATGTGGCCAAAGGTGGTAAGCACACACACATACCGTCACATGGGCGTAAGGTGAAAAATTTATTTACTGTTAATTATTTTTCTGTAATTCAATAGTTCTTGTAGTAGCGAAACAGCCAAGCCACATATTTTGAATAAGGTGTAGAGTTTGTGAAGTTAGGGCTTGTAGAGTTAGGACGTGTTGAGCTATAAGCTTGGCTCTACATGCTGACCTCTTGGCAACATTTTACATGAAAATGTTTTTGGTAGAATTCCAATTTGTTGTGTATGGCTCCATCCTGTGACATATATGCTTATTGTGATCATATATAATTGGCATAGGTACGATATGTCACCCGGAATGAACAAAACGGACAAATATTATGCATCCTGAAAACATTACACTCTTTTTTTCTCGGGCTGTTGTGTAAATGAAGAATGAAGCATGTATGGAGCTATAAATGTGGGAAATAGTTAATAACGATGCATCATACTCCAACCGCTCCCGAGAATACTTCTGTGTCAGTCAATATATTAACAAACCAATCGTACCTTAGTGGGTATTTTCAGCCACAGTACGTAACACAGTTGCTATTCCAAATGCTCACACGAAATGTTTGTAACTTCCCTTTATGAATCATCCTTCGACGTCATGAACTAACTGCTGAATTCTTGACGATTTAATTTAAGTTTTTTTTTATCTTTTTAATGAATGTAAGATTTTCTGGAAGAGATAGCTTTTTTATAACGAAAAGATATTGTTTGTTAACTATTTACACTATGGCTATTTGGTGGATAGATTTATACGACGAGATATTGATACGACCTATTTATTCCATGATGAATAGCAAAAGTTAAGCTAATTTTCTTTAGAGCAGGCACAGAGCAGGCTACAACGCTAGAGTCGATAACTGATGGGGAAGAAAGGCTCTCGAATTGCGACCATGTACGACCTCCTATCAGGTGGACCGACGACCGTCAAAGTCACTGGGAACCGCTGGTTGGAGGCCTTGGAGGTGGCCCAAAACCATTCATCGTGGAAATAATGGAGGAGGCACTGTTCAGCAGTGGACAACATTAGGCCATTAATTGGGCTGAATATGATGATGATTGTTTACGTAGATATTATGCTAGTGAAAATAAAAAATATACCCGCGGAAATATGGGATGTAAATTATACAAATATCTACATAATCATGTCACGTCATTTATTTTGTATAATAATTATTTATAGAATTATTTTATTATTAATTAATTTTATTAATCGTAGACATACTTTCGTTTAGCGATGATAGGATTTAAGGTGGCCCTCTGTGGCCGGCGCAACTTCAACGCAAGCATAGTCTAAAAGCTTGTTGTTTCATCTAACGTAATGTTTGACCGCGAAAAAAGAGAGACAGCATCAGGGCCGTCGGTTATCAGTCGGTAAATTCCGCTGATCACTCGAGGCCGCTTCGCTAGGACGTCTTTCATGATTTCGCATTCATAAAACTTGTTCCAGGAGTATACTTCTTGTGAGAAAATCTTACAAGTTTGTGAAAAAAAAGTTAGTTATTTAGAATCTCCAATACATTTGCAAGCCTGGTATCTAAATGATTTCTATACTTTTATAATTTATAGGTACATTAGATATGGCCAATGTTCAGGCAAAAACGCTGTTTTTCGGAGGCTTTGACTGAATTTTTTTCACACTTTTTTTAAATTACGCCTAGATACACGGCTAGATATAGCGCACAAGATACTAATTTGTTCAAAACATCTAACGAAAAATGTTTAACAACGCCATAATAAGTACAGAGGTTTTGTATGAAAAGTATGACGAATTGAGTCCTCTTAAATATCGTTCTTAAATAAATCGCATAGTTTAAACAGCATAATAAATCTACCACTATGTATGCACGGAATATACTCTAGAGTTGAGATACCCCTAGGCGGTCCAGTCATCTATCCAGGTACCGTCCTCAACGGTGGTAGCTTAGTTTGCCGATCAAGCAATGCAGCAGCTCAAGCTTGACCACGAGCGCATCATCAGTTATTTACTCTATTGTAGTTTGTAGTAGAGTACCTTGTATTTGCACTTTTAGTCTCATTTGTAACCATTTCTTATTCTACCGATTAAAATTATCGCCCACATTATTATCTACCAGTTTGTTTTCATAAACGAATTATCACACATTATAAATTCATAAAATTTTAATAAGTGATATCAAAGTCTTAAATTCTAGCTTCAGCCACAAAGACTAAGCGGATGTATCGTACTTGACTTATTTAACATTGACTTAAAATAACGAGAAAAATAAAAAGCTTTTAACATAAGAAACCCGACCAGGTTGCACTGAAAAAACTCCGAAACGTATTCACAATATCTATCGCCGAAATTGTTTGTACCTAATTACAAAGTTAGATTAGTGTTCATATTGTTTTTAGTGGAACTAATTTTGGAGTCAGATTTATTTATTGTTAAAAGTTATTTTTTGTTGACGTAAATTAACATAATATCTCGTATATTGGTTATCGCTCAATAAAATAAACGTGACCTGATTTATTGTTAAGTGTATACAAAGAATGTTAAGTACCTAACAGGTATTATAAAGACATCAGTGAATAGCCGTTATCTACGATAGCTCTAGCGCGTAAGAGCTCGCGTAAAACCTAGGAACCTAGGTGTTCCAGCTACGAGTTATTTATCTTATTTAATCCTACGCAGTTTAAATACAGATTCACCACATTATGTTATATACTTCATTAATAATTGTTTATACAGTTAAGAATAGGTACTTTACTTTTGTACGTAGGAAAATTTTATTATTAAAAGAAATATTTTCATGAACTTATTCCCGAAAAATATGGCAATCTATTCAGTTACCGAATAAATATTTGTTCACTTTCACCGAAATAGATATTCTTTATTTTTCTTTTTTTTTACATATTGCTAATAAATAAAGAGAACCTTCGTTATTCTCAAAACCGGTTCAGTCATTTGAATATTTCATTTGATAGGTATCTCTTCACTTTTCATACAATTATCTTGATTGGAGATAACTCAGTAAATGTGATAAAAAAACTACTGTTTAATTACTCACCTCAAATTGTACGTAACAGTGACACTGTCCTTATGAAGATACAAGATGATAAAAATTAAAACACTCTTTCACAACACTAAGAAAATAACTGTAGAACAATTGATATTCCAAACTGTAAAACGATCTTAAAATATTGATAAAACGTATCGCGTGCAATATTTATTTTATTATTGTTTTTTTCTCATCCGAGGTAGAGATCGCGTAACGATTCGCGATACGGAAAATTGCGATGAACGCGTGTGGCGAGGCGCGCAGCCGATCGCTCAGAGCCGCGAAGCCTTTGCCCAGTCTCTTTATAAATACTAAGCGCCCTTACTCGAATACAAACGGCAGTTTTTAATTACACCAATTATTCATTCTAGTTAAGACGAGATTTCTTCCAGTTTCAGCGAAACCGTACCTGACGATACCCGAACTTAGAGCATAGTGATATGGAATAGTATATTTTTAGTTAGTCCATATACAAATTGAGCAGACCGAAGCAAACATAATTATACTTGAGTACAGTTACATGCATCGCAATGCACGGGCAACATCCAGCTCGTAAAGCTCTATCCGGAATAATATCCGGCAGCAGAAATATCAACGTTGATCACAGTAAACTACAAATATGGTTTGGTTATCAAATGGTTTGTGAATTATTTAACGTAAATTGGCATGTCGGAATTTGGTTAGGCAGTTTTTTGTATGTATTTTACCGACCGAATAATAAGATAAGATCCCACCAAAAACATTTTCATGTAAAATGTTGCCGCCAAGACATATGGCTCGTACTGTCAAAAAGTTATCAGATCTCATGAAGAGCCAAGCTTATAACTACATGCAATTACTCTATAAGCCCTAACTTCACAACCTCTACACACCGTAGTCAAAATTTGTGGCTTGGCCGTTTCGCTACCGTCACATGGGAGTAAGGTGAAAAATGTATTCACTGTTCATTGCTTTTTTGTTATTCAATAGTTCTTGTAGTATTGAAACGGCGAAAAATTCTTTTTTTTTTGTTTGAAATTTCCAAGTTTTATAATTTTTTTGTTGTTTGTGTACTAATACAAGCTTACATACCAAATTTCAGCTTTCTAGGACTTCAGGAAGTACCCTATGAGTTTTGATGATCATCAGTGAGTCAGTGACGAAATCGAGGTTTTTTAGATATCAATAAAATCTAAAGTATAAGAGCTATGTTATTGAAACTTAATATGCTTAATAAGTTCACTATTGACATCATGTTCCGAGAATTTTGTCTGTCTGGTATAATCCAAACCCAAGTTATGAGGGTTCAAAAAAACGACGAAGCGCTTCGAGAAAAGGTAGGTAGTGCCCTTTCGCTTCGCTTGGCTGTCTTGGCGGGGGGCACTCCCGTGCCCCCAGATTCGTTATAATAGCTAATGCAATTAATTAGGTATAAGCAATAGATAAAAAATACCCGACTGCGTAATATAAAATAACCCGACTGCGGACTATAAAAAATACTGAAAAGAGAAAAACAAGCTCTATAATCTATAGAATTTTGAATAATAGGTACATGAATAGACTGCATGTTGGGGGGGGGGACAAACCAATAACCTATATATGATTGGCGGGATTATGAAATACCTAAATATTACAAAAACAACACATCCCATCTAAAACATTTTTATGTAAAATGTTGCCAAGACGAGAACATATGGCTCGCGTGTCAAAAAGTTATGAGATCTCATGTAGAGCCAAGCTTATAACTCTACACGTCCTATCTCTACAAGCCCTAATTTCACAAACTACATCTTAGTCAAAATATGTGGCCATCATCATCATCATATCACCCCATGGATGTCCACTGCTGAACATAGGCCTCCCCCATTGATTTCCACTTCGAACGGTTCTGGGCCGCTTGCATCCAGCGGCGCCCAGCAACTTTGACTGGGTCGTCGGTCCACCTGGTGGGAAGTCGTCCCGCTCGGCGCTTTCCAGTACGTGGTCGCCACTCGAGCACCTTTCTTCCCCATCGGTTAAGTATCGGCTCTTCGAGCGATGAGGCCTGCCCATTGCCACTTCAGCTTACTAACTCTACGAGCTATGTCCGTCGTTTTCGTTCTCCTACGAATGTACTCATTTCGGACCCTGTCACGTAGAGAAATTCCGAGCATAGCTCGTTCCATAGCTCGCTGAGTGACTCTGAGCTTATTTATGCGCCAGCAGTGAAAGACTACGTCTCTGTCTCGTATGTCATCACTGGTAACAGGCACTGATTGAAGACCTTTGTCTTCAGACTCTTGAGGTATTTTGGACGTGAAGATATGCCGTAGCTTCCCGAACGCTGCCCAGCCGAGTTGGATTCTTCGATTGACCTCTTTGTCGAAGTTTGACCTACCTAGTTGGACAATCTGTCCTAGGTAACAGTGGCGTAACAATAGAGTGGCAGGGCTGGCAACAAGCCTCGGGCCCCCGACCCAAAAGGGCCCCGGGCCAAGAGGCCGCGAGCTCAAAAATATTTTTTTACATTGTACCTGAGCATTTTATTTTATATGAAAAGTATATTTTTATAAGTTCTGCTTAAAATCCAAAGTGAAACAACTAGTCTCCAATACGCATTGGGCTAGCGTGGGGACTACAGACCATTCCCTCTCGCCTAAAAGAGGAGGCCTATGGCCATTAGTGGGACATATACAACGTGTAATTGAGTACGCTGAAAATCTCGAAGTTTATTACAATTAAACTGAGTACAACGTGACGATTTTTAATGATAGGGCCCCATCAAAAGAATTTTCCACGGGCCCCAGATGGTATAGTTACGCCACTGCTAGGTAAACATACTCGTCTACAACTTCCAGAACAGTGCTCCCAACAATCACCGGCATAGGCGGAATATGAACATTTGACATAATTTTTGTCTTGTCCATATTCATTTTGAGGCCCTGTTGTGAAACTCTTGGGGTCATTGAGCATGATGTTCAAAGCTTTTGTAATATTTCTACCGATTAGTTTGTTTCAATCTGAATCTGATTGCAACAAAGTTTCGTACTACTGGTGCTACTGGTTAGTATACGTAGATAGCAAATACTTTAGTTTTATATTGACATATTTTGGCATATCATACCCTGCAATAAATTATAGGATAAGTAGGTACCTCCCTTTTAAAATCAAAAATCTAATTGGGAATCTTGGGGTTGCCAATAAAACCGCAGGGTGAGATCTTGTAATAGTAGACAGTAATTACAGATTGTGGTGTTAGCACAGGTGTTAGTCATACACGTGAAAAGTGATCTCATTTGTACTTTAACCTAAGCCACCGTTTCTCAATCTGGAGATGATCTGATTCTCATTTTAGCCAAAGGGGGGATCGCGATAGTCTCATATACGGGGGCGAAAAAACCTATATTTTTTTATGCGATTTCAAAGTTGGTTCCATTGTAAAAGTTGATCGTATTTATGAGTAGGTACTTTACGTGGTTTCATTTAATGTCGTAATAACTAATCCACTCCGTATATACGAAGATTCATTTTATTAAATACCTAAATGTAATTTTTAGTTATGATAAGCTAATGATAAAACCGAAGCGCTCGTGGTTCTAAATCGATCGGCAAGTTAAGCTACCACCGTCGTGTTCGGTAGGTACCTGAATGGGTGACCGCCTAGTGGTATTTCAAATCGAGCGTTTCCGTGTTCCGGAAGGCACTAAAGGCGTTGGTCCCGGTTATAACTTATTTGTTAAGTCGTTAAGGTAGTTGGAAATGGAGGCCTTCTAGGCGGCTTTAAAACTCCAACAGTGGTTGACCACTAGGCTACCTCCACCAATCCGCAGTGGGCCTGCGTGGTGGAGTATCTGCCATTCCCTTTCACTCTCATTTGTGTGCAGGAGGCCTGTGCTCTGCAGTGAGACATTATAGGCTGATGATGATGAATGATAAAATCTGTACCTACTAAAAGATACAATGTTAGGGGGTCGCAAGTATAATTTTATTATTGCCTTGGGGTAAAGTCTCTCACAATTTGCAAGCGATGCATGTAAAAGCCCATGACGTGCCGAAATGGTGACGGATGTAGGGATGACTACAACTTCTACCGAACAATATATAATTTTAAAGCGTATAATTATGACGCGTTATATATTGACTAATAGCCATGGAGGAAAACTTCCTATAGAGTAGTAACACCGAACAAACTTGGCAAAAAGCAAGGTCTTACAGCACAAGTATGGGAAAAGGGAAAATTATGGTTTTTATAAATTTTGCGCCTACTATTCATGTCACAATTTGAGTAAGGTTACTTTATTATTCTCTTTAATTATTTAGTTTCTTAAAATATTTTTTTTTATAACATTAATTTATAAAATCAAAAATATTATAAAAAACCTAATCGTATGTAAATATGATTAATTTTATTACAATATTTTTACAAAATCTAAAAATGTTACAAAAAAACCTAATCCTAGTGTGCCGCCACCAGCGGGGTACGGTCCAAGCTACCGGTGGTTAGGGCTGCAGAGAGAGGAATCTCCTGACGATGCGCGCCGTGTCCAGGAGTACCGCCTTCTGTATCTGACCCTTGACCCAGCCATCTAGCGAGAGCCTCTCAAGATGTTGGTCGAGACTCTTCGCTATGAGACCGTTCACTGAAACTAGGGATGGGCAGGGAAAGAAAAGAAAAATACGGGAAAGAATGGAAAAATACGGGTAAATTCCCGAACGGCGGGAAAATACTCAAGTGGCTTTTTGTACCAAAAAATATTTTTAGATGCTTTTGATTGTTATTTTAATCATACTCGCTGTTGTATGTACCTACATTACCTACGCGCGGACCCACGCGGACCTTGCGCGGACTGGACCGAGTATCACACTTCCCGACTTCGAGTCGGACGAGTATGTACTACCACGGCGTAGTAATTGTGTGGGACCGCCGTCTGTCCAGAACAACCCCAAAACGTCACTTTTTTAAAAACAATGCACTCCTTCATCACAAAAAAAAAAAGATTTTTTATTGTATGATATATGTGTATGACCGTGGTATGACCCTAATAGAAATCTTGTTAAATGTTATTCAAACGATTTTGTTAAGGTGTATACGCAAAATCTAGTAACTGTGAGTCACAGTTACTAGATTTTGCGTATACACCTTAACAAAATCGTTTGACTGTGACCATTTGAGTATTTTCCTAGCCAATGGGAAAATTCCCGGGTTTTTTCCCACCAAATTGGAAATTTACTCGAAGTTGGGTTTATTCCCGGGAACAAACCCAACCGTAACTGAAACAATTATCGGAACAATGATCGTCGAATCAACATCCCACATGGCGGTTACCTCGTGAGCCAAGTCAAGGTACTTGCTAAGCTTGTCCTTCTCGGCCTTCACGAGGTTCTCGTCATGGGGGATGGTGATGTCGATGAGCACTGCCCGGCGCTTCAATCGATCTGTCAGCACGATATCAGGCTTATTGGCTACAATAGTCCTGTCCGTGATTACATTATTATGTCATTTATTTATTTTACTATTCATATTAAATATATTTTTAAATATTTTTATAAAAATCATTAAAAAAAACATTTAAAAATATAAAAAATAGTTGTCCACCGATGTCGGGAGCAGGGTCCAAGCTACCGGTGGTTAGGGCTGCAGAGACAGGAACCTCCTCACAATGCGAGCCGTATCGAGGAGTACTGCCTTCTGAATCAGGTTCTTGATCCAACCGCCTAACGAGAGCCTCGAGAGATGTTGGTCGAGGCTCTGGGCCATCAGGCCATTGGCCGTTACGACAATCGGCACAATGATAGCCGAGCTCACATTCCACATGTCGACAACCTCGTGTGCTAAGTCGAGATACTTTATTTGTTTCTCTTTCTCAGCTTTCACGAGGTTCTCGTCATGTGGAATGGTAACATCTACTATCATTGCGCGGCGCGCTAATCGGTCTATCACCACTATGTCAGGCTTATTGGCAACAATAGTCCTGTCAGTAATGATAGACCGATCCCAGTACAACGTGACATGGTCATTTTCGAGAACTGGGTCGGGCACATACTTGTAATACGGTACCTCAGCATCCACAAGATTATATTTCAAAGCAAGTTGCTGGTGAATAATCCTGGCTACTTGGTTATGCCTGTGCAAGTATTCGCCGTTAGCCAGACGAGAACACCCAGAGATAATATGTCTTATGGACTCACCCGGACGGTGGCATGCCCGACACACGTCAACCGTCCCGTCCTTCATGATATGTCTCCGGTAGTTATTCGTCAAGATAACTTCGTCCATAATTGCACAGACAAAACCTTCTGTTTCCCCGAAGAGGTCACCAAAACGTAGCCAGGATACGGACGCTAAAAAATCTACACCGGGCTCATGAAGTGCCCGATAGAAGCGCCCGTGAAGCTCCTTGCTTTGCCATATCTCCCTGCGGTTATCCGTGGTAAGTATCACAGGTTTGCGCCAGTTCTCTTTAGCCATGGAGAGCGGGGTAAGCCCCTTGTCCACTGCCACCACATCACGGTGCATACCCACTTCGGCTTTTAGAAAATATTCCCTGAGACTCAGACTCACACCTCGCGGTTGTGGAGGGTCTTAGCATTTAAAAAGCCGCGACCCCCGCACTTCCGCGGGATGTACAGTCTCATCACCGATGAGCGTGGGTGATGCATCCGGTTTGCGGTCAGCAGTGTACGGACCCTTCTATCCAGGGCGTCGAGTTCAGTCTGAGTCCATTTGAGTATGCCGAAAGAGTACATCAAAACCGGCATGACCCAACCGTTGAAGGCGCGCACCTTGTTTCCGCCTGAAAGAAGACTAATTAATACCTTCTTCAGGCGACCAAAGAAGCGCTCCTTCAACGATTGCTTCATGTCAGCAACGTTGATGCCTAACGCTTCCGACATACCCAAATACTTATAGCTTTCGGATGAGGAGAGGGATCTAAGTTGTATGGAATCCGAGAGTAGGGTTCCCTCGGATTCCATAATCTCCCCTCGCTTTACATGCATAACTGCACATTTGTCCACACCAAATTCCATCCTGATGGCGCTACTGAATGTTTCAGTTACCTTCAGTAGCTCCATCAGTCGCAATTTGTTGGGGGCAAAGAGTTTCAGGTCATCCATGTAGAGGAGGTGAGATATAACCTGACCACCTCTCCTCAACCGATAGCCTAGACCTGAATCCTCTAGCAGTGTGCTTAGAGGATTCAGGGCCAAGCAGAACCAAAGTGGACTCAAACTGTCGCCCTGGAATATTCCCCGTTTAATCCATACAGGTTCATCATTCCCCTGGATTTGTCGACATCCCGGATAGCGAAGGACCGTCTTCCATTGCCCCATACATGACTCAAGAAAGGTGCGTAGAGTTGCATCAATCTTATACAACTCCAGCACCCTCAAGAGCCATGTATGTGGCACTGAGTCGTAGGCCTTCTTATAATCTATCCAGCATGTAGACAGATCTTTGCGGGATCGACGAACCTGTTGGCTTATGGCCATGTCAATGAGGAGTAGCTCCTTAGTACCGCGGGACCCATTCCCACATCCATTTTGAGAGGCGGACATAATTGAATTATTTTCAATGTGAGTGTTAATTTTCGCTCTCAAAATGGATGTAAGAAGTTTATAAATCGTTGACAAACATGTGATCGGTCTATAATTCTTGGGTTCCGCGGGACTACCTGACTTATGGAGCAGGTGGGTAACGCCTGTTGTTAGAAACTGGGGTAGCGACCCAGACTCTAAGGATGACTGGAACTGAGATGCCAGGCAAGTGTGTGAACTACTTAGCCATTTGAGCCAAAAGTTGTGCAGTCCGTCTGGTCCCGGTGATTTCCAATTCGGTAACGGACGGACTGCTCTGGCTACGTCTGATGGTGTAATTTCGACTTTTTGCATTTCTGTTATAGTTTCACACACTCGCCAGACATCCCCCATCCAGCCAGCCTCAGTGTGACAGACGGGCACCGACCAAATGCTGCGCCAGAATGCACTCGTAGCAGCATCATCCGGGCGGCACACGTCCGTCACATTTTGTTCAGGTCGCTCCCAAGCTCTGTATACCCACCTCTCATCGCTCTGGAACATGCGATTTTGCGTGTATCGGTCAACCCGCCGCTTATACCGCCGAATACGGCTCGCCCATGCACAAACTCTCTGCTTCAGGAAGTCGATGCGCTCTGTGACACGGGACATGTATTCTGGAGGACTGATTCCAGTCCCCGAGAATGCCCGCCTCACAAAGCGCATCACTCGTGGTCGTGTATTGCCCTCCCTGAAGCAGTATAATTTGGCGATGAGTACCCTGGCCCCGTCGATACGACGCTCGATCCTGCACTGCCAGGCTGGTACGGCCGATTTTGGTCGAGTAGCTTCGTCACTTTTTGGGAACTTGACGTTAGCTAAACGACATGCCGCAACAGCCGCACAATACAGAATCGAGTGTGCATCGACGAGGTCCTCGCTGCTTTCAAAAAAAAAATTAAGCTGCGAGTCCAAGGCACACACCAGTGCCCTATTTTTGTTGTGCATAGGCAGGCGTGGTAATCGGGGTCTAAGTTCGGTAGAAGTGTACCTATACTCGCGAAACGCATCCTCCAGAGCGCTCCTCAATCGGACGTTGCACTGGCTACTTACTGTGGCAACCCTATCAGCCTCCTCTTCAACATGATGAATGGACCGCGGCGGGATTGCATCAATTGTTGCTTGTGCCGCGGTTTGTGCCGAAGTTGAGACGATATGGTTGCTCAGTATCTCTGAGCGCAGCCTATCAAGTGCAGCATCATCCAACCTATGATTGCGTTGGATGACCCGCACCTGATCCGACAGTCGTTGGGCCGAAACGTTGACGGTTGGCTCTAGTTCCTGAAACAGAGACAGCATCCTAGCACGGTACGCGGTGAGGTTAGTTCCCCCCTCTGTAGACCCATAATATGCGCGCATGACGTTCTCGTTCATAGACTGAGTCCATCTCATGCGCTGCACACAACCACCGGCAGCGGGGACCCGGCTCGGGGCCGGCTGGCCCCTAAGTCCCAAGCTCCTCGGTGGCCGGCCTCTCCCCTGCCGACGTACAGGTGTTGGCGACGTCGGCGGGGAAAAATACTCGTCGTCCAAGCTCGACGCAACTACCGCGGCCGGTGTCGTCACAGCTCTTACGGTGGGGCTGGGTACCGGCGGCGGCGAGGCGGAGCTGAACGACGAGTCCGGAGGTGGTGGGCGTGCTCTAGCTGCAGCTGATCTCGTCAACATTGTGGCATCATTTTCATTTTTTCATTTTCGGGTTTATTCTTGTATTATCGGAGGTGACATCTGTCATGTATGTCACCTCCGATTCCGCTGATTTTTAATATTAATTCTATTTCATTTTGGTGTATTTTGATCTCTTTTATGTTTATTAATGGTTTTCTGGTTTCAGGTTCAGTTTATATTGAAGAACAATTGTAAAAATGCGTCAAAAATTATTTTCTGTTGAAATTGTGAAAATGAGACGTTTGTGTTGACACGGTGTTGCCAGCTCATTATTATTATTATTGTACGGAACCCTCAGTGTGCGAGTCCGACTCGTACTTTGCCAGTTATTTTTTATGTTTGTTACCTCAGAACTCCGTCATATATTAACCAATTTAGAAAATTCTTTTTTTGTTTGGTAACTAGGGTACACTTCCCGTTTGGTCCCATTGGCAGGGCTTGAATACTTTTTAGTATACTTTGAATTCGGTTTAAGTGTTTGTAAAACAGTTTGCAATTATTTATTCCAGTAGGTAGGTATACCGTTTAATTTAAAATTATAATCAGCCATTACAAAAATAAGTATCGTAAGTTTAGATTTTCGTTGCAGCTATGTAACATCGGTATAAAAGTTAATATTATCTAGCATCGGTAGTTACATGACGTCATCATCGAAAGCACTTAATTTTAGTTAGAAATGACTGTTCAGCTATAAGGCACAATTGATGTGTTTACAGCGAACTCGCATCACATCACATTGACAGTAAAGTATGAATTAATTATGATACATGGCCATGGCGTTCAAATTAGTTGTAAGATCATTTCACTCGTACGCTTTATACGATGAAGTCAGTGCCCAGAGCATGTGGTCCGCTGGAACTACTAACAACTGGAAATTAATTATTGGATAGTGTTATATAAAACACTACCAATTAAAATATCTATTAAAATGATATTATGAACATTAGGACGATTACTTAGTTGGGCGACCAAACCGTTCACATCATATCCATGCTTTCCGGATCAACAGGGTGTGACGTGCCTGAGGTGTGTTTGCGTTTAAAAAAAACTTACCTATAAGATCTTGAAATTTGGCACGAATGTGCGGTTTTTTGATATAAGTGAAGGACAGTAGGTACTTACCTAAGATAATATATAAATCCTTAAATCATTATGTTTAGGTAAATGCCGTGTGGAATTATATTTGCGGTTAATTTCAGCAGTCAGTCAACGCGTAGGTACTATCCATGGAACAGTCCTAGGATGCGCACTTGACAATAGGTACCTATTTATTAATCTCGTATCTCAAACCTACACTGTACCTACCGTACAGCTAAAGGTTGTTAATCTACATCAAATTTTAAGTAGGTTAAGTATGTAAATTATATAAAAATGAATAAGACTTTAGTAGTTGTTACAAAATGTTATATGTTTAAATAATTTGTAAGTCCATTTAGGGCAAGACACTCAAGACAAAAAAGGGCCGTTCAACAAGCAAACAGTTTCAGCGAAGTCTCGATGACGACGGCGAGGTCGGCGCTGGTCGGTTATATCCGGTTTAACCCGGTAACAGTCGGTGCCAGATGATGTCCAGCAAGGCATGATATGACAAGCTGATGGGTAATGCACTTCTATTAACCCCACCAATATGATTACGAGCTCCAGACGATGTCAGACATTTTTAATTAATGTCGGTACAAATAATAATTTTAGCGACATTTTCAGTTTCAGAACATTTAGGTAGTCGGAATGATGTTCTTAATTTCGTTTTACCTAAGGTGCAGCACAGACGACGGACTTTTTGTGCGAAGGAGTCTGCGGCACACAAAAAGTCTGTATGAAAACAAAATGTGGTGCGCCGGACTTTTTGCGCGTCGTGTGTGTTTACGCCTACCATGAGTTTTCTACGCTAACGTAATGGCGCCCACAGACGCTCTGGTGTACCATACAGGTCTACCTGCGCAGGTAGACCTGAGCGTGAGTGGCAATAGACCTGTGCAGTTTTTTTAACCTGCGCAGGTAACCGGTACAGTATCGAAAATCAATTCTTTCGATTGACACCGTACGGTGTACCTGTGCGTGTGTGCTTGTACTCAGGTCACCTGCGCAGGTCGCGTTAAGTTGTTTTCTAGTGTCTATTCAAAGTGGTTCTTCACGACGACGTACTAAATAATATTAACTATTTACCTATGTTTATTTATAACTAGCAGCGAAACCCGGCGTTGCTCGGGTTAAAATACATCGCATGTTTAATGGTATAAAAAATATATTAAGGATACATATTTAACATAGATATTATAGATTTCTATTTTCGATATTGAGACTTATTCGGCCATTAAACATGCGGTGAATACAGGGTGTTGTTTTGGTCGGCGACAAGCGACCCAGGAGCGATAGTACAAAATATATATTCCCCTAAAATGGACTTAATTCCATTAAATACTGTAAATATGTTGAGAAATACCATATTCAATTTAAAATAAAATTACTGCAAAGTATGGTTACTAGGCACGTGCACAGACTAGAGCTAGGCGCAAGCCGCCATAGCTCCACCCCTTTACTCCCTCGTACTCCCGTTGAGTATTATGTCTACACTTTAGCTTATTATAAAATTTTCATTTTTTTTTTTTTTTTTTTTTTATTATTAAAAGAAAAAAAGTATTTTTTTATATTTTTTTAGCACCAGTATCATTTGTATTATCGACCCTGAGTCGCTCGTCGCTGACCAAAACAACGACCTGTATAGTTAATTTTGAATCATTTTTCAAAATTAACGCAACGCCTATCAAGGCCAGTGCGTCGTCGTCGTCTTCACTTGATGCCATAGCAAAATGAACTGAAGAGCGCTCCGGTATACCGGACTGTCCCCATACACGCTATCGACCTGCGCAGGTAAACCTGCACAGGTAACCTGCACAGGTAGACCGTAGCGTCTATGGCTTACTTAATCTACAGTCGCTAGCGACTACGGTGAAACATTTTGTATGAAATACTTCCAAAAGGGTCCACTAGAGGCGGTGCTCGTCATGCAAAATATCCACCATAGTCGCTAGCGAGTGTAGATTACGTTAGCGTAGAAAACTCATGGTAAAGGCACGCTTAGAATTGTATAGGTTTTAATATGACAGACTAAAAAGTTCGGCGTTCGCGGCGCGGTTCGGTCTGTCGTATGCGCTGCACCTAAAAAGAACATTAGTACTAAACTTATTGATAGGTACTTAGATTTTTCTATATTTTATATAAAAGGTTGTCCTAATTATGTTATTATTATACAATGTATACAAAGGTACCTACACTACACGTCATGAGTTGCTTGGCTTTTGGTATTAGTGCAGTGGATGCGACTTTCGCTGGCCCTATGCGCCTGTAAAAATATGTAAAGCAATTTTACTTGGGCGAAGATTTTTAATATAGGTACCTACTAAAATCGTCATATTATTATGTATTCGTAACGACTGTATGTTATCTAAATAATATGGCTTTCCTGGACTAACATCAGAAAAATGGTTCCGAGTTATCGGATGTGTAATATCCATAGAGTAAAACCTTCTGTCTTGGTTTAGTTTCCAAGGTTTTCCTATTTTGCACGGCTACTGTTAATTATAATGACATGAGAATGTTAATGTGCACAGCAGCCCATTTCCAATTCAAAGATGCGTCTTCTGGCATGAAAACACGACATAATATTTATTACGATATTGTTTTCTAGGCCAGAAAGAATAGGCATTTGGGCAAGCGTGATTCATCCTCGACCTTGTCATAACTCTTTTGGTCAAACGTAAGCCAAATTAAAACAGATCACTCAATACAAAAGGACAACCAGGCTATTTGGAATACCTTTAATTATTTATAGGGTTCCGTAGCCAAAGGGTGCCAACGGGATCCTATTACTAAGCCTCTGCTTCTCTGCTGTCCATCCCTCCGTCTGTCAGTGGGCTATATCTCATGAACCGTAATAGGCAAAGTTGAAATTATAGAATGATTTTTTAGATATTACTACCATCTCTGTACATTATTTCATTATACCTACTGCTTTCCTCGATTTGATTTTCAATACGATACCTAATCTAAACGAAATGCAATAGAAATAATAAAGGTAAATGAACAAAACACCAAATGGTTACACATAATACTTTATTGTAGTCATGTGCACTTTTTCTTAACACTTAGCCTAGGGTAGTCAAACCACTCTACTTGAGTGGGATGAATCTGGAGCTGTGTGTGGCACCAATACCGGGCCTACCGTGCTTCACAGGCTTGTATGTGACCGAGAACTCGCCAAGGTAGTGGCCGATCATCTCAGGCTTGATTTCAACCTGGAACAAACAATTAAAATATTTTAATATATGCAGAACATCATTGCATCAGTGACTTTAAGGGACATACCTACTTGATAGTTCAAGTATCAGGATATTTCTATGATAATGCACAAACCCTTTAATAACCCTTAATCCGGGTCCGAAATGAGGACAACGAAAACGACGGACATAGCTCGTAGAGTTAGTAAGCTGAAGTGGCAATGGGCAGGCCACATCGCTCGCAGCGAAGAGCCGATAACCCATGGGGAAGAAAGGTTCTCGAGCGGGACGACCTCCCACCAGGTGGACTGATGACCTGGCCAGAGTCTCTGGGCGCCGCTGGATGCATGCGGCCCAGAACCGTTCGAAGTGGAAATCAATGGGGGAAGCCTATGTTCAGCAGTGGACATCCATGGGCTGATATGATGATGATGATGAAATCCTTAATCAAATTTAAATGTCAAAGAAATTCACCTTATTTGCTTAATATAATAAGGTTTATAATGTTAAATCATTGCTTGATTGTATTATGATAGAGATGAACATTACAGTAAAGCAATAAAGTTCATTTTCTTATGACATTCTAAAACATAACTAATCCCACCAAAAACATTTTTATGTAAAATTTTGCCGCCAAGACATATGGCTCGTACTGTCAAAAAGTTTTCAGATCTCATGTAGAGCCAAGCTTATAACTCTACATGCACTTACTCTACAAGCCCTAACTTCACAAACTCTACACACCGTAGTCAAAATATGTGGCTTGGCCGTTTCGCTACCGTTACATGGGAGTAAGGTGAAAAATGTATTCACTGTTCATTATTTTTTTGTTATTCAATAGTTTTTGTAGTAGTGAAACGGCCAAGCCACATATTTTGACTACGGTGTGTAGAGTTTGTGAAGTTAGGGCTTGTAGAGTAAGTGCATGTAGAGTTATAAGCTTGGCTCTACATGAGATCTGAAAACTTTTTGACAGTACGAGCCATATGTCTTGGTCATATGTCCCGTGCCCCCAGAAAAACTTGTTATAATGAACTGCAGTGTGCTGTCATAGTGAAGTAATTAATTAACTCTTTCAGGCCTCACAAACATGTCCAAATATCAAATTATAATAGTATACTGATATTGGATGGCTATAAGCAAAGCATATGGTCTTATTCTGTTTCCAGTATTGTATTTTTTCTACAAGAGCTTCCTTACTCACCTAACAAACCTAACTTGCATGGGGATTGTGATAAACCATGTATGTATGTGGGTAGCTAAAATAAAATGTGTAGTGTATTTTTTGTTCTACATAATTTAACATATTCATAATCATTTTAATTGCTTTAAAAATAAAGTTAACATTTATTAAGCTATAACTTCACAATATGGCAGAAAGTCATTCTTATTCATATTTTATTGCTAAACAGTGAACATGATTATGAAGCAGAAATGAAAAACAATAACCTAGGACAATTTCTATGATGTCATAAAACATTGATAGACAATCAATATCATTCCAGTCAGTAGTCACTGCTGAATGCTTATCAATTGACATGATTTCCATTGCCATACATAAGATTGTATGTAATTGACCTAAGTTAGAAATAGAAATCTTAATTTAAGATATGCTCTATATTTATTGATGTTTTAACTATTGTAAGAACACTTACTCTAATTAATTAATAAAGATCACTTGCGGTGCATTAGTCTCTCAAAAACTCAAATCTGCTAAATGACCTATTTAAATATAAATTTTCTTTTTGTTCGCTTAAATACTGGGTTGGTTTAGTCATAAACAAATATATGTCAGATATTTCACTCTGGCACTGTTGGGTATGACTAAATCACAACAGCTAATCCACAATAAAGTAATGGATGTAAAATTATTATTAGAAACATTTTCCTGGCCAAACATAACTTTGCAGAAACAATTTGGTATCCAGATATAGACACTGAGAGACACATAGCTCCAACTGTGAGTCCCAGCAAGTAAACTTATAAATTTGTATGCTTGCAAAATTTGATATTCACTCATCAACTGCACTGTAATGGATTAGCATATCTGTAAAAGTACCATCAGTTTTTTTTACACAAGATAAAATAAATAAATAAAAAAATATCCTGGGACATTCCTCACACATGGTCATCTGATCCCAAACTAAGCAGAGCCTGTACTATGGAACTCAGGACATACATGTTCATGCACACAAATGCATGTCCTGTGTGGACAATCGCACCCACAACCTGCGGCACGTAAGGTGAACCTTATCCAACTGCACCAACCGCCCATCAAGATAAATTAATGTATGCTTAAATCCACCAAAATAGTAAGTAGTTGTTTATGGTTATAGTATTGACCAATAGAAATTGATAATTAACTCATCAAGCAGCGAAGGGGGTTGTGGCTAGAATTAAAATTTGTATGGAATGGTGACTAAATGACAGTTAATTCCTCATACTCTAATGTGGAGTGTAGTGCACTTTGACTGCAGTTCTCCTTAAACTCCAATGTGGAGAAATATGTCTTTAATGTGAACCTGTTAGCTGTTTAACAAATAAAGTTATTTTTTTGACATATTCAGATAGAGAACCTCTCCCATTTTACAAAAATATTCTGGCTGGAGTGATATATTTAATTAAACATTGCTTTGTATATTGTCATAAGAAATACGATAGTAGTATTTCAATTTATGTATAGAGCTAAATATTATAAGTTATTTGACATCAACCAAGTTTTTTCTAATATGTAAATCAAACATAAACGCACCTGGTTGAAAGTTTTTCCATTGTAAATGCCGACTATAGATCCAACCATCTCAGGGACAATGATCATGTTGCGCAGGTGAGTCTTTACAATCTCTGGTTTCTCATTAGGAGGAGCCTCCTTCTTTGCACGGCGGAGTTTCTTCACCAAGGCCATGGGTTTGCGCTTGAGACCGCGGGCAAACCGCCGGCGAGCGCGGGCATGCATGAGCTCCATGAGTTGCTCACTAAAACATAAAAAATGTTAGGTTAGATTATATCAAATTATTCTATTATTTCATTGTCAAGCCATAAGTATACCAATAGTTGTCATTTTTATTTCGCTGAATAAAGAACAATGTGAATTTATAAAATAGCTAATATGAAACTAGGTAGGAACCGGTCCGTAAAAGTGCAGCAAAGTAATGTGTTATTATTTAGGGATAATTTTCAAATGGTATAAACTCACTTGGGCATATCAAGAAGTTGATCGAGATCAACTCCTCGGAAGGTGAACTTCCTGAAGGTACGTTTCTTCTTGAGAGTTTCGTCGACCTGGAAAACGTAAACATTGTTTGTCACTGCTGGAAGTGTTTGAAAATAACACCAAAAATTATTGATCAAATAACACCACTATTTAACACTGTATCAATTTCGGATATCAATAACACGATTCTTTGAATAAAACTAGATGAAACACTCAAAATATTTTACAAACCTCAGCCATGTTTCCGATTTGTTTGACAGAACCGACAGAAAAGGAGGTTATTTTTAGTGTTGCCAGATCAATTTCACGACATACGCTCAAGCGGCCAGTGTTGTCAGTGGACGATAGTCAAAAGTAACATAAGACAAATCAAAAAGTTACATTTTCTTAATTTATGAAGAAATACAAATCCTAACTAATAATGACATGCAGATAGCCTATGGTATGGAGGACATAGACTACTTTTTATCCCAAGAACTCAGGTGAAACCGCGGCAGTATTGTGTACGGGGGGGGGGGGGGGGGGCAGACAAAGAAAATCCCTTATAAGAAGCTATTTCTAAGGTAGGTAAGGTAAGGTTTCTAAGGGGCAGGGAGGAGCAGCTGCCCCAGCTGCTCCTCCCTGCCCGTACCTCGCTACGCCCATGGAGACAGCTACTGTAATTTGGCACTATTTCTCAAAAATAATTGTTAAGTTTCGAAATATAACAGGTGGAGATTTCGAGATGGCAATGCTGTGATGGGATTACGAAAATCTTTTCAAATTTTTTTTTTGAGTTTTCAGTGTTGGTCCCAAAGTAAAAGTTGTTCAGCATGACTAACCCAACATAGGTTTCAAATATATGCCATCTCGAAATCTCCACCCAGTATAATTGATCGAATAATTAATTGGATGTTAAATTAGACGATGAAACGAAACAAATAAAACTACTCCACTCCATCCAAAGTTGGATTTGGCCGGACATTTTGCCCTAAAAGCTGAATATACCTTTTTTTTTAAAGCATGACATAAATTTATACAAGCCGATCATGCTCTAAAAGCTGGATAATATTTCATAATAATAAAGACAACCCAATTACTTTTCATTATTTACGAATTAATCGTGTAATGAACAAGCTTATCTAACACAAATTAATCTATTATGTATCAGTTATTCTAATTGAGTATGAAAAATATTAAGTCTTAGGCAGCCAAACAAAACGCCTGACAAAAGCCAGACAGACCATATGCGCAAATTTTTGACCAAACACGACCGTAAAAAGCCAAACATGTCCTAGCCGGACACCTTTGTTTATACCAAACTTTGTCTTCTAAGTTCATGCCATTGCTATCTTCTTCAATCTTCAAGTGTGATAAAGTGAAAGAAAATAGACAATGGCTGAAAATAAAGTGCGCCAACACTACGAACGAAAAATTCCATGATACTTTTCGTTTCACCGATTTTTTGTTTGCTAGAAAATATTTGAATAATCAAGTACAAAAAGTTACATAAAAAGTTAAATAATATTACTTATGAGAGGGTCAAAAGTAACGTAAAATGTTACAAAAGTAACATTCTGGCGACGCTGGCAAGGAAGGACTTTCGTACAAATTAGGCATGGTATAATAATTTGGTATTTTTGGCAAAGATTTTCTCTTCTTAGCTTATTTCACTGCATTTGGTAGTTTTAAAGTAAAAAAAAAAGTCAGCTTGCAGACTGTTATCATCTGTAATGTGGAATTTTTCAATTTTTCCTGAATTATACTAGCATGAAAAAAATATTCCCCCATGTCTTTCTATCCCTAAGCGCTCGTGTACACGACGCCGAGTTCTCTTGGTAGTTAGTGGACGCCGCAGCCACACCGCAGCCGCACCGGCACCCCGCCACTCGTACACGAGCGCTAAGCTTTAGGCAAAGAATTTAAAACGTCCAGAACGTAGATTGAAGATTAGGGTCCAGAAGGATAGTCTTCTCTATGGGAACACGAAATAAATAAGCCATAATTGACAGTATTTAAAAGTAATAAGTTTAGGTAATTAAAAGTGACTAAATCGCAATACTTACACATGGAAGGTTAGTTTTTTAGTTTTTCCTTGGTTTTTATAAGTGTTATGACAGTATTTCAATATGCTAGTTGGCATTTTTCATTTAATCAGTACAGCGAGTATGACGCGATGACAGCCGTGCGCAGTACGAACTGAGTGCGATTTGCTCAGGAGCCCCTCAAGCGGAGTGATATTAAATGTCATGCTTTAGTAAGGCTGACTATCCATCTGGGTAGAGGCACGATGCCCTACGAAAATCTTTGGCTTTCGGACATATACAATACAAAGAAATATAATCACTACGTTCTAATGCAATACGAGTCTTTGCTTTAGGCACAGGCTTTAGGATGCCTGGGTGGTGGGTGATCGGTCGGTGAACCATTTCGTAAAAAGCAATTCGGTTAATAATTTTTATGTGCAGGGACCCTGCTTATGACTTTTTGTCGAGAACTTGCAGAGTGACGTTGCGTTTTCGTTTTTATTTTCATAAATTCGTGAATTTTGATTTTTAACCGACTTCAAAAAAAGAAGGAGGTTCTCAATTCGGATGTTTTTTTTATGTTTGTTACCTCATAACTCCGGCATTTATTAACCGATTTGGAAAATTATTTTTTTATTTGAAAGCTTTGTGTATATAGTAATAACTGGAGATGGCAAACACAGGCGACCCCCTCTGCCAAAGCACGTTGGCCATATGGCCATATGCGTTTAAAAACTAGTTCGAGCGACCAGTGTTGCCAACGTAGGCGATTTATCGCCATTTAGGCTACTCAGGACGAAAATCGGCGAGGTATAAATCTGAATGGCGACTGGTCGCCTTTTAGGCTACTTCAATGACAAGGTATTTAATATAAGCCGAATCACAAGCAAGCATCATCGTAAGAATAAATAATCTATGCACAAACAAAATGTAAAGTTCAGTGATATTAACTAACAAAAAACGGCCATCCTATATGTTTGTGGTATGTGAGTTTCGGGGAATACCATGAATTTGTCTTATGCCACGTACTATACGGACTTGAAGAATCTAAAAAGCCCACAAACGAATCGGGTACACGCCTAATGTAGCGGACGCACTATCTATGAACACTATTCTTTATTGTACTTGTTATATTGTATTGTATTGTTATAGCTCCATTTGGTTCAAGTCAAACTACCGAAGTTATTCAGCAGTTTGACCTTCATAAGTTCCCTAGGGCCTCAATTGAGTCAATGGCTTTGATTTAACACATACATTTTTAAATCTTAAAGTAAATATATAAAAATGTATTGATGACAACATTATAATTTTATTCATAGTTTTATAGTGGCTTTTGGCCCCGAATGTTTTGGGCTACTTTAGGCTACCAGCAGCGACACTGAAATTCGGCTACTTTAGGCTACTTAAGCTATCAAAAAGGGCGACATCAGGCCCTGCGCTGTTGGCAACACTGCGAGCGACGTCCACTGCCATTTGGTATCGTTTAGTGTCGCGAGATTGAGCTCCAAAAAATGGTTAATTGTGCCGTTTTCTTATGTAAAAGGCGATCTGCCACATCAAATCTGCGAGAACATTGTGTTTCCTATCATATATGAGTATTATAACGAACCAATATGTTTGTATTTAAGTAATATCTCGAAATAAAATAATAGCCGTTACGACAAGTAAACGACAGAAAATACATTGGTACGGAGCTTAGATTAAGGACTAGGTAGATAGGCTGTCAGCGAATGGCGAAGAAGATAGCGATAATTCGACATAGTTACATATAATACAGCTACGTACAATTAATAGTGCCATACTTACACTTTCACCCCATTATGTGGGTAAACCAAGGATGTTAAGAAAAGTCGGATATATTCTCACCAACAAAAAAACTGTGTCACTCAAGTCGGCCACCACGCTGTACGTACAAGCCGGCACGCACACATTAGTTGAGCACGGGTAATCGACTCTGTGTAAACGGCGACAGAGTCTAGTTTCCAGCGGAATGGCCAATATGTGTGCGTGAAAGGTGGCCGACTCCATAGACACAGTTTTTCGTTAGCGAGAATATGTCTTCCGTAGTCTTTAGGGTAAACTGGTATTGGGTATTTTGGTTTTACTACGAGTCGTAATTTTATCAATGGTGTGGCAGGTGATATTGTTATAACTTTATAGAAGTCATAATAAAACACGGGAATGATGAAGTATAGTTTAATTAAGACCAAATTATACAAAATAAAAAGGTACGTACAGGCTAGAAGATTTTTTTGTATGAGTTGTGACTTATCACGTTTTGACCGCAACCTCCTCTTTTATTGATTTTATATACTGTACTGATAGGTGATGTATTCTGAAGACACATTAATACCTAATTATCCTTTGCTTCCATATAAACTCGCAAATTTTCACATTTAGAGAGTAACTCTAAATGTGAAAATTGAATGGTTGAGCCATGCGGATCTGAAAAAGAAAAAATATATTTCATGATACATGCATGACTCATGCAAAAAAATATTTGATTAATCAACATTTTGACATGACATAATCGTCGTTATTTGTAAATTATTATTTCCGCGTCAGGCGAATTCAAAACAATTACTTCTTATGTATCAAACTTACCTATAAATATAACTATGAATGGTTCTTTATGAAAACTAAAAAAAATAAAACACGCTATTTAAAGTGGTAAAATTTATAAAATGTTGGTATCCCCATCAACTTATAATCCGACTATTTACGAAGGATCGCGCTTTCCTACACCAAAAAGGAAGTCCCGTCTTCGTGGAAGATTGCCCACGTGCACCCAGTGCCCAAAAAGGGCGACAGATCAGACCCGACGAATTACAGGCCTATCGCCATCACCTCTCTTCTCTCAAAAGTCATGGAGCGAGTGATCAACACGCAGCTTTTGAGATACCTGGAGGATCACGAGTTGTTGAGCGACCGACAATATGGCTTCCGCCACAGTCGCTCAGCTGGTGACCTCCTTGTGTATCTCACGCACGGTTGGTCACTCGCTATCGAGAGTCAAGGTGAGGCTTTGGCAGTGAGCCTAGATGTGGCGAAGGCGTTCGATCGGGTCTGGCACAGGGGTCTTCTTACGAAGTTACCAGCATACGGGCTTCCCGAGGGATTATGCAAGTGGATCGCCAGCTTTCTGTCCAGCAGATGCATAAGAGCCGTCGTCGATGGTAGCTGCTCCGATAGCATGGACATAAATGCTGGCGTCCCGCAAGGCTCTGTGTTGTCACCAACACTGTTCCTACTGCATATCAATGATATGCTGTCTATTGACGGCATTCATTGCTATGCGGACGACAGTACAGGGGACGCTCAATACACGGGCCGTGCAAATATCCCTCATTCCGAGGTGGAGGAAAGCCGCGAACGGCTGATGTCTGAAATCGAGAGTACACTAACTAGTGTCTCCGATTGGGGTCGACTAAACCTAGTCCATTTCAACCCCACCAAGACTCAAGCCTGCGCGTTCACCGCTAAGAAAACCCCATGGTGTGTGGCTCCACAATTCCAGAACACCTCCTTGAACATCAGTCAAAGCATCGGGATCCTTGGTGTCGACATTGTGTCGACAAGTCACTTGGAAGACAAGGTTAAGCTGGCATCCAAAAAGCTTGGAGTACTCAATAGAGCGAGGCAGTACTTCACATCGGGGCAAAGGCTGCAACTTTATAAGTCGCAGGTCCGGCCTCATATGGAGTACTGCTGTCATCTATGGGCAGGAGCACCTGGATACCAGCTTGGGCCTTTAGACTCGGTTCAGCGACGTGCCATCAGAATTGTTGACGATCCCGAGCTTACAAGCGGTTTAGAGCCCCTTAGTCTGAGGGGAGACTTTGCCTCCTTATGTGTGTTCTACCGCTTGTATAACGGAGAGTGTTCTAAGGAATTGTTCGACTTGATGCCCACAGCTACTTTCTACCATCGCAACTCTCGCCATCGACGGGGAGTCCATCCTCACATATTGAAACCAGAATTGTTTCGAACTGTGCGGGCTCAAAGGAGTTTTCTTCCGCGGACGCTCAGATTGTGGAATGAGCTCCCCGCCGTGGTTTTCCCATTGGAGTACAGCATGGGGTTCTTCAAAAAGGGTCTGAAGAGATTTCTTCAGGGTCGGCAACGCGCGAGTGATGCCCCTGGTGTTGCAAGCGTCCATAGGCTACGGTAACTGCTTACCATCAGGCGGGCCGTATGCTTGTTTGCCACCTTAGTGGTATAAAAAAAAAAAAAAAAAAAAAAAATGACACATAGTACCATCTTTGAGTATATAGCTTGGAGTACGCAAGCGCCAATTCTAGTACTGAATTCTTTCTGCCAGTTTTAGCGGGAGGCGAGGTAAACACGCACAGCACACATTTACCACAGATTACTAAATAGTTACTACGTAACAGATAAATCACTCCATACAAAATTTACAATACCTACTGCTATAATAGCCTACTTTTTTGAGTCGCTAGACGTTGCGAACGAAAATGCACCTAAGCTTACGAGCGTAAACTGAGTTTTTCTTTGTAGCTACTCGCCGCCGCGTGGTTAGCGTGGATTGCCAGGGATGCCTCTGTCGATAAAGATCTCAGTAGGTATTTACAGTACTTACACTTCATGATATCAAAAAGTAAAATGCTTTTTATTTTTCCAGCAAGTTAATTTGTTAAAAATAAGAAGTTTCCTACAAGTGTTTTATTTTTATATAGATAGCTGACCCGACAAACGTTGTTCTGCCATATCGACGCGATTTCGTTTGCGTGGTGTTGTACCCTATTCCGTACCTATATCGTAAGTTTTGCTCGTCACGTAAACAAGTTATTTGTTGAGTGTAATGAAAAGGATAGAAGAAGAAATAGAGAAGTAAAGGGCACATTTAATCTACATTAAATACATAAGGTAAAGAACATATTTAACTGGATAAGGATCAATTCTATATTGGTCAAAATAGCTTTGCAAATAACCTTCTGAATATGAATATTTTTTAGGAGATAGGTATATTCCACCACGGACTTTTCTGTAGACATATTGAAGACCTACAATTCTTTACGACATTTTGTTCTAACATCAATGGTTTTTTCGCAGCACACGCGATATTAGGAATTTTATAAGTATTATTTTATACACCTTGGGAAGTTTTCGTAGGGATGCCTATTTTTTAAAAATAAGATATAGCCTATATCTTGCTATCATATACAAAAATATGTTTTTGAATCCGACTGTTTAAAAAAACAAAAAAAACTCTTCCGCTTTATTACTTATATTAATATAGTACCTATATGTAGATTAATAAAATATTGCTTGTCGAAATTCACAATTGTTGAACCTTATTGTGGAGAATACTCGGAATCGAACAAAAAGTTTAAAAAAGGAAACAAGTACATACAAGCGGAGTTAATATTTTTATAGTTCAAATATCGTGCAACCGGGATTCTGACTCATATTTTGATCAAAGTACAATAAACGTGGCCTCTAGATCTTTTACATAATTATAAAAAGGTACTTTAAACCTTCCATAGAAAGAACAACAAACAGTTCGAGCGAAATATATGCGTACGAACGCGCCACGCGGCTGTCGACAATCAACTGAGAAATGGACTGGTGACGGTCCGGCGGCCGGTAGGCAATTATCGCGCGCAAGTACATGGAGTGAGAGATGCCTGACATTTACCACAGATTACTAAATAGTTACTCACGCACACTCATGCAGAAAGTTGAGCCATCTCTATAAACGCACACACAAATAAAAGCTGACACACAAACACAAAACAAGCACACAAATAAAGAATCACTGTGTTGCGCTATGGTTACGCCTTTGTTTAGATGCACACTAGCTCAAAAAAGCTAGTGATGGGGTGTTGTTAAGGACCGATAAAAAGAATGATACTAAATGAATGGAATGGAGATTGTACAATGTTATTTATATCTCCCTACATTAATAGCTTATAATCCTTTACTAATATACGAAAGCAGGATTATTATTATTTTGTTTGTTTAAACGCGCTATCTCTGGAACTAGCAGTCGGATTCGAAAAATTCTTTCAATACTAGGAAGCTACATTATCCCCGATTGTTATATACGTTATCCCGGGAACGCGGGTGAAACCGTAGCTCTCACCCTCATTCCCGGTGTAAAAAGTAGCATATGTACTTCTCCACACCATAAGCTATCTGCTTGCCAAATTAAATCGCGATCGGTCCAGAGGTTTAGACCACGCATTTCTCTGAAACTGTTTATCGGATTGTGACTTCAACTTAGGGAACAGTGCAAGTTTCATTAAAATCAGTTCAGTAGTTTTGAAAATATGGACTAATGTGTAAGTATTACTGCCTAGCTTATTGATATGAGCTACGGGTGTGGTGTCAAAAGGAAAGCATCTCAATACCTTGGACAAATTCTAGTGCATGTAAATTCGATACGAGCTACTGCAGTGGACTATGATTACTCAATGGTAAACTGGATGGAGTCTACACTACACTTATCAATCAAGAAAAATACAAATTCTCTAAATATTTATTTATTAAGAAAACCAACAGCGGTACACAACATATACTTATTAGAAAAAAATATTACTTTTTTTAATGAAATAAATGAAAATAAAATAAATTTATTTACATGAATATGGTAGGAGTAGTGTATGTAATGTCTTGGAGTAGTAAGTACATACCACTTTGATGGCAAACAAGTATTACAACAACAATAATTGAAAACTGTTATATAAAAAACTTAAACGGACTTCATAGTACACTAAGAAGTAATCTAATCCCGATCTGATAACAATGAGACCCATCGGGAAATGTACCCTTCCAAACAAAAGAAGAATTTTCCAAATCACGACAATAAATGACGAAGTTATGAAGTAAAATCAATTCGCTTGTATTTTTTTTTAAATGTTTGTCACGAAAAATACAAGCGAATTGAGAACCTCCGCCTTTTTTTGAAGTCGGTTAAAAATATATTAGTTTTAACTAAAATTAAGTCAATAAATGCTTTCAACGAAATCTTTAAATAATTACAACAAAATTATTAATTACCAACAAATATTCCAGTTTATACTTCTAAAAACTAAAAATGACTAAATGAAAAAGTTAAATCAGCAGAAGAGCACGTGTTTCATATAACAATACCTATTCTACCAAATTGTACGGTCCGTCCGTCAGTCTGTCTGTCTGTCAGTGGACTGTGTCTCATGAACCGTTATAGGTACACCGTTGACATTTTCACAGAATGTGTATTTCTATTGCCGCTATAACCACAAATAATAAAAATGAAATAAAATTAAAGGGTCACATTTGATAATCTTTTAGGGCTTTATACACAAATATACAACATTTTGTAGGTGTATGTCTGTATGTTTGTTGACGCATATATCCGAAACTATTAATCGAATTGTGACTATTTTTTTATTCTATGTCTATTTTTAACTGTTATACAAGTAATTTATTTTAATATTAATATGAACAAAAAAATAATTTGTTTTAATTAGTTGGGGTATCTACGTACACATGAAGTAGGTACTACTCATTACTCTAAGATCTCAATCATTCACTCAAATGGTCTCAGCTATGTCCCCGCACTACGCAAATCGCTCCTTGTACTACGTGTTAGCTACCATCGTACCACCGTATTTTCAGTCGTTTACTTGTCGTAATTTATGTTATTTTATTTCGAGATAACACTAAAATACAAACATATTGGTTCGGTATAATACTCACAAATGATAGGAAACGCCATGTTCTCGCAGATTTGACGTGGCAGATCGCCTTTTGCATGAGTAAACAGCACAATTTACCATTTTTTTCGGAGCACAATCTTACGACACGGAACGATACCAAATGGTAGCGGATGTCGTTCGAACTAGTTTTTATAAATGCATATGGCCATATGGTCAATGTACTTTGGCAGAGGGGGTCGCCTGTGTTTGCCGCCTCCAAGCTATGTACTTAATGAGTACCATAGTTAACCACCCCACAATAACAAACCTCACACTTTGGTCGGTTAGCACTAAAAACAAATTTTGTTGATCATCGTATTTCGACGAAATTATCTATTAAATTTGCATGATATTGAGAGAAAATACACTTGAGTATAGTAATCCTTTGATTTCCTTACTGTATCAGTTAAAAAAATCTACATACCGATGAAAGGTTATGTTTGGTTAATTTCGTTCACTACGGCTTTTACAGTCAATTACACAACAATTCACCATCACTGCACACTAAACAATATATTTGAGAATATAAAAAAGTCACAAATAACATTCAATTAGCACATTTCACAGCTCTCATCAACAAATATCTTTTGCAACCAGAAACTTGCTTGCCATCAACGAGTTCAACGACACCGATTTTGACACTGATGTCAAGAATAGAAACCTATACGCGAGATAGGGACAAAAAAATATGCTCAGTCCTGCTCTCACATACACGTTTTGCCATATACATATCTCGTTTTCGTAATTATTATTATTTTAGTGACCAATCTACCTAATCCTTAATCTAAGGTACGGAGGTAGCTCACAGGTAGTACCAGGAGTGATTAGCGTAGTGCGGGGACATAGCGTGAACCTAAGAATCAAGATTCTTGTGTCGAACATTTGACTGTACGATTGAGATCATAGAGTAATTAATACATTATACATTAGTGAATTGATTATTTGTTTCTTCAAATTAATGTTAATAGTACATTATGATACTTGTGTGCAAAGTTGGTTATTAACACTCGAGGCAGTATTAAGTTTGTATTATTATAGGCAGTATTAATAAGTTTGTACCTCACTGCAAGTGATATGTGTGTAGACCATAGCATTTTAATTTAAACGGGTAAAATAGTATGACAGCAGAAGGCTGTAAAAAAAAACTTGCGCGCCATATTTGTTAACGTTCTCATTGTGTGGTTGATTATTATCAAAAAATCTACTTAAAAAATATAATTCTATTTTTTCCTCGCAAGTGTGTTGAAAAACGTCGTATGACACGCGTTTGCATTGATTATTACACTCTCGGTTCACTTATCGCGTTCGCCTCACGCGCTTAATTCCGCCTCGTCTGTAATGACCAACTTTGCACACATGTATCACAATGTATATTATAATGTGAAATGCCGGAAGACTGCAATAGAAGTAAATAAACAAAATTTTCTAACATACCAAAAGACTTTTCTTACTCAATAAAACGATGATAGCAATCAGAACCTAGCTTGTTTCTTAATTTCTCGTTTATTTTATTTATCCTAAGAAGGGTTAAAGGTGTTGGCAGGTTTATACATTCCTATAATTTCGTCATTTTGGTTTATTTCAAAATGGCGTCGACGGAAGACTTATATGTCATGTTTCGAAGATACAAGCAACTAAAATTTTACAATTAAAAAAGATAAAAATATATTATTTTTAATGCAAAATTAATTACTACACCCAAAATCTATACCCAATAAATTATAGTTAAAAAAAACTAAAATACACGCTTCAACTCACATTTGAAATAAATAAAAAAACTTTGTTCACTGACAATAGTTTGTCAGAGTTTACGCAGCAAGCCGCGGGGTAGAGTTCACGTTAACATATAGTCCTTCGTAGGCTAGAAAAAATCATAAGAATCGGTTTACTTCCAGAGATTTCTCGAACCAACAGACAACAAACAATCTAGCATTGTATATTATACTAGCTATCTTCTGCGGTTTCACTCGCGTTCCCGGGATAAAGTAGCCTATAGCATTTAGGGATAATGTACCTATGCTACCTATATAGTAGTGAAATATTTTTTCGAATCCGACTGGTTGTTCCAGAGATTAGCGCGTTTAAACAAACAAACAAAAAATAACTCTTCAGCTTTCGTATATCGGTATTGATTATAAACCAAATTATGTAGGTATACAAATAACATTGAATAATATCTAGAATCATTAATTGTATCGGTTCTTAACAACCCCATCACTAGTTTTTTGACCTAGTGTGCCATTAAACAAAGGCGTAAACGCAGTAATTCCTTATTTGTGTGCTTGTTTTGTGTTTGTGTGTCAGCTTCTATTTAAATGTGCGTTTATAGAGATGCTTTAACCTTTTGCATGAGTGTTTGTGAGTAAGTAAATGTGTGCTGTGCGTGTTTACCTCGCCTCCCGCTAAAACTGGCAGAAATAATTCAGTACTAGAAGTGGTGCTTGCTTATTTGGATTTGGTTGCCAAACTTAAAACTAGGAAGAAGAAGAATAACCATGCCTATGCAAGTCTAACCAAAGTAGCGAAATTCCAAGTCTATCCCTCTTATTACAAAACATGGTTTTGAGCAAACCCAGGTTTTAAAATAGCCTCGTCTGTTTTTATTATATGACGTTAGAAAGTGACAGTGACCGGTTTTACTAAACTTGCTTAAAACCTTTTATTTATTCTTTTGTAATAAGGGTCAAAGGGTGAGTCTAACATAATATACATGAGGGCATTGTTTGTTGGTTGGTTAACTTTATTTGTAGTTTACAAACATTATTTCTGAATGAGTTAAAAATAAAACAAGTAAATTGTTAAACTTAAATTATATTTTATCATGCTTGATCACAGACATTTTCATTAGTGGACTTCAATAACTTGGATAATCTTTTACCTATTAATTTTGGATATGTTTTTGTTTTTATCAAAAACTCTTTAGACTGGTGAGTGACAGCTCCATTCTGAAGCTGGTATTTGCAAAGCATATGTAAAGGTTCAATGAGTTGTTCCCTATACTTAGGGTCCCTTTCCAGCTGTGACAATGCCTCTGCAGCTGTTTCAAGTGTACTTAAACATCCTTCTGTAGGTTGTGTACGTATAATATAACTGCTTGTATTGCTTGTCATAAGCTTAACTTGTTTTAATTCATGAAGTATAGGACTAGACGCATATATTGCTTTTGCTTGAGGCCATGTGCCATCTAAAAGTATGAGATTATATGAATCATTTTCATTTTCCAAGTCTTTGATATCAATTGCAGCTTTACTTGGATAGAGGAGTAAAGTGTTTGGTTCATTCAGTATATTTTCTAAGTTTTCATGTTTAGGTTGTGGAAATTTCTTCCCTTTGAATATAAGGCACTTATTATAATCCAAGCCCAGTTGGAGCATTGGTGCTGTACGGAGACATCTCTTCTCTTCAGCTGGATGTTGCAGGAGTATAACTGTACTGCGTGGTTTCAATCTTTCAGGGGGCAAAGCTGTGCACCAACACACTACTGCAGGTCTCCTAGAATATTAATAATATTATTTAAGTAAGTAAGTTACTTATTGCAGTTACTTACAAAGTATTGGCGAATTATATGAATATACTTTTATTTTTAGGTTATGTTTTGAAAAAGTTTTGTATTATGATAAAGTATGTATTTACTCGCAGCTTTCACAAAGTTCCCGCATTATGGGAGGATCCGCTGGTATATTTGATAGATCTTCCCAAACTTCTATTTCATCCATTCTTGTTTATGTTGCAACTGTTGTATTTATTGTACAGTACACTTGTCATCTCCACCTAAACATTTTATCTGCTGAACAAGGATTAGTGATAATTTTCGATACACTAATGAAATAAAACAATAAAAACCGCTTACGTTTCCCGCATTTTCATTAGTTTTACCTATTATTGTTCACTGCCTTTTATCTAAATAAATACAATACAGCTACCAGCTACACAACCATAGAATACTATTACTTGTACACAACCACAGAACAATATACCTAGCTTTATGAATAGTTACTATACTCTTTGATACCTAGGTACACAACACACAATAAGATTCTTGCAACACACCTATACCTAGGGTTGCCAGGTCGCCAAACCTAATAGCCGGACAGACATTTGAGTAGAAAGGCCGGACAAAAGGTACGACTATTTTTTTGTGAAATCAAGTTTTTTTGATTATTATCATAAATCTTGTTAAATTCTAGTGAAATAAAAAATAAAATCGAATGCCAAATCAATCTTAGGTAGGTACTTCATTTCAATCAGTCAAATAGTCATCAGTCAAAATTAAATTCTAGATTAAACATTTATCAACATATTTAAATTCGCGCTCGCTCGTTTGCGAAATGTAATAAGCCTAACAAAAGCCGGACAAGCCGAACACCGTTTATTTTGGCCGGACACGCAATCAAAAAGCCTACCAATGTCCGGCTTTATCCGGACGCCTGGCAACGCTACCTATACCTAGACTTTTTGGCGGGAACTTGCAGAGTGACGTTGCATTTTCATTTTTATAAATTCGTGTATTTTGAGTTTTATTGCATATTATCGGTGGTATTTTATCCAATAAAGATCAATCCATGTGCACCAGTGAAGTCAAATGAAATGAATTATGTGTATCGTGACTTTACAAGTTGTCTCAAAAATTCCGTGAAAAGTTTTAGTACAATGACCACCATTTTACTAAAACATGACTGGACGGTGACTGAAAATGCGGACTATGTGAAAGTTAATGTGCGTTCTATATGAAAATGATATTATAAATAAAATGTATGCGACTGAAGGACTTTGTTCCCATGGTCATGAACAGATTATATAAAAAAAAAACTAATCTAGGATCCTAGGTTTTTTTTCTTTTTTAATTTGTTGGCGTCACACGGCTTGTGTATTTTGCCATTTTCCAGTTATATTATAAGTTCTAGTCACAATAAAAAACGTTCACATAGTCCTCAGTCAGTCACTGTCCATAAAAGTCATGTTTTAGTACAATAGTGGTTGTACTAAAACTTTTCACGGACTTCTTGAGACAACTTGAAAAGTCACAATACACATGATTCATTTCATTTCACTTCACTGGTGCACATGGATTGATCTTTATTGGATTATTAATTCTTTATTAATTTTTAAAATACCACCGATAATATGCAATAAAACTCAAAATACATGAATTTATGAAAATAGAAATGAAAACGCTATGTCACTGCAAGTTCCCGCCAAAAAGTCGATCCTAGGCTTGATCCTAGGTGATTTTTGACAGCAGTCAGGGTTGGATTCAGACCCCCAGAAAATAATTGTCTATGGAAAATAAAATTATACTACTTGTCGAAAATAATACTACGTTTCGCTTTTCGTTCATTTTGATAAAAATGCATTTGGAAGGAAATTTTAGTTTTGTTGTTATCGTACAAATCAACCAAATTCAGGCAAGTAGATGTATATTTCAGCCAATTCGTCAATCGGAACTTCGTCCTTGGCATTAAAATAAAATAAAATAATATTTATTAGTTTCAAAATAACTTTACAAATAGATGCGGTCTCCAGTCGCCACACTAGGATTCCCTGTGTTGTTGGGACTGGTCCCTTGCAGAATGTTTTACACTGAATTGAAACGACATAGCATGTCGTCAGATGGAATAAATATAATGGGCCCTCCACACGCTTGCCAAGCCTCGGCAAGCCTTCGCAAATTCAGACGTGTGGATGGATGTTTGCCGTGGCTTGCCAAGCGTTTGCGAGTGCTTGCCGCCGATCCGAGCCGTGTCGGTTTTCGATGCACAAATCAAAGGAAGTTTGCGGCAAGCACTTGCGAACCATCCACAAGTTTTTGTGTAGTTAGTATCGCTTGCGCACTAGCGGCGAACAGACGTGTGCCTGCTTACTGTTAAAACTATTCAATGCCTAAAAATAAAAGAGTTAATGTTCTATCCAGTAATTATACAATTCCTCGAATGCTGAAAAATGCAGGATGCATTACCCTGCATTTTAACTGACGAAAAAACGAAAGTTTAAAGTTTACACGTATATATTTTTTTATGTATGAACATGCATAACTTTTTATTGAGTAGTCCGATTTTAATCATTCTTTTTTTATTGGATATACTCGAAGTTGGTCCCATAGTATAAATTTGGAAAAATAGCTACCCTATAGGTGGGAAATAAGGGCTGATTTATTGTTCACTCACAGATTTTAATGCTGAATTGTGTATTAAATTAAACGTAATCAAAAATTAAGTATGTAATAATGCATAAACCTACTGCGTAAACAAAAAGAGTTAATGGTAGATCCAGTAATTTTACGATTCCTCGAATTTCCTGCATTACCCTGCATTTTAGACGTATTGATCAGAAACAAGATACTAATGCATGGAATCATGTCAGTAAAATTTTAAATGAGCATGTTATGGAAATAAAATACAAGAAATAAATACTTATGGTTACATTCCGTAAACATTTAAAGAAGAAACGTTATTGCATAAACGAGCTCGACGTCCGTCATGCTTGCTTGTGAACGCACTACCAACGCTGCTCGCAAGCGTTTGCAAACGTGTGGATGGCAACGTTTGTCTCCCTTGATTTGTACAAGCGTTTGTGGGAGTTTGGAGTTTGCGGCAAACGGCAAGCGTATAGACGAGGCATAATACACATTATGGGCCCTCCACACGCTTGCCAAGCCTCGGCAAGCCTTCGCAAATTCAGACGTGTGGATGGATGTTTGCCGTGGCTTGCCAAGCGTTTGCGAGCGCTTGCCGCCGATCCGAGCAGTGTCGGTTTTTGATGCACAAATCAAAGGAAGCTTGCGAACCATCCACACGTTCGTGTGTAGTTAGTATCGCTTGCGCACTGGCGGCGAACAGATGTGTGCCCGCGTACTGTTAAAACTTTTCAATGCCTAAAAATAAATGAGTTAATGGTCTATCCAGTAATTTTACAATTCCTCGAATGCTGAAAAATGCAGGGTGAATTACCCTGCATTTTTAACCGACGAAAAAACGGAAGTTTAAAGTTTACACGTATATATTTTTTTATGTATGAACATGCATAACATTTTATTGAGTAGTCCGATTTTAATCATTCTTTTTTTATTGGATATACTCGAAGTTGGTCCTATAGTATAAATTTGGAAAAATAGCTACCCTATAGGTGGAAAATAAGGGCTGATTTATTGTTCACTCACAGATTTTAATGCTGAATTGTGTATTAAATTAAACGTAATCAAAAATTAAGTATGTAATAATGCATAAACCTACTGCGTAAACAAAAAGAGTTAATGGTAGATCCAGTAATTTTACGATTCCTCGAATTTCCTGCATTACCCTGCATTTTAGACGTAAAGTATTGATCAGAAACAAGATACTAATGCATGGAATCATGTCAGTAAAATTTTAAATAAGCATGTTATGGAAATAAAATACAAGAAATAAATACTTATGGTTACATTCCGTAAACATTTAATGAAGAAACGTTATTGCATAAACGAGCTCGACGTCCGTCATGCTTGCTTGTCAACGCACTACCAACGCTGCTCGCAAGCGTTTGCAAACGTGTGGATGGTTGGTTGATGTTTGTCTCCCTTGATTTGTTCAAGCGTTTGTGGGAGTTTGGAGTTTGCGGCAAACGGCAAGCGTATGGACGAGGCATCAGGAGTCAATAGAGCGATTTACTACAACTATTACAACTTTATTTTTTAATAAATTTCAACCAAAAACAGTAGTCAATCGACCTAAAGGTAAAATTATGTAATTTTTTTTGGCGTAGTATAATGGCATTACGATACTACATACTACACATCATAAAATTATGGTACAAATAGTATAATTATACTACGAAATCCAACCCTGACAATAGTTATAGTGACACACAGGGCCCTCACAGGGATACATTTAAGTCAATTAGGGGACTTTTTGGCGGGAACTTGCAGAGTGACGTTGTGTTTTCATTTTTATTTCATAAATTCGTGTATTTTGAGTTTTATATTATCGGTGGTATTTTATCCAATAAAGATCAATCCATGTGCACCAGTGAAGTCAAATGAAATGAATCATGTGTATCGTGAGTTTTCAAGTTGTCTCAAGAAGTCCGTGAAATTTTTTAGTACAATGGTCATATTACTATTAAATCAATTTGCCGATGCAAAACAACTAACAGCTGTCAATCTGACAGCAGGATAAAATTTTGCGATCTACAAAAGTCGCTAAAATTTAACCTATCCGGCGAAATCTTATATCAGCGGACGCTCTTGAACGGGGCAGATTAAATTTTAGTCCGTTTAATTTTTCGCCTCGCGGTGTGCTTGACGTTTAGTCAGTTTAAATTTTATACTGGATACCAAGGATTATATATACTACTGGATACCTACGTGACTTTTTTTTTTTATTAAGATGTTGGCGTCACACGGCTTGTGTATTTTGCCATTTTCCAGTTATATTATAAGTTCCATACATAAGTTTACATAGTCCTCAGTCAGTCACCGTCCATAAAAGTCATGTTTTAGTACAATGGTGGTTGTACTAAAACTTATCACGGACTTCTTGAGACAACTTCACAGACATAATACTTATAAGGACAACTTGAAAAGTCACGAAACACATGATTCATTTCATTTCACTTCACTGGTGCACATGGATTGTACATGATGGTTAATATGCAATAAAAATCAAAATATACGAATTTATAAAAATGAAAACGCAACGTCACTCTGCAAGTTCCCGCCGAAAAGAGCCAAGTGTCTCCAAAAGGCGTTAAATTGGGGACGCTACAGTAGCAACAGGGTATGAAATGAAGTTAGCCGTAGGCCGTAGCGCTGAGTTCAGTGTTGCCAGACACACTATAATTACAGTATATCTTCACACTGTTTTGAAGTCTGCCGAAAAACTCTGCTTTATCTGGCAGCACTGTACTCAGCATACTTCACTCCGTCGCTAAGCTCCGTCGTCAACGACGTAAGGTCACCACTCAGTATATCAGCACAGCTACGCTTCGGCAAATACCTTGCCATGCAATGCAATGCGTATATGTCTGTATGTCCTGTGTCTGGGTGTAATTATGTATATTAAGTATGTATTTACAAACAAAAAGTAGTATAATATCAGTTATCTAGTTTCCATACAAGCTCTGCTTAGTTTGGGATCAGATGACCGTGTGTGAGGAATGTCCTCACATATCAGTGGTATTTTATCCAATATGTATTGTGTATCGTGACTTTTCAAGTTATCTCAAAAAATCCATGAAGATGACCACCATTGTAGTAAAACATGAAATGACTTTTTTGGACGGTGACTGACTGAGGACTATATAATATGATTGTGTGTGACTGAAAATTATAATATAACTCGACACTGGCAGAAATAAGTCCTAATTTGGATTAGATTGCCAAACTTGAAACTATGAAGAAAAAGAGTCATTTTTGGATGTACGGAGTAGGTAACTTTACCTACTCTTAGATTCAACTTTTTAAAAATACTTTTTACTCGACTGACCCGGAAGGAGGGTTACGTTTTTCGAGTGTATTAAGTATTTTTTTATCCTATTTTTGTCGGCAACACTGAAAACAAGCTTTCTTGCCGTATCATGTTGCCATCTATCTTAATGTGCAATAACTACTTACTAGAATAAACTACGTACTTATCCGGAATCTCAAAAGATGGCAGTACAATCGGTGTTTGATGGTTGAAAAGTTTAATTTTTGATTAATTTCTTCCAACCTTACTCATTCACTACTACAAACAAACAAAACATCAAGAAAAAATATGTTATTTCTACACGCACCTTGATGGTTGTTCTAAATCTTCGAATGTTCGTAATTTACAACTGATTTTAACTCATGGAACTTGAAACTATTGCAGTTCTACCTACCGATATTACCGGACGCCATTTTGCGCCGCAAATCGTATAGATACATTAGTCCTAAGTCTCACTCTTACATTCAAAATGTTCGTAAGAGGAAAAGAATAAGCCGCAATATTCACTGACTTTCTCCTGAGTTGTTTAGGTAGGTAGGTATAGATAAATTTTTAATACGAATGATTTGTAAACATGGAGGCCAAGTGTTATGTTGAAGTGTAAAGTAATAAAATTCTTCTCGTTTACTTCTATAACACTGGATAATGGAAGTTTCATGGAATGGTTAGTATTATGTTAAAGTTTGTAGCTTTGGATCGAAGTTAAATAAGGTAACCTAATAGTTGTAATGGGTTTAATTTCACTTATAATGTAAACGTATGCACTTATTTGGCGCCAATGTCCTAGAAGACCGTTACGCCTGTGTATTGAGTAATTTCTTATGAGCAATAACATCTTATAAATCCCTAGATGATTTGGATATGTAATAGTTGCTAATCTATTTTGAAGTCATCGATGTTTCATCGCGAATAAACTGGTCCTGCGAGTATCGTCAGATCTGTCATTTTTAATAATTGGTGAATAGTTTACAAGAGAATTCATGTAATTATCGAGCACTTTAAGGCTATTGTTGCATATATCTGTATTTTCCAGACTAGTTACAACTGTGCTATGGTCTTCATGTGTTTGCAATGAAGCAGCTCTTACTATTGTATTTGGAAACATCTTGACCAACCTTGAAGTGAGTACCTACTTTGCGACTACGTTTTATACATGTATGAGAATATAATTATCTAAAACGATAGGATATATTCCCATTATTGGAATATATTTGACATATATAACTTACGACATTGTAACTATACCAAATAAGCTTATGTATCCCGACACAATTATTGCTATTTGTATCACAATGTTTTTTAGGATATTATTTCTACCTTGGCCAAGTTCAAGGCTACATCAAGATCAAATGTTTTGTAGTCAAAATTAGTTGACTTGTGTTATCTTACTAGTTACAATAGGTTGGTATGGTTGTTAACCTGTTCATTTGTTTTGGTAGAACTCAATTATATTTTGTTACAGAAATGGGCACAGAGTTGCCAAAAACCCATGATTCAAGTGGTGAAACGGACTCGAATAGTGATTCTGAGGTTAGTTATATGAAAAATGTTTTTGTAACAAATAATTACAGTAATCAAGTTTAGTTTTGTTCAAGAGAGTGAAATTAATAAATGAAAAGATAATAACTATAATAAGAAAACATAACCCTCCTTCCGGGTCAGTCGGGTAATTAAGTATAAGAAAAGGTGCATACCGTGAAACTGGTAAAATAAAACAAATATTTTGCTTATTTACAGAATAGCAGCTCTAGTGACACTTCAGGAAGCAACTGGGAATGCTCTAGTAATAAACAAAGCTCAACTCGTAAACCACACTTTTCTGTTACTTCTTGCGACACTGGACTGAAACTCAAAATAGCTGCAATTCCACCCAGAAAGGCATCACCGAAAAAGAACACCAAACCATCTGTGAAAAAGAAAAGCAAAGATGATGTTACAGTGAAATCCAACAAGGAAAAGCCTGGAGTTAAGAAGAAAAAATCACAGTTGTCCGAATCCAGTTCAAGCTCCGAGTCATGTAGTAAATGCTCAACGGACTCTTCGAGTGATGATGACTTGCCTCTCAAGGCAGTTTCGAAAGCTTTGGCCCCTAAATGCTCGCCACAAAAAACTCCAATAAAAACAACTAAAAGTAATTCAACTGTCAAGAGTGAAAGCGATGAAGATATAAAAGATAGTGATGGTTTCAAAGACAATGCATCTAAAACAAGCATTAAAGATAAACAAAGTGTATCAAAGACTAACAGTACAGTTGTGAAAAAAACTAAAAGTGATGAACTGACTCAAGATACAACATTGAAAAGGGGACGGGGACGACCACGAACTAAGGTAAGTGTTACCAGTTTATACATTGCATGTAACATTATATTAGGATATAAGATTCAACATAGTAGCGGCTATACAATTATTGTTTTCTTGCACCACATCGTCAATAACCTTTATTTTTGTATAACGATATTAGTAAATTATTTTAGTACATAAGTTAGAATAATGTACCAGCAGATCTGCGTGATATAACTTTTAATTATCCCTTATACTAATTTTAATTGTTACACTGAATAATAGATAAGAATGCAAACAGAGATTAAAATATGAATTTTAGCAACTGCAGGTATCACATACAGGTAGAGAATCCTGTCTGTAGATCTGAAGAAAGACTTTTAAAAAGAATTTTTATTTTAAAATAATGGAATTTAATATTGCAGTAATCTTAAACAGCAGATCAAAAAAGTTATGAATGTCAAGAAGAAAATGATTATTATTAAAAAAATTGGCAGTAAATGTTATATAGGTATAACTAGATAGTTGTTATTGTTTTTTGATGTTCAGTTACTTTCAAAGGCAAACTATTAACACATATATAATGTTCATAGTTTTTATGTGGTAGGAATTGGCACCTTCTATAAAAGTTTAACAAGTCTGAACCCAAAAGCTAAATTATAAACAGACATTTAAATTCATTCAAGTTCATATTCTTGTAAGTTCTGAGGCCAAAACGATTCAATCAATGGTACGCAATTGTTGTTAAGAATGGTTGAACCTTAATGTTGTTTCAACCAAACAAACAATGTGCTTCTTTCCATGAAGTCCGATTTGGTTACAATTTTACAGAAGACTTATCAAACAAATAAAAATAAAACTGATGATAATAACGTAATCTTTCTTTTCAAGTCACTCAAACATCTATACCATTAACAAATTAATTAATGAATTATTATGATAATCTATGTTGCTTCAAAAATTGCTGCATTCCCTTTCATAGCCAGTTCATACTTCCTTTTATGACTAAAAGCTACAAGAGTATTTTTTCATTATTTTTAAAGGGTATAATCTTCTTCAGTCGGTCCCTCATTTCTGAGGATCGTGGTCACTGGAACCCCTTAAACGGACAAACTGCCTCCATCGATTCCGGTCCGAAGTAGCCCTCACCACTTGGTAGAATTTAGAAGAGGAGGTGGCTTCTCTCACTTGGTCTGACCATCGTGTTGGCGACCGGCCTCGTGTTCTCTTGCCTTCGGTATTGCCAACAATGACCAGCTTTTCAAGGCTGTTATCCGCTCTTCTCATTATATGGCCGAAATATGAAAGCACGCGTTGCAGACATGTGGTGGACAGTCGGGTCTTAATTAAATTCGTAGCATTCGCCTCCAGCACCACATTTCGAATGCATCTATTCTCTGTCTCTCTCTTGCTCGTGATTGTCCACATCTCCACTCCATAGAGGAAGATCGGGAGTACTAAGGCCCTGACTAAACGAGCTTTTGTTTTGTAACTTATTCCCCGATTTTTCCAGATGTTTTGTAGGCGTGCCATAGTGTCTTTAGCCATCGCTATTCTGCGTTTGATCTCCGGTACACAGCTTCCTTCATTATTTATGCTTGAACCCAAATAGATGAAACTTTCCACAGTGTCAATGCCCGGGATGTTCTGGACATCTGACAGTTTTCCCGCACGATCCACCACCATCAATTTGGTTTTCTGCCTGTTTATTGCTAGTCCTAGTTTCTGACTTTCTACCTCCAGCCTATGCAGTATCTCCCTCATATCAGTAAAGGATGTAGTGAGGAGAACCGTATCATCTGCATACCGTAGGTTACAAATACGCTTTCCACCCACAGCAAAACCCTTATCCCAGTTTTCGAGGGTTTTGCGAATTATGTATTCGCCGTATATGTTAAATAGCAGAGGAGAGAGAATGCACCCTTGTCTAACGCCCTTCTTAATGCAGAACACATTTGAACAGTTGGTGTGTAGTTTGACGAAAGAGCGGTTGTTTACATAGAGATTTCGGACTAGTTTAATAAGGTGTTGAGGTGTACCCATTTCAGTCAGCACTCTCCACAGTTTATCCCATTGCACACAATCAAAAGCTTTGGTGTAGTCGATAAAACAAAGTTTCACAGGGCTGTTGAATTCGCGACTCTTTTCGATTATTTGGCGAACATTCAAAATTTGCTCCCTTGTGCCTTTGCCTTTAACAAAACCTGCTTGTTCTTCTAGAATTTGGTGCTCAAGTAAATGCTTGAGCCTGCGATTGATAATATACAGGAGCATTTTACTATAAACTTTAATACGAGTATAAAGGGTATATAATAGGTCTTTACCTATGAAATTGCCGTTCTGCAGTACTGGCCATTTCAAATCAAAATAATTTTTGTTTGGCTAAGAAATCTAATTTCAAATTAATTTTATTTTAAAAACATGGAATTCTTTTTCCAAAAGTAGAGTAAAAAAGTAAGTTGTTTATTGATTAGTGTTACATTTTCATCGCATTTCAATCTTTTTCGTCATCATGGATACGTTAAAAATTCGAGTAATTATGGAATATGAGTACCGTCGTGGCAGCAACGCGGCACAAGCGGCACGCACCATCAACGACGTTTACGGAGCTAACACTACAAACCAACGCACCACCTGTTATTGGTTTGCTCGCTTCCGTTTTGGGAATTTCGACCTGAAAAATGAACCTCGCGGTTGTCCGAAGACTTTGGTCGACAATGACGAATTAAAGGCGATTGTGGAAGCTGATAATACACAATCGACGGCTGAATTAGCAGCAGCTTTCGACGTTAGCATCAAAACAATATTGGTCCATTTGCGTCAAATTGGCAAGGTAAAAAAGCTTGACAAATGGGTGCCCCACGAACTCAATGATCGCCAGCGCGAAGTACGCGTCGAGACGTGCCTTGCACTGCTCAACAGACACACAAAGGAAGGAATTTTGAACCGCATTGTTACCTGCGATGAAAAATGGATTCTGTTTGATAACCGCAAGCGCTCAGCAAGTTGGTTGGATCCTGGTTCAGCACCTAAACAATGCCCTAAACGAAAACTTACCCCTAGAAAAGTAATGGTCACTGTTTGGTGGTCTAGCGCCGGTGTGATTCATCACAGCTTCTTACCAAACGGGGTGAGCATTACTGCAGATGTGTACTGTGAAGAACTGAACACAATGATGGAGAAGCTGGCACATCTCCAACCAGCATTGGTCAATCGCTCGTCTCCGCTGCTCCTGCACGATAACGCGAGACCTCATACTGCACAGCAGACGGTCTCCAAGTTGCAAGAACTGGGGTTGGAAGTTCTCCGTCATCCGCCCTACTCACCAGACCTTGCGCCTACAGACTACTACTTTTTCCAGAATTTGGATAACTTCTTGGCGGGAAAAAAATTCAATACCCGAGAGGCAGTACAAAATGCCTTAGAAGAATTTGTTTCCTCCCGTCCAGCTGATTTCTTTAAGAGGACTCAATTCGTCATACTTTTCATACAAAACCTCTGTACTTATTATGGCGTTGTTAAACATTTTTCGTTAGATGTTTTGAACAAATTAGTATCTTGTGCACTATATCTAGCCGTGTATCTAGGCCAAATTTAAAAAGAGTGTAAAACAAATTCAGTAAAAGCCTTCGAAAAACAGCGTTTTTGCCTGAACTTTGGCCATATCTAATGTACCTATAAATTGTAAAAGTAAAGAAAACATTTAGATACCAGGCTTGCAAATGTATTGGAGATTCTAAATAACTAACTTTTTTTTCACAAACTTGTAAGATTTTTTCACAAGAAGTATACTCCTGGAACAAGTTTTATGAATGCGAAATCATGAACGACGACCTAGCGAAGGGGCCGCGAGTGATCAGCGGAATTTACCGATTGATAACCGACGGCTCTGATGCTGTCTCTCTTTTTTCGCAGTCAAACATTACGTTGGATGAAACAACAAGCTTTTAGACTATGCTTGCGTTGAAGTTGCGCCGGCCACAGAGGGCCACCTTAAGAAGGGCATCAATAAACTGCCACTGCGTTGGCAAAGATGCATTGATTGCATGGGTGATTACGTCGTTTAATACAAATAAAATATACATGAAAAAAATTCGTTTAAATTTTTTCATACAAAACGGCAATTTCATAGGTAAAGACCTAATATTATAGATATAATACACAATAAGTAAAATAATCACTAATGAATATTTTTGGCTACTTCTAATTAGGAGATATAAAACAGACTTTCTGAAATTCGCCTTAGGTATTGCTGTTAAACAGGTCAATAGAATTCAAGTTTTTATTATAATACCTCTGCAGTCAACATACAACAGAATTTTGTGCATAATTTGTGTGAGTCATGGGAACTGAGAAAAGTGGCGTTTATCGCATGCGCACCCTGGAGACACAGATTTGCAACATCAGAGAAGTGAGTTCTTGGCTATCTATAGTGCCACCACCGATATTTACAGAAGGCAATGTCTCTTCTATAAAATAATAAATTGGTGTGATTCACAGGAATCAAGATAATCAACGTGATTATTGCGAGACCGGTACAGTATTACCCAACAGATATGGCGCGTCGTGAATCTTCGTTCGCACAGAAAAGAAAGTATGGGCCCGAAGATTAACGAAAGAAAGCTTAAAGCTTACAATCAACCTTAGATCACTACTATAAGGTTCATAATACACTTCAGCTGTTAGTTCCGTCTCACTCGCAAGTCACGCCCCTCCGCTCGGTGCGCGCTAACATGGTGGCAGCTGCCGACCAATAGCGTTTCCCGCGCTTTGAAAATGTTTCTTCATTACAAAGTAAATGTTAGGTACATCGGTAAGCCATATTAGTTGGGTACTACTGTAATAAAGGTGTTTCGTGAATTTCCCCTGAATCCTTTCAATTCCAGGACACTTCTTACATAGCAAAATAAAGCATTTTTAGGTAGCTAATGGTGCCGATTCTGTTGTAAATCGCACTAAACTAATTTTAGTCACATCTCATCTCTTTCTTACGAACATTATTGAAAAAAGATAGAACATATTTTAAGTTGTAAAATTAATCTTTGCCGTCTTATTTTGCGTGTATTTAGGCGTAACCACGATAGATGGCGACTAAATTTATATTGAAAACAAGCATTGGACTAATTTGACAGGACTAAATTTCTTACATCCTTTTCTTATGTTCTTTGTTAGAAAGAGACATAGTGAGATTAAAATTAGTTTAGTTGTGAACAACAGAATCAGGGCCAATGTCTTAAAAAAGGCTTACTCTTACGTAGAACAAACCCTAAATTTAAACGCTTTTCAACTGACTTAAAAAAAAGGAGGAGGTTTCTCAATTCAAACGTATATATATATAGATATCCCCAGGGTGGTACCATGATAAGGAAACCAGGATCTGATGATGGCATCCCAGAGAAATCGCGGGGAAACTTCGAAAATCGTAGTGGCGACTAGTGCGTTTGTTATTATTTTCATTAAGTATTTTAAAGCACTATTTAATGAAGGTCTGAAGTCGATCTGGTGATGGAGCCGTAAGACAGTCGACGGAACTCCTCAACGATTTATAGCAATTACCTGGTGTTTGGGCTTGATTAATTTGTATTGATGAGAACTTTACAGCTAGAATCTCAAAATTGAAAAATAAAAACTTTTTTGAATTGTTTTGCTAAAATGTTTTTATACCACTAAGGTGGCAAACAAGCATACGGCCCGCCTGATGGTAAGTAATTACCGTAGCCTATAGACGCTTGCAACACCAGGGACCTTGCAACTCGCGTGTTGCCGACCCTGAAGAAATCTCTTCACACCCTTTTTGGGATGGGGATCCATTGGGAAAACCACGGCGGAGAGCTCATTCCACAGTCACAGTCCGAGCGTCCGTGGAAGAAAACTCCTTTTAGCGCAGTTCGAAACAATTCTGGTTTCAATCTGTGAGGATGGACTCCCCGTCGATGGCGTGAGTTGCAATGGTGGAAGGTAGCCAAAGGCATTAAGTCGAACAATTCTTTAGAACACTCCGTTGTACAAGCGGTAGAACACACATAAGAAGGCAAAGCCTCTCCTCAGACTGAGGGGCTATAAACCGCTTGTGAGCTCGGGATCGTCAACAATTCTGATGGCACGTCGCTGAACCGAGTCTAAAGGCCCAAGCTGGTATCCAGGTGCTCCTGCCCATAGATGACAGCAGTACTCCATATGAGGCCGGTCCTGCGACTTATATTTGCCTCGATGTTAAGTACTGCCTCGCTCTGTTGAGCACTCCAAGCTTTTTGGATGCCAGCTTAACCTTGTCTTCTAAATGAATTCAGAACAAAACGTCGCTAGAAATGTCGATGCCAAGTATCCCGATGCTTTGACTGATGTTCAAGGAAGTGTTCTGGAATTGTGGAGCCACAGACCATGGGGTTTTCTTAGCGGTGTACGCGCAGGCTTGAGTCTTGGTGGGGTTGAAATGGACTAGGTTTATTCGACCCCAATCGGAGACACATGTTAGTGTACTTTCGATTTCAGACAACAGCCGTTCGCGGCTTTCCTCCACCTCGGAACGAGAGATATTTGCTCGTGTAATAAGCGTCCCCTGTATTGTCGTCCGTAGCACTGAATGCCGTTTATATACAGCATATCATTGATATGCAGAAGGAACAGTTTTGGGGAAAACACAGACCCTTGCGGGACGCCGCGCCGCCGGCATTTATGTCCATGCTATCATGCATGCTTTCTTAACTAAAGCCTGGATATGTCCCGTAAAAGTAAGCTTAAGAGACTAACACAGTGATTCCCAGAGTGGCCCAGGTGGACCCCCAGGGGTCCACGGGAGACTCAACGGGCTTGTCTAACGTAGACCACGTTAGACAAGCAATAAATGAAAAGAGAAAAACAAGCTCTTTAATCTATAGAATTTAGAATATAACTTGAATTTCATAAGGTATTGCAGTCGGGGATAAACTATTTGTCCCCGTATCAAATCGATCGAAAAAATGGAATGGGCTTGTGAACAGCCCATTCCATTTTTTCGATCGAGGGATCAACTTCGATTGCGTGACAATTGGATCCCTGAATCCTAAAAAGGGCCCTTATCAAAAATTTACTTTTTGAAGAACCACTTATCAAAAATTTACTTTAAAAGAAACAGTTGTTTGGTTGCTACCGTATAAGTTCTGCTTAGATTATGTACACGTAATAAAGTTATTAACCTAAAGAGCAGCAAAGGAGTCTAGAACCAGTAATTCGAATGCTAATGACAATAGCCAGATTGAATAGAATTTGGAAGGGCCATCATCTACTAACCAAACCCTGTCATTATCGTATACAGCTCACATTATTGTAATTGTAAATAAATGTATCTGGAATTTTATTCTCCATCTATCTATCTCCCGGATAGATAAACAGAAGGCCCGTTTATATAAAGCCATTAAACAGAATCCCAAACGATGGGGACAAAATTTAAAGGTTTCGAAAGGGCTAGAGGCTGTGCTAGAGGTGATCATAAACGCAACACTTGCAGATCGTACGTAACATCTAGAATGAACGTTTGCCAGCATTTACTAAGTTATTCTTTATGTAATGCAAAAAGAATGACAAGATTAAACTTATAACGATTACTGTCTAATGACATCTGATTTTAGAACACCATTCTCATTATAATATAAGTATTGTATTGTTTACGTTTTTGGCATACTTTGGGACTCATTGACTTGTCTTCGTTCCTACAACATTATTTGGCTTCAAACTAGATCGAAGGGGTTCGATAATATCTTCTAATATATCTTAAATCAAATGTTTAACTTGTTGTTGCTTCTTCTCATTCTTTACAAGTGTGTGAAATATTATACTGGTTAGGGGACGCGGGTAATAAAAGAATGAATCAAAAGGTACCCTTGTCGTCATAATCTGATCCAGTTTTTCGTTGAAGGGTGCTATTCTTGTTTACCACATACCCATTGAATGTATAAGAAACTGTTGGGCAATTATTCCCTATAATTTATTTATTGTGCCGGCGCAGATGTATCATTTGAAGCTATCGTCTCTTTGTATATTTAATGGCTGAATTACTTATGTGAGATTATTAACTTGTTTGACTCTGTCGCGGGCCCATGTAGTCCTACTGCATTAGGTGTATATCTGCTGGTACAAATATATGATGCGGATGAAGGTGATGTGGATCAAGGTGATGTGGCTAAAGAACTTGATATCTACAGTAATTAATGTAACCCGTCTGCTATCGCTCGTTTTAAATAGGGCATTAGAATTACCTAGAGAGATCTACTGAGCACTATATGCTCCAGTGACCTTTTCATGTCACTCTGTGATTGCTGTTTTCTGTCTTCCATAATATTTTTAGCTTGTCTACTCAGTGATATTGAAATTCCATTATTGATATTTGATCTTGTGTTTAATCGAATTGTCTGGCATGACTCCAGCAATACTGGATGTACAGTCGCAAACTTAAATTTGGGATCTATCTAAGGTTGAATATCTTACAGCAGGACTATTGCCAACGCGTAGTGCACTGAATTTACATTGGCATATCTGAGGGCAACTGCCCTCAGAGCGTCTTCCGGGGAATCCTCGCGCATTCTCGAGAATTACTCGCTTTTCAAAAGTTCATTGTGTTATGGACAATTTCGTTGCAAAAATTCGCTTCCATTCCATTCCGCGGCAATGTAAATTGAGCCCAAAGATTTTCATAGGGCATCGTGCCTCTTTTAAATTCTTTGATTGAGCCTTAACGTTAGCTTAGTTTCGTAACACTTTTTGCAAACTTCAATTCAATAATTATTTTGTGGCAAAACTAAACAGGTGACAGAACGGAACACACCAATAATATTATGTGCATTAAATGCAGCAGAATTATTAGAAACTACGATAAATTAATCAAATGCTCAATGCATATTTGAATTAGAAACAACTGTCATGACGTGCGAAAGATCGCATACGAAAGTGCCTAGCTAGAGTATTGTTTGTAGGCGTCATAACTGTTATTCGGTATTTAGAATGATAGATTGTTTCTTTACTTGTTCTGCGGCTTGGTTTGACCGTTTATTGTTTATGTATCGCGGTGAAAGCTGCGTGTTCATGTTTGCGACTACATTTCGTGTAATTTTTAAACAGTCTTGCATCTGTTTACAAATCTTTTTGCATATATTTTATGAAATACATTAATAGGCAGGTGATTATTTTGTCGTGACTAGTCGAAGATAACAAAACTGTTTGAATCTTTTAGATTTTTTAATTGTCGTGAAATATCTAGATCATTGTCCAGTTTGCCATTACAATAATTTTTGTAGCGCGGTCTTTTACTCGTGTCCGAATGCATGCTGCTAATTGTTACCTGTGACGAATTGTGTCTGTTCACATGCTTTAGATTTTCGTTTCACGCCTTCTACATTTCCACATTTGGTGTTGTTCTAAAGAACTAATCATATAATTTAAAAGTAATGTTATGTTATGGAGCGTTACTTGGTGCAGTAAGTAATGTTTGTTGTGACCTGTGTGTTACGGTAGTTTGAGTGGGTAGGTGTGCGGTTCGGGAATGGTAAGGTGTAGGTGGTGTGGTGTAGTGTAAGGGTAGTGTCGAGTCGAGGGGTAGGTGTGCAGCGTGCAACATTTAATTAAGGCGGTGGGTGCGCTTGGTTCGCGTGCCAGCCGCTGTGCACTTCCGGCGCGCCCCGGGGGCGCTGTGCTTTTTCCTCGCGCCCGGGTGAGGCCGGCCGCGCGAGGAAAGCGCGACCGGTCGTCACCCGCTCCGAGGAATTAAATTTTTCACGTAAACTGGTTTGATAGCGCGTACGGTGGCAGAGTGGGGGTCGCGAATACGCGCCATGCCGGTCATTAGCTGGCTTGCGACGAGACTCGCGCGCGCGTCTCGGTCTCTGCGTACGCGGTGCCGCACTCGCGAACACCGTCTCTTTATACATGTACTAGTGTTGTATCTTGTTGCCGACGATTGATTGGTCGGTGTGATCATGTGCCCATGTGAAACAATTGTGAATATTTATTGTAATCAATTGGACAATGTAACGTTATTATTGTGTTTTTCATGACAATCTGTTTTCTCTATTTAAATTATTTTGTTATAAATAATGTTGTTGGGATTTTGGTATTTACAAATAGGCAAGTGAGATTATTTTTCAAATATAAAATTGATAATATTCATAAAAATCATCTACTTATTTATAAATACGGAATAGCTTATTATTTTCGTGATCATGTCACCATATTTAAGATATGGGCCACTAATTTCATGCAAAACAAACACGTAGTGTGATAAGCGGGTATGAGAGAGCGAGGCCGCGAGGAAGGCGGCCGCAGGCGGAGAGTCGCTGAAGGTGGCGGAGAGACGCGGCTGCCGAATTTCCCTTATCAAACGTTTAGCGCGGCTCAAGGTCGGACGTTATCATTGGCGTCCGCGCGTCGCCGATGGATTCGTTCCGTGATTGCGCGCATCGCTGCATTAGTCATTTGCATACGATATGTATATTTTTGTGTTGATTACAATTTTTAATATATTTAGAAGTTTTCCACCACATTATTGAATATGAAAACATACTTTATATAATTAATATTGTATTTAGCTTAGCCGGTAGACGGTACTATAGCCAAGAATTTCATTTTGTTCATGTAGCCATCAAACATTTATTGATATGTTCAGTAATCGTTCAATAATAGTTAGTTTCAGGGTCGACAACGCGTGAGTGATACCCCTGGTGTTGCAGGCGTCCATAGGCTACGGTAACTGCTTACCATCAGGCGGGCCGTATGCTTGTTTGTCACCTTAGTGGTATAAACAAAAAAAAATTTAAAAAAAGTAATATAAATTAAAGATTCTTTTTATTAAGTACTTATTATCTACATATTTTTATCAAACATACCTACTTACCTCAATCCCAATAGCGTAACAAAACCAAATGTTTAAGAACAAAAACAGATTGTTTACATTAAGGTGTGCTAAGATGTGTTCTGACGTAAATCTGTTTTAGCGTGTGCGATGTAGATCGCGACCTAGTTGCGCGTGATTGAGGATAAAACAATATAAATAGCTCGTCAACGTTAGTGGACGTGTGCGGCGAGAACTAAACGCCTGCGTAACGCTAACTATTATAACTAGTACTTACTACGTTTCAAATAGTGAGTGATAGAAGAGAGTGTTGTGTTCGAAACTTTCGGATTGTTGTCCTTTATAACGGAGGATTCCAAGTGTTCGTGTAATGAGGGCATGATGCGGCACGCAGCGAACGCGGCAGCCACTTGGACGGCGCCTGGCGAGGTCTGGGAGTACGTCAGCCAACTCGTCAGCTCGTATCACGATCAACACGACTGCCAGGTGCGGATTCAAAAAAATATTCCAGACTATAAATAAAAGGGACTCCAAAATACTTAGGTTTACTGAGAATTCTAAATGTCTTCAAAATAGTACTTAGTTATTTCAGTCGGATTGATTTCTTTCATCATAATTTTATGTTTTTTAATGTTGACCTATTTTGGTGTCTGTTTTATTTTATGTTAAAAGTTCTGTACATTTAATTTTTTATGTCTCTCTTTGACGTCACTGACCAAAGATTATCGACAATAATTAAAATAAATATTTCAACCGCTACGTGATCTTTACCATTAAGGAATTCCGCCATATCTTCAAAATCCATAACATAATGTAAATGGGATCATCTACAAAATAATCTTCATATCAGAGTTATGTCCGAACATGAATTAAAAGAAATTAAATTTCACTACAGCTCTATACCTACGTCTACCTTTACATTTAATAAGTACTCAAGCGCGTTGATAATAACAAACAACACACGTGTGACTCAGATGAACGCCTATTAATGAATGCATCTTGTTAGCATTATTATGTACAAGACCTAGTTAACGTCATGGTTGATGATAATTTGAAGAACCACACCGACTTAATATTTAGAGGGGAAATAAAATGAGATCAATTAACAAATACCGAGGAGCGGAGTGAGCATCGACGAACTTCTGTTCATTGAACTTATTTGTTCAAATAGTGGCGGTGAAGTGGCACATAATAGACAGATCAAACTTGGTTTATTTGACCGTGAAATTGTAATCGAACGAGCGTGACTGCTTCGCGTGCTTTAGTGTGGACGGATGGAATGCACTCACATCTACATAATTATACTATCTCTTCGGTAGTAAAGGCATTACCAAATAAATTCAACAAGTTGTGATTGTGGATCTCTAATATTTTGCACATTATTTTGCATAAACATTAAATTTTTTGAGTATTTGTTTAAACAGGAGCCTTAATTTCATTATGTATTCGCATGTTTAATTTTTGAGCTGTCAATAAATTCAATTTTATTCAAGAGTAGGTTTATAGTTTTTAGCTTTATTAATACATGTGAAGTCTGCGTATGATACTCCATTACGCCCTAATGATTTAGCGGATTTTTCTGCAATTGCACATGAGATAAATTATAATATGTTGGAATAAAATATAGAAATACTTTTAATCTGGGGAAAACATAAGAACCATCTCCCTTCTAGGCTTTGCCACCTTCAGTTCATCATTTCTTACCACCAGGAACAAATAACAGGCTAGATAGACAAGTAAAATAAAGTTTTGAATAACCACGAAATTAAAATTTTATTTGTACAAAGCTGCTCGTCTATAACAAATTAAGGTCTGATAGCGCAGTAAAGAGGCGATCCTGATTGATGTCTCTAGCCGTTAAAGCTCAGCTTGATCTTATCTCGGCTATCTCTAATAGCCTAACGAGATTACTTACGGTACACGTAAAGGAATTTACATCTTTTCCTGATAGCTCTCACCCAACATAGACTTAGCAAGACGATTTTTTTGTTACTTCCTCAAATGGCTATCTTAATTAGCCATCATGGATTGTCTTTTGTTTTATCCTCAGCCCTCAACGATCTTACCGCAATAACGATCTACTTTATTGAATTTAATGAGCGATTACGCAACGTACACAGTTCCATCTAATATCGGCGATGATTCAATGCAATTTATTCCAGACCGTTCTCTTGTTAATATAACTTCTTGATGGACTTGCAACATTGGGTACGCAACAATTTTAGATTCTATGTCGTAATTTGCTGTATTAATGACTTCATGCATTGCAAAATTATGTCCCATGTTAATTCTTAGATGTCTAGCTATCCCAGTCAAAGTGGGCGCACTTATACTAAAACTTGCTTTTATTCATGTACCAAGGTGTCCATGCATTCCTGCTTTAAGTCTGTTGCAGTGTATATACTTATATGTACAAGTTAAGCGATTATTTACGTGAGAAAATTTGTATTGATTCCATGTGTAGATAACTAATATCTGGTTGCTCATAAGCAATACACATAACATCGATGTTAACACCGAGAGAAGTATTCTGCATAAACATTTCCAATCTGAATGGCTTTATTATTCGGATGGCTCTCAAAAGCAATTACCTTGAACCGTATTTGTATAATATAAGCCGAACCTTGTATAAACGCTTTGTAATAGCATGCATCAATTATAGTAATGTAACCATAAACATGATCGGTGGTAGATGGTATGGTAGATGGAGGTATTACGCGACGTTTTGTAAAGAGACGCCCGCTTACATTAATGCTGCAGTCACTACGCAACGACATAGCGGTTGTACTGCATTTTGCGGTATTTGACGAGTGTTGAATTTGCAGACGCGCTTATGACGACGGGCGGAGGGAGCGATGGTAAAATAAACCGGTTGAACATCTTGCCAACCACCAGCTTTTGGTGACATCCGCAAAAACTGCAATGGCATGCGCTGTGACTTCGGATGGTTCTTAATCGATGTGTATATATCGTACTTAAATATCAACTGTCGCTTGCCTCGATCTCATTATATGTTTGCATTGATTAGTTGGAATCGCTATTTGAACAGGTCGATTAGTCTATTCCTTCTAAATCTGCTTGTTTATGTAGATGACTGTCGTAATCAATTTACTATATATAAAGAGTTGCTCGAATAAATCTTTTAGTAATATGCGAATGCATTCTTAACAAACATCCCGATATTTTTTAGGTAAGTAAGTTAATTAATTACACTTAATTCATTCAAGTGTCTTTTGACGCAAATAAAGTATTAATTATATTAGTTTTGTATTGAATGTAAAAGTAGTAGAAGGGATTGCAATTGTTGCGACTGTTTGTTTATGAGTGAGTATATGCGACACGTAACTTGGTCACATCGATTTTATGCACCATCGCCGCGTGCTCATATTCAATCGGCTTCTTTATAAATAATTTGCCGACCCTCATACGGGCCTGTTGTTGTATTAATAATAAACGCGTTCAATCAGGCTCGTCCTCATATGGCAATTAAATATGTATAAGGGCTTCCACAATATTTCTTACCATCTCAGTGTATGAAATTTTTAACCGTGCGACTAAATTCTTGATTCATATTATTTTGACCAGATTTCTTCTTTTGAACATGAAATTGTTGCGATAATATATGTCTTCGTTAAATTGAAATCTTCATTTCAATCTAATCGTTTTCATCTTTATTCTAAATCCACCTGTCTTGTTGAAACGGAAGTCTCCGTAATGTATGCGTATTGTGTCATTTACTTAAAATTTTCAGATATCATTTAATCAAATAGGTATTTAAAGTACCTTTAAACGTGAGTACTTTTAATTTTACGATGAAATTGAGTAAAAAACTATATTTAGTAGTAATGTAGTCCCCTTAAGTATTTTTACAAGGTACTGATATATCAAGGTAAAGAAAGAATATGCAAAGTAACTGGTTATGTAACTGAATGTAATAGGTATAAAAGATTGTGTATTATAATAAGATAACTAAACAAGTAGAAAATAATCATTGCGTATTGACGCAGAGAGAAGGGTACGCCGGGAATCGGGATAAGCCGGTCTTACGGCCATCTTAGTTTAGCGTCGTTTAATAAAGCCTCTGCGACAACTACAAGCTTTGATAGGGTTGGTCATCGGGGCTAAAAATTACCTTCTACAAAATTAACATTTTACCATTTTAATACTTTTAATATGTTCCATTTTAAAATAAATTAAATTAAAAAGTAAATAGTATTCCAGATATTACTTTCAACTAGATTGTTTGTAAGGTTGCATCAATAGGATAATAGCGATCTACAAATTGGAACTTAAACTTTGGAATGTGTTCGGTTACGGTGATCCAACCCTGGCTTCCTATCGGGTAATGCAAAACGAGACTCTGGAATAAATCGTTTACATGGTTGTCGGCGTAAACTGGTCCCACTGGCGGCCGCGCCGCGCTGCACCACTCGGAGGTAGGAAGCTTCACTCAATTACCAACAACCTCGCATCTGCGATATCGTCAATTATCACAACTAGACTCATAAATAAAGCTAACGCTACTTTATAAACGTGGCCAAAACTGAAGTACTCGTAGATTACCTAGGTACTCATTTGTTGTTAAATTAATTTATAAGAATAAATAATTAATATGAAGTCTAGCATTATTAAGTCGAAATCGCATTTTTTTTTAAATCAATGGCAGTCTAATTTGATATGAATAATAAGCTAGGAAAGCAAGTACGTAATTGATTTGATGATGACGATATTATACCACATCAGATTGCGTTGTATGCACAGTGTTTGAGTACGTTTGTGTGGTCGGTACGCCATGTATCCGCGGCAGTGGCGGTCTTATCTCGCCATTAGAGTTATTACCGGCTGGTATCTCGCCCATCGCACCGCTTCGATTGTTTCTGAACGCGCCACAGAGCCGGGCGCTACCACCGTAATTGACCACTGTTTACTTCCACGACGAGGTCTTATTTTATTCGTTATTTTGCGGTTTTCTTTGCGCTTAAGTAGTTCTTGTACTAACAGGCGAGTTTAGTATCGTTAGTACATTGGACAAACCTCTTTCATCGCCCTCCGATTGATTATCAGGATGGGAAAGATACGAATAACTTGGCTTAGTTTAGATGAAATGATGAATGAATTTAGATATAAGATACGACGATTTGATCACCACCTATGATGTGTTGGTATATTTACTATATTTGCCTAGGTATCATCTGGAGGATGATTGGGTACTAAATATCTTTGACATTTTGCTGTAATAAAACAAAATCAACTTTGCCTTAATGTTCTACGTTTTGCTCGTACGCTACTCATCTTACAGGCCATATGCTCGAATTTTACGAGCTATTTACTGCAACATTAATGATCGAGTTTCGGTATTTATAGTATCGGCAGCTGCTTCACTTTCGATTTTCTCATTAATGTATGAAGTTAAAACGATGGTATAAATGCAATTTTGTTTTCTTTATGTTGGACATGTTTGTTTATCTGTTTGCCTGCGATCATGTTGTTTTGGCGAGGAGTATCTGCAACGTCAAGTCAGCAAAGGGCACTCGGTATAGATAACATCGGATAATCGTCGCCCACGCGTCGTTTTGCCGGTCGCTCCTGTCTCGTTACTTATGATCAAGGGGACAATGAACATTTTTTTATCTTACTCATGCCTCATACACTGTACCTAGATACAGCGCAGTATCTGTGATGCTTGTTTAAACAGAAAGCTTAGATATTTCGCAATCTTTACTTTCGCCCGCTCAGTGAGCAAACATGTGCTAGTCAAGGAATTTACGTCTCAGATTACACTCACTTATCTCAGTAGATAACATCTTTTCGGTATGTTTATAAATTAACTAATATCTTGCTTTGTGTAAAATATCAATATTGTTTGGCAGATTTAAAACTTATTATATTATTTACTCTATGATTATAGTAATATATCTACGTACTCTTGAAAATTGCGGACACATGATCAGCACTCTGGATCTGCGTTGCTCGTTAGTCCCACCTTGTGACCGTAATATTAAGATGAGTCTCGGTTATTGTTTGTTCCACTTCGTTTAACGTATAAGTTTGCAATTTGTTTTTATCGATATCGATACCTTCGGGTAATCTTTCATAATTTGTCGAATCCTCAACATATCTGTTATCAAATGCAATAGATAAATTATTTAAATGAGATCATCGTACTTGTTAATTTATCAAATGCCCCTTTGCCCCCTTTCTTTAATATTTAATAATTTCCTCTAAATGCTACAGATAAAAATTCTTTCCGAAATGTCTATGGTATAATTTATGATAGGTGTGGTATAGTAATCCCGATGATTGGTGAAGCAACATCGGTCGACAGTGTCCTTGGTCTCGTAGCATCGGCATCGTCTACTCAATTAGTGCGGGCAGTGATCGGAACCACCGCCGCCGTATCCGTGTGTGTCGGCTCGCATTCGTGGGAATGCCTTAACACAGTCCCCACTACTTTTTTACACGCCACAAACAAAGAGATGCAACCACATATTGCAAGGATATAGTTTATCAATACCAAATCCATATAGACTAATTTTATTTCACTGGTTCCTTGTTTTAAAAATCATGATGAACATGATGCTTATTAAGTATCGGTGGTAGAATCAATTGTAACGTTCGTATGTGCCTTTTTAGGGTCTTAACTATAATGTGTAAATTATTTTTGAATTTGAATTAAATACTTGGTTAATTAATGTTAGTTAGATAACGATATTTAGTTTATGTTTTCTAAAGTGGGTTTTTGGCTTATGGACTCCCCCTGTCATCTGAACCTGGTTAATTGAACTCTTCGGTGCAATTTACTTATTTTGTTTTAAAACTATGTTTTAGGAAAAATTCTTCATTTGTCAGCATTGATTGTTGTATGCTTGTGGTATTGTTTGTTAGCTTCTATTTTTTAGGTTTGATCAATCTATATAATGGGATTTGTTTATTTTGAATAACCAATACGTAACTTAAAAGACCCAAATTACCAATACCAAATGTCATTATTACTTTTCCATAAAATTTCCTTGAAAAACTATCAATTTGGCTTGTTTAAAAAGTCTGCTAGCTAAGTGCCTATTGATTTGAAAATGGGCATAAGATTATACTTTATGGATTTACTTCGCCTCATCCCTACATAACCCACATTAATATTAGTATTCACTTTCCAAGTTTCATTCGTATACTTCTCTGAAAACTTGGGATACTTGCCAAATATTTTTGTGGAATGTGTGCTATTTTAAATCTAGAATAAAAAGTAAGGATTTTGCTTCGCCTAGAACTCGCGGTCGTAGTTTGCAGTTACTTTTATAATAAACGATGTAACAAATCAACAATAAAAACTTTATCAAAATGCAAAAAAGTTGGTCGCTGAAAGCCCGCGAAGTGAGGGACGCGGCACGCTAAGTTGGGGCAGGTCGGGCATTCTTATGGCTTCGCGCTGATTGTAGGTGTAACTTTATGATCGCACGCTTCTGCGCGCTACTATTGTTCTAATGGGCCCTCGGCCCTCTCTCGCGCCTCTCATACTAACACCCGTCTCGTTACTTGCTGACTTGAGGTCACGCGTTCAACTTGATCTCGCCGATTCCCCACGCTTTTATGGGAATTGTTTGGACGATTATTTCACTGCCGATTTTATACAAATGTCGTTATATAGCATTCGATTGTTTGTAATTTGCAATGCTCGTTTATTTTGAATTGCAGACTGAACATCATTTAAATTGGCCTTTGGTTGATATTGCATGTGCAAGAGTCGGCGACAAACACGCTTGCTTGGAGTACAAATATGGCTTAAAGCACGCGGGTGTCGACGACCTTAATCGTGTTGCGGCTATCGCAGTCAATTAATCTTGCACTTCTGTGACTTTTGACGTGCTGTCCTGATTCCGTGTTGTAGTGACGAGGTACGGCAATATTTTACACATGATTAGAGCGGCGCACACCGGCACTGTATGGGTAAGCAAATTGCGCCGACGCGACGCGCAGTCACGATCTGAACCTCGCGGGAACCCAGGAGAGTTTCTAGAGAATTCCAAAGTAAATGCTACACTACACACAGATATTAATGGTAGTAACTGTGCTGCACATTGGAATAAAGTTCTAATCGGCGTTCAAGTTTAACTGCAACGTATATTTTTTGAAACGTGTGTTTTATAAAATCCATTGAGTTGCGATGAAAAAATTACAATTGATATCTATTGTTGTAAAAGTCCGAGCGGATCTTGGATGGGCCACTGGTAGGAATATCTACTGGCGATGCTTAACTTACACTTATTGAAAGGTATTAAATACAAACTATTTATGATTCATTAATTAAATTATTATACACTAGCTGGTTTTTCGTGCCGGTAGTTTGTTCTCATGGATGTATGTTATTTCGTGAGGGTATAAACGCAAGTCGGCATTTATTCAAATGAGACTTCGTACTCACATAGAGATTGTATCGCGTAACGGATGAGGAAGTTACGGGGTACAATCGTGTCATCTATCGTCAAGAATTTCTGCTACTGAGCCGCGGCGCGGCCCGCGAGGTTACGTTGGTTTAACATCACTATATTTCAATTAAAACGCATTTTGAAGCCTCATTAAAAAGTGTTTAAAATAAATGCTGGAATTTAATGAAATGTTGTTTGATAACAACTTATTAATATATTTCATTTCATCATCATCATCAGCCTATAATGTACCACTGCTGAGCACAGGCCTCCTTTCACAAATGAAGGTGAAAGGGAATGGGCAATACTCCACCACGCGTGCCCACTGCGGATCGCTGGAGGTAGACTAGTGGTCAACCTACTGCTGGAATTTTTCAAGCCGCCTAGGAGGCATCCAACTAGCTTAACGACTATCACAATTAAGTGATACCCGGGACCAACGGCTTTACGTGCCTTCCGAAACACGGAAACGCTCGATTTCAAATACCACTAGGCGGTCACCCATCCAGGTACCGACCACGACAGGCGTAGCTTAACTTTGCCGATCGATTAAGAACGGCTAATCATGCTACACCACGAGCGCTTCATTTATTTCATTTAGAAACTATTAACTTAATACCAACTCGTCTGTCAATTGCGATTACAATTTTCTAGTCGAGCTTATCAATGTTCCGTTATTGAGTAAGTAATTTTATGTTAAGTGGAAATTTAGTATTTAACATAAATGAGAATTAACATCGTCCAAGACTCAGTTTATAGTCCGACAAACGTCAAATAATAATCAAAGTTTATTAAAACAGCCTTCTTTACTGGGAAGCGAATTGTGCGGCATAACAAACACGCCTTCGCCTAATGCACGAGTGTATTAAACACTGAGGTGAGGCTATTATTACACGATGTTTTCCGTTCGTTTCGCACCCTAAATGTGTACACCTTAATTAAGTATGGTCGGGATCTGTAGAGGTAGATTGTGATCGCAGTATGGTAATGGTGCGCCTAATTCTGAGTCACGGACGGATCGGCGCCGGTGTGGCTCAGACGGACCACGACCACAAACAGCCCCACATACTAACAACAAACAACACATCAGAGACAAATTTTACCTTTTTATCGTGTTCAGTGTACACTTCGCCTGATTAAATCAATTCAACTATAAATAATAAACTTTACTCTTTATTGGCTCAATCAATGTGTCACGCTTCTTTGATTAGAAAACTGCTTCAGAGTATGTTATAAACCTGTGAATAAAATTACTTGATATTGACTCGGACTGTGAGTAAAAATTAAAGGCGTTTGTTTATTTATGTAGCCAATTAGGTAGGTATATCATTTACACGCCTTGATTTTATACTGGTTGCAATGCACTTGCAATGACGGCAATTTTTTTCTTCTATTGTATTCTTCATTAATAGTACCAATTTGGATTATAGTCATTGTAGCTATTATTGATCACAATAACCTATCTTGCGGAATCACTTAATTGTCACACTGTTCTGTTTTAAAATGCTCCTATATTAGGTATGCAATTGCTTCCTTAACTTACTAAGTTGCTTCGGAGCTCACCAATGACTTTATAGCTGTAGTATATTAATATTATTAAAGTTACAAGAAGCTGCAAGAAGCGAGTACCTTACTAACGAGGTTTACTTCACGTTGTGGTTTGTTTTTATTTCATAAATTAATAAATGAGGTTTTTATAACAGAAACATCGAGAAGCCTACTTGCCTACACGTCTGTATGCTCGCGTACGACACAGATACCCATCAATATTGAACATCTTGCTGTGCTGTAAAATTTTCGAGTCTAAATATGCGTTTGATACAATTTTGAACTGTAAAATTTTGAATAGTAAAAAATAATTTTCTAAATGATTTATTGCGTGTGCCTAACGCCCTGCCTGCGTGCATGGAACCTGAGCTTACGATACACCATAAAAGGGTGGATTGCAGTTCATGAAACAATACGAATCCATATAAATTTAATATTATAATAACTTTAATAATATTATTTCGCATTCAATCCTCAGTTGTTTTCATTTGAGTGCTTTGATCTCCATTCCATAAGGAATATAACTGTGACTTGTGTTCCTGTATCCCCTAGATGGGACAGTGGGCGTCCACAGAAACCCTCCATTCCGATCGGTCTGGAGCTTCGAGCTTGATCTCACTCCAATGCTTTTCGATTGCTTAGCTTCGTCAAGCACAGTGCGTAGCCATGTTTGGGACGCGCTTTCGCTTCCCCTCGGGAGTCCATTGCCTGCTTGGGCATATGGTCGGAGTCCCTTCGGAGAAGCTAAACCAAAGATCTTCTAAAAGAGGAATCATAAAAGGGAACGTGAACACTAGTGAACAGCCCATTTCCTTGGCACCTGCATCGTTTTTCCTAAATCGATAAAAAAGGATATTAATTAATCCAAAAATATGGATGTTCTCCTTAGATCGTTTTCCTTTAACTTAAGGGTTAAGGTTAAGGTGGCTGTCCTTACCCATCTCAAATATCTATGCTGCCCTGTTCATACATGAATATGATTTTATGAATGGTTTAAATTATATCGTTTTCCTTAAACTGTTGTTTCTTTGTTTGTTTTGTTAGCGATCTTTTTAAAAATGTTACCGATGAAGTTCGCAAACATTATCATGTTTTTATTTCGGCGCAGGCTCGCAGCACTTGTGCTCACAGCGTGACAAAGAGAATGAGTGACATCACGTCTCACAAATGTCTGCGGTTGTGAATGACTTTGACTAAAGTGTACATTGTTTAAGCAATTTATATCGAAACATATTCACGATCGATTTGAAAGCTTTTAATTTCGAACGCTTCCTTTGTTTGTTATTTAGCCCATAATAAACTTTGATTGGATCAATTACTTAATTCCTAACAAGCTGAGCGACAACCCACGCCTGTGTCCCATTTTTCTCGACTGCTTTATGTTGTATGAATGATTTGCTTTGTTAAATAAACTTGTAGAATGTGTTAAAAAAAAAACAAATGCATCGTAGTATGTGAATCAAATAAAATCTGAATTAGAGGAGTAGGTCCGTGTCTCCATTGGCACACGCAGGAAAACACGTGATTCATTTGTTTGCCCCTGACCGCATAGGTTGGCAGTGCATGTTAGATTTATCTTTTTATTCCACTAGTGATCAGATTTAAGGCCATCGCAATTTATTTAATACTAGGTAAAAGTTCCCTTGATTGCTTTATCAAGAGGGATTATGAGGACCACACATTTAGTGATTACAGTTTGACCTCTTTTAGTAAAAATGTGTAATTTTACTGTAGGACATAGCCGTAGACTCCATGAAATCCTAAACACAAACTTAATTTTAAATAAACAGAAATTGTAATGTAGAAGGTTTGACAAATTGGCGATTTAATAAAAGGTTAATAAATACTCTGATAGAGTATGTAGGTACTATTATTTATGATATTATCTTGTATGGGACAGTATTAGCGGAGTGTTGAAATGATTTTATGTCGTGAACTCTTGCGCACGCGTCGTGTTGCATTAATCTTGCGGTCTCTTGACGTGACATACACTTGGCACATCGTGGAGCTAACACTTCATAATACTGGCTGTAAGATAACAATATATTTAATCGAGTGTTCACTCAAAACTTATGTATGATGTCATATTCGTCGCGTCCCGTCTGAGTTCCAGTGAGTCGTGTAAATGACCTTCACACAAAATGATACATGTGGACGATTATAATCATGCTTGTTTAAGTTCTATTATATTCATCTTATCTTATTGTCAGTGCCTATCTTAAATGATTTTAAATTAATAATTTGTTTTTATACAAAGGTTTTCTTTATGATATTTTTTAGGGTCATGAGAATCTGCTTTAGACAAATGTGTAATGTAATGTGTGTGGCAATGCTTTTGCTGGTTAACATATTATAGTGTACCACTAACCAAATAAAATAAACCCATAACTATTCTCAGAAACACGGGTGAAAGTAAGTTTTTTTGATATTTTTGTGCGTTAAAGCTTTTATTTGTGTTATTTCATATTTCTATGGCATTTATTTCAACCGATAGTTCTGGTACAGAAAAACAGCCATAAAATTCCCACATATCGTGAACACTGACTTAAATAACACGAAATTAACGTTTAATGTAAGCAGATGAACTGTAATAAATTATTAACTCGATGTAAACGTAGTGTTATCCAACGTTGAAATTAGTGAACTTGTCAGTTATATCAATGAGAACGTGAAATTTTGTAATACTGAAAAATGCTGTTTGCTTATATCGTAAATGTAGTTAATACAGGTTTAAAATGTGAGTAAGGCAGCTTTAGAAATTAGATCAAAAATTAGGATACCATGTGAAAGGCGATTATGATACAATCACACAGACAGAGGAACCTACTAGAAAATAAACTATGAACAGCCAAGTTCAAATGTTTGGACCACGGTTGGACAGTATCAAAAAAAGATCTTATGAACTGGAGTAAGAATGTGAAGAAGGAAAGTCTAACACGGAAGAATAGTCTAGAAGAAAAGGCTAAGCCCCAGCCGCAGAGCAGACCAGGCAGGCTTGAGGGCCTTAAAATTATGATAATGATAAAGGGTTTGATAAATCAATGGGTATAATCAGTTATACTTGGAGGTTAAAAACATATTCATAAGGAATTCTAACATAAATAAACTAAATGAAGGTAAGATGAATATGCGACTCCATTATTTTCTGAATCCAAAGGCTGAAACGTCTGATATTTATTCAAGTTAAGTGTCCATAATTGTGGTTTGTGTTGATGTACATAAGTAAACGTTTTGCGTGGGTTTGTTGTTGAATTATATGGAGTATGCATGTGTACTGCAAATTACTCTTATTTACTCAGCGGTTTTGTTGGACATGTGTCCAATAACCGACGTCGATGTCCTAACTAAATTTAGTTATTTCAATTATGTTTAATTTGACACATCGGCAAACATTTTGGGCGTTCGCAAGTATGTAATCTTAAGCAATCAAGATGGAATTCTTGAAACGTGATTGATTATAAAACTATTAAACGTTGTTATAAGACGGTACTATAATAAGGTGGCCTCCAAATATCCATTTTTCATATTATAAGCTGGTTATAAAACCGTTGAACTCATTTAAATAATGTAGGTAACCATTGTATGTAGGTTATGGAAACGTGTCTGAGTACGATGAGTCTGGTAGTTCTGTTGTCCTTGTGTATATGCTTGTTTTTGTTTTTTGGCCGTGCCCGCAATGCGCTTTGTTGATGTGATGCATAGGTATTTGCATATATACATATCCTTGAGTCGACGGATGCCTTGTCAAATGTACCTTCTTGCATTGTTCATACGATGATATGATCATTATCATGAACATACTTTGTTTTTTGTGTTACTATGCCCTGTTTTCTTCTTGGTAGTCTTATTTCGGATTTAACAAAAAGAAACACATTTTAATTGCGATATAGACGCCTTAACATTAACCATCTGCTTAAATTACCATGAACTAGCCATATGCCACAAAAAATAATAGCAGACAATGAGGTTCGCACATTCGAAAATATCGAGGTGAGTGAACCTTCCTACGGAACATAACCAATAGTTTTTGTTGATTTTCATTCCATACAAAAACTGCTTTAAATAAATTGCCCGAAGCAATGAGATGTGGCTCGTTCAGTGAGCCAGCTAGCTTGTTTGTATTCAATATCCGATTGTAAATAGGTGGCTAATGGCAAGCGACTTGACGGCCACTAATCATACCACTGTATCGTGAGAATATAAAATTTGAAGCGAGCAATAATATTAGACACGATCCCACATTAATATTTAACGCAACCGCTTATTTACTCAAACAACATCGAAATTATTTCCTTGTTTAAATAAATATGAATAAGGACTTAGTCGTGAGATCGTGAAAGGTGAAAAGACTGGCTGAATGTTATTTAAACTCTTCTACGGTGACAGATGAACTACTGAATGCCACGCCGCGGAGATTAACTTGAATCACTAGATGAATCGAGAGTTTTTAGATCGAACGCTCAATTATTTTGCTCGATGTTTAGATTTCCATCAGAGGCGAATGGAAATATTTTAATTTATAGAGATAACCGTCGATACGTATCATGAATATAAATGAGTCAAGACAAAAACGAGATGTATCTGAAGAGAAATAATAAGAGGCATTCGACAGCCACGATCGTCTAGCCGCCATCGTCCTTGAGTGCAGAAATCCTTGATGAGTACAATCAACCGCCACCGGATAGTCGTCCTCGTCCAGGGCTGCCAATTAATAATTTAACTACATTTATGGTCACTTGTCCCGCGAAGTCTTATGTCAACTAGATACTTATAATTGTTGTGTAAAATTATTAATTGTTAGGCATTCTGTGCAACGTGTTTTGAATTAACTGTCATTTATTTAAATGTCATCTTATTTCAATTAAACATAGCTACATCTCACACTGCTAGCAGTAATAGTAATCATTTCTCGTCAAAACGAAAACTGTATATCTTAATTACACCTAATTAAGTGATGATAGATACTTGCGATTTATGGTTTGATAAAAGTGAAGATAGCTTGGTCGTATTTACAATGAAGGTCGACGGTAAATATGGTTTAGTTCCAACTCGAACAGTATTTAATCTGATAAGTAAACAGTTTTCAACCCTATATTATCGACATTGCGTAGGTGCTAGCAAGTGTGATGACAAAAAACTAAAACTGAAAATAAATGGGCGCGAAACGCCTATTAGTCCGATGGTTGCCGGCGATACTTGCTCAGTTGTGGACTGCTTGCTATCCGTATTTGTAAATGGGTGATTATACGCAACTCGACATAGTAATGAAATATCTACCTATATATACAACCTGTGTTGATTATTATCTAGCTACTGGGTATCTAGAACACGTAGTGAAGGAATGTTTCTTTTCGATCGTGTTCAATCGCGTTTTTTCACCTCGGTTCTGGCTGTTCTTACATAAATTCATTATAGTTTGCTCTGAAAGATTCCGCAGTAATTTTTTTTATTTACTATTTATTTGTGAACAATTATGTGGGCCATGGATCACCTCGATCATGGATCGTTATGCAATTTTTTCCCGATCGCTTTTTTGACTTTACACAGCAGTCGTTTGTGATTAGTTGTAGAATAGAAGCTATGCAATCCTTGAGATCAAACCCTGGCGTAGGTACTCCAAAAATATTCGGAGAATGTGTAGAGTAGGGACGAACTACTCGTAATCTTGTTAAAACAACCATGTTATACTTATATGTAGTTATAGGTCCATACATATAAACATAATCGAAATTCCATCAAGTATTGTGAATATTTCTGGTAATTGCCTTTAATTCATCTTAAAAGCATACATTATACTGATAGGAACGAGATTGAGTGCGTAAATATGTCACGCTTAGAATTCAGTCGCAGCTTAAATTGAATTTAACTCAAGCCACGACCTGTCAACTTATCGAATATAAATTCTCTTAATAATCGTTACCAATTACGTGAGCGTTCGGCCTCGTACAGTGGTATCAATCTTTGCAGAAATGCTGCAACAACCGATTACTACGAAGGATTAAGATCTTTTTGCGGTGGCATGTAAGGAATAAAATGAATTGCAGTTTGGGACATTGATTGGTCATTTTAGTACGAGGCGACAGTGTCGTGAGGCGCGCCGGCCGGTCCGCCGCGCCGGCACCATGAGAAATGCTGGACGTTATGAAACCATCGCTGACAAACTGCGAATAAGAGAATGGTTGGCTCTAGCTAGACACTATGCATGCACCATTGCAGGCGCGTATCTAGTGCGGAAATTCTAAATCAATGCTGCCTTTCATCACGCAGCTAGTGAAATTAATTTTATATTGGACACATAAACAATTGTGCGTTCATGTCTATGAAGGCAATAAATTTCGACCTACTTAGAGATCTGTCTCGCTTGCGTACTTCGTTAAAATAAAATTATTAAGCATCCTATCAATCCTATGATGAATCATTGGAGGAAAACTCGTAATGATTGCTATCTTTTGATTTCTTAGAATTATCGTTAATTGATGCGCTTATTTATTGACGCGAAGTGCTAATGCTAAACGTACTGCTTGATCAACTATTGTGTGTGACGGCAAGTATGTATAGTGACGGCATTGTTGGGACCTTTCTCTCAGCACGCGTCGATCTGACACCGGCCCTGGCTCCGAGGCGCGACTCTCGACGTCTGTCACAGTCAAGTTCACGGCCTCCACCACCAGGGCGTTCCGCAACATTTCCTCGTTCTGTCTCGCTAATATTTATTCATCGCTTTATATTGAAACTAAAGCTGTACACCTTACGAAACGATAACTATATTATGCCAGATTATCCCCTCGCTATGACGAGAAACATCTTTGTAGCAACAATCAATAATAATGGCCCTCGTTACAAATGTTGAAACGTTTCCATCACGCTCGCTGCAGTTGTTGGTGCTTCCTCTAGTTTCTATTCGCTATTAGCGGTTTGAGCTGTGGCTCGATGTAAGATAGGTAATTCGTAAACATTCCACTTGAGTATTGTTCTCGACATTTGGCGCGGGGTCGTCGACCAGAAGCTATCAACTGCTACTGGCATCTAATGACGAAAATAGATATGCCAGGGAACTTTTGAACGCTAAAATATGGTTTTTGAAGTAATTTTCAAAAAAAAGTCTAAACATAATTTGCAGAAATATACGTATTCTTGGGGGCCCTTTAAGAATTAATTAGATAGAATAGATATTTTTAGCCTGATTCATTAACTCAGAAATAAAAATAGAGCTCAAGATGTTGAGAATTAATTTATTTAAACCACTAGTTTGTAATAGGCATCTTTATAAACTAAAGAAGGCGTGATGATGTGAAAACCACTACAACTTGTTTTTCGCAATATTCTGTAATTAATAAGAGCGAAGCCGCCCGCGAGCATCGCAACGGTTACTCGCTTTATAAAAACTTGTTTATCACATTGAAGAGGCTCTCTGTTAATTCACGTATCTTTGGTAGATAAATGATTATGATCAAATGTAATAATAGGTTTATCTTTAGTTATTTGTAGTAGTTTCCTCATTTGAGATTGGTTAATGATTTTCTTCAATTCCTTAATTAATTTTATTGGATCACGATAAGATTGGAAGATGCGAAGACTACAAACTAATTTTACCATTTGTTTCAATTCTACTGTCATGGTTATTCAACATGGTTTTATGAACACAATGCTTAACAATACGGAGAAGTAGAGTACTAGTAGATAATGTACCTTCAAATGTGTCCATTTGGGATGACTTTTTAAATGTGCCTGAACACAATAAACATAATGTGGACCGTTTGATAGGGTAACATTTTGTGTTTGTTTGGCGTACGCTGTCAGATATAAATCTCGTTAGATCACGAGGTCGTTAATGTGATATTCGTGTCGGCGCCCGCGCCGTCTCAGATCGGTACTGTTATCCCATTGTCGATTCAAATGCTCAGAGCTTTCATATTTGTCTATGTACAGCGATTGTGTGATTTAGTTCCGTGCTCTAGATATCTGCTTTATATCCGCGTTTAATCATATGTATACTACTTATATGCAAATTTATTTAAACACTAGCTGTCCCGCGCGGTTTCACCCGCGTTCCGGGATAAAAGTAGCCTATAATACTCGGGGATAGTATAGCTTCCTATTAGTCAAAGATATTTTCGAATCTGACTGGTAGTTCCAGAGTTTAGCCCGTTTAAACATACAACTCTGCCGCTTTATTATATCAGTAAAGATTTAAGTAACATTACCATTGATTTCGGAAGATGGCTCCAAAGAGGATCCAGATAAAGTGATTATATTATCCGAATACTTGACTTCAAAGAGATATAAAACTTAAATATCTTTACTTGACATGCAGGTAAACTATATTCTTGTAGGTACCTTTTTTGGTGATAATGTTTTTATCATCATTCGACAACATGGAAATTCAGACAATCTTTATAATTTTATTGATGATAACTTGCATTGCGAATTTAAATGTCTTGCAGTTACCATAATATTCGCGTATTATTAAGAGAATCAATGTACGACAGTGGGAATGACGCCATTTTTTTTAAACTGAGTTATTTATAGCATCTTATTTGCATATAAATGCTAGATAGAGGTGTTATATTAATATTATTTAGATATTACTATGTAAAATATATCTTTTCTAGTTCATATTAAAGATGTTTCTTATTGAACTTTATCGATATTTTACAAGCACATTTTAGCCCAAGGTTTATTAATTAATTTTATCTAATTGGTATAATTTAAGAACCAGTTACTTTTGTCACTGTCTGTCAAGTTGTTAGACAGAGGCAGTGATAAGATCACTATCCCACAGAGAGAGTTCTAGAGTTCTCAGTTCGGAGTTCTGCGTTCCGCGTTCACTGTAATCTATGCAGCGCCTTTGATCATTGGACACAGAGAACGCGGCGGTCAAGAGAACGCGAATTCTGTCGGAGTTCCATTCTCTATAGCTGGCAGTTGAGGTGACACGTCTGAGCTACGGCTTGTCACCATCAGGCGGGCCGTATCCTTGTTTACCGACTTAAAAGTAAGGCCAATGAGACGAGATAAATAATGTAAACAAACTTTTGCTTGCTGTATGTATATAATTACACCTTTTGGTACGGGATAATAATTACATTTAATGCAACTACCTTGCAATGTCATAATATCTCCAATTATTTCTTAAATCTTCCAAACTCTATATAACTCTTTTTCTAAATAACTTTTTTTCAAAATACACCACAGTAATAAGCTTTCATATTTTTGTCGATATAATTTGCCTAATAGAAAACATAGAAATTGTTGCTGGCCGCCTATGGGACAAGCTCCATACTTTGCCCTTAGAACCTTACCTTTAGAACTCTAGAATGCTCGCTCGCTGTGTGTACAGTAGTGAACTCGGAACTCGGAACTCTGAACTCTCTCTGTGGGATCGGCGCCTACAAGTTTTTATTTTGTTACTTTTCAGTGGCAAATGTTTTGCTTCCGTTAATACAAAACAACTTGTGAATTATAATATCGATATTTCTTTCCATGGCAATAAAATTAGTTAATTGTAAAAAGTGGTCACACGACTATGACAGGCTATAGCGACTGGACTTGGGGTCGGTAGTTTCCGCAGTATTTGATATGCTAGCCGTGATAAGAACAGTGGCGGCCACGCGACACTTGCTCAACCCCTTCCAGTGCCGAGGGTTGCTCGCCCTTCTGTCTTATTGATTAGTACCCACGGCAAATCAACATAACGGCGAAAACAACACACACACGTCACGAGCTATTATGCGCCTCCCATATACAAATACGGAAAGAAACCAGTGCAATAATGCCTTAACAGCCAGTGTTTATGAAGACAACCGAGCCATCAATTAATTAATTTAATGATTTGCTGCTGAAGGGATCGTCGAGAAAAATCAAATTAAAAAATGAGAAAATTCGTAGAAAGTTTCAAGACTAAATGAATATTGTATTTCATTGGTTTTCTTTTGATGAATACACAAAGAAGGTTACACGGCTTCTTTAAAAATTCCAAGGCTTAAGAAAACAGTTTTTGGGAACTTCTTGAAAGTTTAACGAGAAATAATCTATTTGTCTGTAACGGTGCCTACTAAGTTCAAATGGCTTATTAAATTTCTACAGAGCAAGTAATACCGTTTGATTGAGATAAGCGCATTCTCTATTATTAGTTATAGTAAGCCGTGCGAGTGGAGGCCAGTAACACCGATCGAGCCGTGTTAGTCAAGTCAAATAATACGAGCGTGTTGTAAATCCCTTTCTTTGTGTTATAGAGAGTCGTGAGTTGTACATTTATTCTTGAAAAGGCAACCTGGGAATAGAAGGACGAATACATGCCGTATGTCTGTATAATCTTTATTGTAAGAGTATAACACCAACTTTGGACTAATTGTGTTTCGCCGACTAGTCACGTTTGTATTAGGACATGTTAGATATAGCTTCACGGAATTAACCTGTATGTAAATAAGCATAATCAGTAATAGTTAAATTTAAAGCAGCCGTTATGAGATCTGAATGGGTACTACATACGTGTGTATTGCGGTCAGCGAAGGACTTGCCTGCGAATGTTGGGAAATACTACTGTCGGTGCTGGTTGTATTGCGCCAAATCAATCTTGTGCGCTAATAGTACCTCGCCGCTCTGTCAAAATAGTTGCTGTTTGAAATGTGCAACAGCTTCAATTGTCGGTGATTCACTATGAAAATGTATGGGTTCGTTCTTATACGTGAAAATAATCACGTATAAGAACGAACCATTCATAGTGAATCATGGTAGTGCCCATTAGGTAGACTTGTTTACTCCATTGGAGCTTAAGAAATCTTGTAAGATGCATAAATATCTATATCTGTAGTTAACATTATCAAATGTTTGTTTGTGATAGTTCGCGTCGCCGGCGGCGGAGAGCGCAGCTTGCGGCAGTAGCTCGTCGTCGTCTAGTTCCTCGTCCTCATCGTCATCATCGTCCTCGTCGTCGTCATCGTCGGACTCTGACACCGCGGATGCCGCTGGCGGCTCCGCGCATGCCTCCGCCGATGACTCCAGTGCTGCCCTCGCAGCTGCTTGTCAGCTACAGGTACTGACATTCATATACAAATTGAAAACGGGACATGCTTAAAAGCCTTATTATATGCCCAAAACCCAATTGATATAAAGACGCTTTTAACATTGAATAGATCCATTCAATCATAACTTTGAATATTCGACGGTAATAGCGCAGTGGGATTGATGCAGAATGCCGTGGTGAAGGTAAACATAGTGAGATATCATATCACAGCGGTCGGGTAGTGTATTATCCGCCTTGCTGGCCAACACTCAAGTTGGAAATCTGTCGCCATGCTCCTAACTTATGTTCCAGCAACTGCAACAGCACTCGAAAGCCAGTTACCGCCTAGGCCTTAATTTCTTACAACATTTGGCCACATCATCACTTACCATGGTGAGGTTGTGGCCTAAAGATAGTTAAAAAAAAAACGATTTTACTTACCACACGTTTTGTCTATTGCGCAGTAAGCCAATTTGTCTATCACAAATTTATTATAAGACGAGCTATTGCAAATTCAGCATCTGGAAAAGCTTTGGTCAATATTTTGCAGTATCTATTTATATAACGGATATGTGTCTAATAAAATATATTTCTTCAGGTCATCGACGATGCGGACCTTGCGGAACTATTTCCAGAACAAACATCGAGCGCGCCGGCGCAACAACCCAATTTCCCGACCTTCTCTGTTCATAATACGGCACCAGACAATGATGATAAGTCTATTGTTGACAATTGTGAGTTTTATTATATTGTAGCAAGTTTTTAGTTTATTGCAAAATCATATTTCTGTATGTTTTGACAATTAAACATATTTTTTGCAGGCGATGGATCGAGTAGTGAAATGGAGCTCACACCTCAGTTAGTAACAGCAGCAATCCAAAGGGCGACGGCAGATTCATCGGGATCAGAAAATGAGTGTTCAAATTCCGACGCTGGACATCAAAACACTACTCATTACGCGTCCAGTTTGTTGCAACAATTTGTAGCGCAAACTCAGCTCTTGAGTAGTACAACACCTTTGACACCCATAACTTCTGGTGCAACGCCATCATTGACTTGTGGGCTTAATGCAAACCCAATAGAAGGTGTGGGAACAATAAGTGATTGCGTTCTCGGACAAATAAACACTTTGCCTGAAATAGCGCCTATAGCCCCAAACTTTCTAACCAATTCTCAACATCTTAGTCCACAGCAAACAGAAGAACTCACGCAGATAAACAAAGATCTTGAAGAAATAACTTCGGTTACGGAGTCTGTTGATATATCAATACCTAATCCTCCGAGTCTCGATGATTGTGTCGATAATAACGACTTCATGAATCTGGATATCACCCAAGGAGGTTCAGAACTGGGCAGTGCAAGTGACCTATTGAAGAGTTCTCCGTTAACTATAGTCACTACTGATATGAACCTCCTTAATCATATCGATACTCAGAAACTAGACACAATCAGTACAAATTCAGTTGAATCTCAAGAAGATGTTAAAAACGTTATTGTAGAATCTAGAAGAAAAAGAGGACGACCTCGAAAAGTACGAAAAGCAGAGGGCCTGGAATCTCATAAAGAAGATAAATCTGTTGTCGGTGTTATTAATTTCCACAATAGTAACGATCCGCCAAATGTTTCTCCAGATTCTGGTATCTTGTCGAATCACAATTCTCCGACACATTCACCTCTACGGCGTCATGATGTCGATGAGACTCATAATAGACTAGTTAGAAAAGCAATTCAAAAAGAAAACAGTGCGAGAGAGAGAAGAACAATGAGATCAAAGTCAAAAACGAGAGGTCGTGTACAAAACAGGTCCGACTCAAGTGAATGTGACTATCAGAAAAAGAGGATAGAAAATGAAATCAAACAAATAAAGACAGAAGCACCTTCACCGATTCCGTTAAAACAAGAGCAAAATAAATTCGATAAAAATAAGAAAAATGATCATAAATTAGATATAGCTGCTTTAGATAGAATGTTGTATGCAACTGACAGAGTCTTATACCCTCCGAGAAAAAAAGTTGGTCGTAAACCACAAAGTAAAACGAAATCTACGAAAAGTACACCTAAAATGTTAAAAGATAAAAATCAATATGAATCTGGTGATAGTGATGATGAGCCAGTTTCAACTAACAGGTCTGTGCTGTCAGGTGTATATGCAAAGAGAAAAGAACTAAATAGCAAACTTGCAACTTTACCTAAAAAGAATAATAAAACATTTGGTAACACATGGAGAGACAATCAAAGTGAAAATGAAGCAGCTGCAGAAGATCCATTAGACCCCACCTGGAAACAGATAGATCTAAATCCAAAGTATAAAGATATTTTAGCAGGATATAAAAGTGATCATGAATTTAAACCATACCGGAGCTGTAGTCGCATAATAGAGTCTGGATACAAAAGTGACTATGGATGTAGGTCTGGTTATAAAAGTGATTATTACAGGTCTGGTTATAAAAGTGACCATAAATCAGGCTACAAAAGTGACAAATCAGGATATAAAACTGATTACAGTGTAAGAAGTATGCGTCGACGAATGAGAAAACTTAAGAAAACTAGATCAGTAAGAGATCGATCATATTACAAAAATCAAAAGCATTTTGTTTCGGATCAAGAAATTATGTTATTATCAAATAAAACATTTAGTACTTTAACTTTAGGGCATAGCTCAAGTGACTCGGAGTGTGAAAGCTATTTAAGAAAACCAAGTGCTAGTCCAAAATATGTTAGTGTTTGTACAAAATACCCGTTACCTTCGAAGTATGACTTCGGGTTTTCAAAAATGAATCATAAACATGTCTTGAGGCTGAACTCTTCCGATCCATTTGCTCCTGGACCAGTGTTTAGTGGCTTACAGCGACCAGTAACTGCTTTCAACATATTCAAAGTAAGTCATAACAACAATAATACATTGCTTAAATCTCCTACTAAAGCGAGCTATATTGGAAGTCCTCTACCGGCATTAAAACCAGCCTTTACACATAAATTTGGATCTTCACCTATTTGTACAGTATCTAAATTACCAGGGTCAAAAAAAGAAAATGACAGCACTGTGAAATGTTTACCAAGCAATTTGTCACCTAAAAGTCGTAAACAATCGAAAAATGGAACCTCGAAAAAAGAAACAACATCTAAACCACTTCCAAGTATTTTTGAGAAGGCTAAAAATAGTTATATTCCGAAAAAATCGTTAGCAAGAAATGTGTTTCTGAACTTTAAAAAGCCCAATATCAAGCCGTCTTTTCATATTAAAAAGCACAGGCGGACAGTGGTTTTGGCACCACCTAAAATAAATTTGAAGCCAATAGAGCGGCCGTCACGAGTCACTGTGAAAACAGAGAGTAAACACCACAGACATAGGAGTAAAAGAAGACATCGATCGAGATCGGTATCCAAATGTCGGGAATCATATACAAAAGCAATAGACTTGGTCGATCAAAAATTTAGTAATGACATGGATAATCTTATTTCAAATTTCATAAAATTGTGCCAAGTCGCTCCTAAGTTAATATCAAATGTTACTCAAAGTCAGCCTAAATCTTCAGAAAAGTCAGTTCAAGAACCTGCACCTAGTAAAATCGTTAAAAGAGGATCAAAAAAACGCAAGACTTCAGATAATCAGGAAATAGCCACACCTACTTCAAAACGAAGACACAAGAAACAATTAGCAGAATCTCAAAATAAAGGCGGTAAAGACACAAATGAACATAAATTACCTCTCAAAAAGCGTCATTATCATATCAATTCTTCTACGAGTAATTCATTAAGTCTTAGTTTAGTTACAGCGGAGTTTGATGAAAATTCCAAAAATGGTAATAGCCCTGAGAAATTTCTATGTACCGAAACTGATTGTATGGGTGAAGTTCAAAATATTTCTGTAGAATCTCCAAAAGCTAAAACATCTCACGATAAAAGTAAGAAAAATGGTGACACTACGAAAAGTACATTACAAATAATGAATAACCTTGAAGCTAAAAATCAAACTTCAGAAGTTACAACCAAATCTCCTAGATCAAATACAAGTACGGAAAGTGATTCCTTAATTATAAAGATTGATGAGGGAAACTCGACACCAACTAAGAACCACTCTCCTAATTCTTTAAATGCTACTGATGATGAATTGTTGATTAAAAAACCTAGTGCAGAACAATCAGAGTTGTCAAAGAAGATATATGAAACATCAGAAAAGTTAAAAGCTGTGCATAAAATGGTTCATGATTTAGAAAAATCATTGCCTAAATCTAAAGAGTCCGATGTCAAATCAGATACTACGAAACAAGACACTCTTAAAATTTCACCACCTAGATCAGAAATGAAATCATCCCCAACGAGGCATACTGCCCCTATAGTAACACCAAAAAAGCGACATAGACTAGAAGCAGATAAGGCTAACAATTATTCAAGTCTAGACCAAGTAGTACAATCATTATCTAAAAAATTATCAGATGAGAAAACTCCAAATTTACCAAGTTCCAAAGAATCTAAAGATGACCATACCAATAATTTGAAAGAAGATATCAAAGAGGGTGATAATTCTGATGCTGCAATGTCTGGTAATTCATCGTCAAATAATTCGAATTCTTCAGTGGATCCTTTAAAGAGTATGTCAGCTCGATCTTTGTATAAAAGTTCTATGCCACCTGCTCAAAAATCTGAAATAATGACAAGGAAAAAAAATAGACTTGAAGGATTAACAAGTAATTTGGTTTCTAAAATAGCTCCAAGTGCTGCAACAAAAGTGTTAGATACACTACTGAATAACAATATCCGTAAATCAATAGAATCGCGCATTTTAGAAAAGGAAAAACATAGTACTGATACAACTCATAAGACTACTGATGAGAAGAATAGTAAAAATAAGGAGTCTTCTCAAGTTAGTACTCGGGCCACAGTTATAAAGTCTCCAGTATCTAAGGGCAAAGTTTTAGAAACAAAGAAATCCAAAGTGTCCGAACCAACTACTACGGAACATGCTGCTGTGGTAGTTAATGTTGACAAACCAACCGGGATATTTGAATCTTCAATTGATTTAGAAGATCAAATACCAAAGTCATCAATTTGCATCAATAGTATTGTAGCAGAGTCTAATAAAGCCAAATCAAAATCAAAAAGTAGTGATAGCAAAGGCGCAAATTCCTTATTGTGTCCATTAGATACTGAGTCAGATATTCCGTTAGCATTGATATCGGAAACTCCTGATCCTATTATTAGACCTAAGAGGGGGGAATCGATAGCTGCGGTTATATCTGATAAACTCCAAGAAACCACAGGTGGGCATAATTTACGTCAAACAAAAAGAAATTTGGGTAATGAAAACGAAGAATCGACTGATAATAAGAAAAAGAAAAAGGTTAATAACATTATAAGGGAGAGCAAATTAGTTTTGCCCACTAAAATACTCATTCCTAAAATTCAAGCCGAAAGGCTGCCTTTAGCAGATACGATGAAGAAGATACCTGTATCTACTAAAAAAACCGATGCCAATGATTCTAGTGACGGTAAACAAGTTGAAATTTCCAAGAAAAAAACCAGGAGGCGTAAAGCTATTAATAGAACTGGTTTTCCTAGTATAAAAAAGAAAAAGAAGAAGGTTGAGACTGCAAATAACATTACTTCCGACAGTCATTTAACATCTGAGGATACGGACAATAACTCTGCATTTGAGAGAGTACCGAAAGATGGTGAAGCAATGAGCAGCTTCTTGGAAAGAACAACCAGCAAGAAACCTGAATTAAAAGTGGTGTTAAATAAAGATGAATGTCCGAAACAAGCAAGATTGACAGTGGTAGCTCTTGAGAAACTGCAGGGAAAAGAAATCCCAGCTGATAATAACAACAAAACAATTATTAATTCGGAAAAAACAATCAATGAGAAAAAGAATACAAATTCATTCATTTTAAGGGCTCCGGCTTTACAGTTAAAACAGAATAAAACTGAAAAGGAAATTAAAAATCACGTCAATAAATGGGAAGTGCTTAGTGAGACAGACAGCATTCCGTCTTTGGCTAGTTCTATTAGCAACGATCCTGAAGACAGCATTCCATTGAGCCTTTTGAACTTAAAACACGACAGACCTGCTAGCAAATTGGAAAATTTAGAAAGACTAAAGCGCAAAACGAGAGCTATGTCACCATCACAAGAAATCGAAGAAATATTTTCAAAAAGAAAGCTTATTGAAAAAAACAGTAAAATTGGTCTTCGACCTAAATCAAGTCTAGCAGTTTTATGTCCCAGTGAAAGAAGACTGACGCGTAGCTCAGACATCGCCAACGACGAGGTAAAGACTAAAACTAAAAAGATAGAGACCAAGAAATTGCCAATTGATATTGAAAAGACAGTTGAAAAGACAGATCAACCAGTGAGTATCGTTACTAGGCGAAAGTCTCGGTCCTGCCAAGCCAATAAGAAAACTCAAGAAGTGCATTCCAGCTCTCGCGAGAGTTCTTTAGATACTATTGTGAGTCGTAAACTGACATCTAAGTCCCGCGAACCCTCCGTTGATACTCTTCGAGACCACGACGAAAATGATCCATTGCCACTCAATGAAAAGGAAATTGATTTTGAGAAAAGTATTGATGTTCTCTCAAAGAGCATTATTTGTAAAAAGCGAGTAGCATCTTCGCGTGATGATAGTCCTGCAAGTAGTGTGGACAATAGAGATAAACCTGTCGTATCGAAGAGGAATCCACGACTTAGAAAGAAATTCTTAGCAGCGGGCTTATTTTCAGACTATTACAAAGATGAGTAAGTAAATTTCATTTACCTTTGACATTCAATACTGTCATTTTTGAGCACATAAATAATTTGTTGATTGATTTTTACAGCCCAAAACCGGATGGAAAGGGGAAGAATTTAGTAACACAAACTGAGTTCCCGCCTGGTTTATTGGCACCACCGCCGTATTGTGAACGCTGGGTGCGGCGAAGGTTGACACACTTTTCATTGCCTTACGACATCTGGTGGCAACAACATTACAACCAGCCTGTGCCTTCGTGGAATTACAAAAAGATTCGCACAAGTATGTGGGCATTTACATTGATCTTTTCTATCTTTATTTTTTATTTTATTTAACTGTTGTTTTTTTTTCCAGATGTGTATTATGACGTTAAGCCTTCAGCCGAGGAGTGTGATAGTGTCGCATGTAACTGCGCGTCGTCATCCTGTTGCAACGAAGACTGCATTAATAGACTTGTCTACTCAGAATGCTCACCACAGTTCTGTCCTTGCGGGTAAATATGTTTCTAGTTTATTGGTTTACATGGGTTGAAAGTTTGTTTTACTTGTTTTTTTTAATATTCTAACAGTTTATCGGCTATATACCTACTTCTCTATTTTGTATGATTCTTTTTTCTCACAAATGTATTGAAATACGTCGAATGATTCACGGTGTTAGGTAATTATAAACTCGTGACGGTAGTTAACCCTTGTCTTCAACTCGTTGTTACCCTGATATCACATGTACTTTTGTATTTTTCGGCTACTGAATGGTTCCTATTTATATCATTTTAGAGATAAGTGCAAGAACCAACGTATACAACGTCACGAATGGGCATCAGGACTAGAGAAGTTTATGACTGAAAATAAGGGGTGGGGTGTGCGTACCAAACACAAAATTACATCAGGTGACTTCATATTGGAGTATGTCGGCGAAGTGGTGTCTGATAAGGAGTTTAAGGTATGTCCTCGTGCAAACAATTTAATTCAGACTTTCAATTGTATAGTACTTGTATCTGATAGAACTCTGTAATGCAAAATAATCTGGTAAAGTAGTTCTTTCGTTCTAGTTAAAGAATAGAAAATATTTAAAGCTGTCAAATTAGTCTTTGTCGTTATCATTTGCGGGTAAATAGACCGTAACCAATTTTATGTTGAAAACAAGCAATTGGACTAATTTGACAGGACTAAATTTCATCCTTTTCTTTTGTGTTTTCTTAGAAAGAGATGTAGTGAGACTATAATAGGGCCTTCCTAATAGGTCACTTTTGACAGCCCATATACATTCATGTGTCAAAAAGAGACAAACATAGTGCGGCAAGGAGAGACACCCTCATGTTAAATATGACATCTTAGCATGGCCTAATATTCAATTAGCTTAGTTGTAAGCAACGGAATCAGCCAATGCCGAATGCCGATAATAGCATAATAATGTATGTACACCCAGGAGCGCATGGCGACTCGTTACGCTCGCGACACGCACCACTACTGCCTGCACTTGGACGGTGGGCTGGTCATCGACGGGCACCGAATGGGGGGCGACGGCCGCTTCGTCAACCATTCTTGTTTACCCAACTGCGAGATGCAGAAATGGACGGCTAATGGTATGTCTTTTTACCCGACTACGACAAAGCTAAAAGGAAGGTGTTATGTTTTAGCAGTCTATAGAGGGTGAATTTAACTAATATTTTTTGTTTCACCAGGTACTTTCCGCATGGCACTGTTTGCACTCCGAGATATTGAACCTGACGAAGAATTGACGTACGACTACAATTTCTCGCTATTTAATCCCGCTGTGGGTCAGGTAAGATATTATTTTATTAATTTTAAATTCTATCCTTCTGATTATAGATCCTAATTTTAATTTTCATTCCACAGCCATGCAAGTGTGACTCGGAAGACTGCCGCGGTGTTATAGGAGGTAAATATCAAAGGATCACCAAGCTGCCTGTGAAAACTCAATCCCGAACCCCATCGAACACTTCGAATCAATCCCAAGGATCCAACGGAAACCAGCCTCGGGTTGGCCGTCCTAGAAAAGCTGTGAAATGTAACAAGAAGTCGGAACAACAAACTGTGAGCACTTGTGATATCAAGAACATGACCATATTGAAATATCAACAGCATCTCAATAAACTGTGGCAGGAGCCCCAAATGAAACCGCTCACAGCGAAAGAGAAGAATCTGGTGAAGGAGCGCCACTGCTTCTTATTCAGGAATTTGGAATGTGTGAGTTATTATTTTTATTCGTTGTACACTCAGATTTAGGATCTTTTATCATTACCAATCTCAAGTTGACAATCTATCCAAGCCTCTACCGGCCAAGCATCTACCGGTGTGGTCCGGCAGTTTGCTCTTTAGGTTAGCAATTTGTCAATCTTACTTGAATTGCTAATGTCTTCAGGCTACGAAAGTCACTTACCATTAGGTCCGCCCGCTTGCTCGATTGTCTTGCCTTAAAATATGTTGCTAACTGTAATTTGTTTATTACAGGTTCGCCGCATCCGCGAGCGTCTATCCATCGCCATCCCGTCATCCCCACCGCGGGAACCTGCCGCACCCCTCGCCACTCCCGCCGCCCCCACCTCCCCCGTCTCACCCACCGTCCCACCCCTCCCCGCCCCACCCCCCACAGTAATCAACGTGAACCCGCTTACACTACCCGACACTATGAACCCGAGTGTGTTCCTCACGAGATTACACGCTTTGAGAGCGCCAAGGGATATTAACAAGCGGTTGGCGAGGATGGAGGATGACCCATCGCTGAGTCAGAAGGAACGGCTCGCTAATGTGTTTAGGTCACTTTATGGTGCTGTTGTTGCTGTTAAAGGTACGTTTATTGGCGAAGCCTTATGAAATTTTATCTATTTTGTTGTTATACTTATACGTCATTGATAGGGCATGTATGCTTTTGTTTGAAGATTGATATCAATTATTCTAAACGCTGGGGATATAGATGCATATTGTAGTGAAATAATTATATAGTATATGCATGCAGTCACATACATGAAAAAAAAAACTGTACTAATCGGATACACTCTTGAATTTTTGTTCCGTTCACTATCTTATACAAAGTGTAACGATAAATAAAAATAAATATAACGGAAAGGTAAGTCCATAAAAATACACGACTTCTTTGGTACTAGGCGCACAGATCGCGGTAGAGAAATTTTAGCAATATAATAATATTAGCAAGTAGCGAGAGAAGATAATGACCCTCATAGAGCAGTGACGCGTTGGTTGACTTTTTCAACACACTTGCTCATAAAGTGACATTTATTGACGTAAAGTGACATTTATTATGTTTTTAGTATCTTAATGCAGCTTATTGCGCACAAGTGCTTTTTACTCTACATTACCGCACAGTTTTATGAAAGGTATAGTCCCGATTATGATAAGTTTGTACCTCAATACAATTGATATCTGCGTAGACGAAGCATTTTTAATTTAAATGGGTAAAACATGCGCGCCGTATTTATTGATGTTCTCATTGATTATTATCAAAAAAATTACAAATCTGTTTTTTTTTCTCACAAGTGTGTTGATAAACGTCGAATGACACACGTGTGCAATGATCATTACAGTCTCGGCTTAGTATCGCCTCGTCTGTAATTACCAACTTTGCACACATGTATCATAATGTACTATAATTCAATAAACTTGGAAGCAAATATTTTATATGAATTTTTGAGTAATTTATTTTGAGCTGAAACTTTTTATAGAGAGTCTACCTGATGTAGTCTTCACCCCTTTCGGATAGATATACCCTTTCCGTTAACCGTTGTGTATGCCTCATAAGTTTGTTATGCATATTAGGTGAAAATAAGAAATCCCTACCACTATTTTGATTCATAATGGAATGCAATTATTGAAAATTATTAATAAATAATAAATAAATATTCTGGGACATTCCTCACACACGGTCATCTGATCCCAAACTAAGCAGAGCTTGTACTATGGAAACCAGATAACCGATATAATGCATACTACTTTTTGTTTGTAAATACATACTTAATATACATAATTACACCCAGACTCAGGATATACAGATATGTTCATGCACACAAATGCATGTCCTAGTGGGAATCGCACCCACGATCTGCGGCGCGTAAGGTGAACCTTAACCAACTGCGCCAACTGGCCCGTCATTATGTTATTATCGTTATCGTTATTATGTTCCAATAGATGACAAAGACGCACCACTGTGCACGCCGCTACTGAAACCTAGCCGTGTTAAATCACAAGACGAGCCATCCACTGCGGACTTATCAAGTATTGAGAGCAACATCAACAGTGGACTGTACGAGTCGGTCGCGCAGTTCGACTCCGACCTGAACGCGCTGTTCACGGCTGTAGTACGAGAACACGGCAGGCTTTCCGACCTTGGATCTGTCGCCATTCAGTTGAAGAAGGTATGGGAACTTTATAATCAGCTCTAGGATGATTGTATATTTTCGGGTGTATTGTGTTTACCCACTATCTCACCATAGTAAGTGATGATGTGGCCGAAGGTGGTAAGCACACAAAGCCTAGAATTAACTGGCTCTCAAGTGCAGCTGTCGGAACACACTGATAGGTGCTTGGTGACAGATTTTCAACTTGAGGGTGATGGCCAGCTAGATGGGTACAAAGTACCGTACCACCGTGCTATGGTTTTCTCACGATGTTTTCCTTCACCAAAAGCTCAAGATCATTGGAAGATTCGAACCCGGGACCTTCGTTTTGGTATCTGACGTCACTACCACTGAGCTATCATCGCCTGAATAAAATCATTTAGATGATTTTGAGATAGCTGGATGATTTATTGCAAGTTACGTTTTTAACTAAGATAATCTAAAATACTATTTTATTTTCAGGCCTATAATTCAGCAAAATTGGACTTTGCGGAGCAATTAACTAAGATACTTGGTCCGGATGAGCCTCTACCAGCTGGATTCTTGCAAAAAACTAAAACTGGTAAGCTTTTTCTTTATGATGTCGTGTAATTTTGATATCAACTATGTAATGGCTAATATCAAAATTATATTCTGCACACGTTTGATCGCTCAGTGCATGCACGTAATTTCAAAACTTGGAGGCTTAGTTGTGATTTGTCGTGTTGTGTTCAACAGAGGAGGTGATAATGTGCATCTGCGGTCTGCACGTGGAGGAAGGTTTGATGGTGCAGTGTGGCGGCGCGCGCTGCGCCGTGTGGCAGCACGCGCGCTGCATGCGAGTCGCAGACACAACCGCCAGCCACTACTGCCACCACTGCCGACCCACGCAGGTACCTAACTCGTATAGAAGAACGCGGTGGCTGCCACATGACTCTTATTTATTGACTAATTTTGATGTAGCAGGATCCTAGTTTAATTCTAGTTTGTTCAGTTGTTAAGTTGTAATAAACATCCATAAACTCGCTAATATAATATTAGTAGGATGAATCGACCTTATTATTCAGGCTCATCTATAATGTATGGCACATGCAGGTTTTCATAGTGAGGAACAGTAACATGACAGTCATGCTATTGTTGACAAATAGATAATTACTATCTTTCTATAGTTACAATGCAAAAAAATATTAGACTATCAAGGCAGTAAATCTTAAAATGAATCGCAAGTACTACAGCTCATTTTTTTATTTTATTCGACGAAGTCGGTAAACATGCGTACGGCCCGCCTGATGGTAAGCGGTTACGGTAGCCATATGGACGCTTGCAACACACGAGGCATCACTCACGTGTTATCGACCCGCGCACCCTCCTCAATGAATTCTGGTGACCTTAGTCACACGCAGGAACACAACATCAAGTTATTTGACTGCGGTATTCTGCAAGGCAGAGGTACTTCCCCAGTCGAGTTGCTCTTTGAGCGAATAAACGCTATGTTCAACCTCTCTTGAAACGGTTACATTAAACATGAATGTACACATAATTAAATGTTTATTTATAGGTGGACCGCGAGATACCTCTCGACGACTACACGGAGGAAGGGCATCAGTTCTACCTATCGCTGATGAGAGGAGACCTGCAGGTGCGGCAGGGTGATACCGTGTACGTTCTCCGCGACATTCCCATCGACGACAAGAACCCCGACGTTAGCCACAAGAACGGGGATAAGAGCGAATCGCCCAAAACTAAACGTGTTGACAGAAAGAAGGTCAAGAATATTGCTAAAGGGAAGGAAAAGGCCGAAGAGTCTACACAGAATAAGGTATTTTTGTGAGCTTTTACTCAAGCTTTAATTGTGTTATAGATTTTAGTTATAATTTGGTCATCTATAAAAAACGAGACATAGTTGCATCTTTGACTTCGCTATTCTATAATTGTTGCATTCCTGCGAATATAATTTCTACGAACCATCGAGGAAATATCCCTTTAGAGTAGTAGTAATACCTGAGGTAATACCGAACAATCAAATTCCGCAACTAGTTAGTGATTTATCATTGATTTTGAACAGTTAGGACCAATCACTGCATCGCATGTTCTTGACTTGGCCAATCAGAGCGCATTTTCGGAAATCGGAATAGATTAAAAGTAACATGAACGTCATTGCGCTTCTTTGGGTTAATTGTTCGATGCTATGAACATACAATATGTTATAGAGCTTTTTTTGAGAGCCTTACTCTTCAGCTATTTTGAACAACAAGATAATTTGATTGAAGTCGGAGATTATAGACATATATTGAGCTAAATGCTATTTATTTGTTGCAGGAGGGTGAAGTCCGCAAGCACACGTATCAAACGATCGGGGAGATCCCCGTCTCAGAGTTGGACATATTCCGTGTGGAGCGTCTGTGGAAACACAAGGACACGCAAGAACGATACGTTTACGGCCATCATTATTTGAGACCGCACGAGACATTCCACGAACCCACCAGAAAGTGAGTCATTCATTGCATATTAAATATCTGCTTTATGATGTGTTATGTGTGTGTGTGTGTGCATTTTGCAATCAGTACCTACAATGTTCCACCACTGTTTCTTATTGTATAGTTTTTGATATTTAGTACTTACTGGATATTGATTTCTCACTGGTGGGAGCGAATTGCGTCACTCATCGGTTATTGCTGAAAATCAGCGCTGCAGATATTAGGTTAATCCTAAGTCACAGCATTATGCTGAGCAATAACCTTCATTTTTGCGCACATACGACGCACAAACTTACAACAATATTGTTTTATTTATTTTTAATTCGTACTTCCTTTAATTAAGTTAAAAATTGTTTATTATTATTCGCTCACAAATCATCATGAATGAATGAAGTTTTGTTTTCTTTTTTTTTATATGAATGGTGTTGCCAACTGTACCATTTTCGCGGTAGCTAAAAAGTAGCCAAAATGGCAACATAAAATTTAGAAGTAGCTATAAAATTAACTGGGTATTTTGATGGGTTGGCATCATCATAATTATTATTAGATGTAAATAGTCATAGTTATACTATGATATAAGAGTGTGTATTTTGTGTGTATATTTTTCTTTTTTTTCTTGTATTTAATTACGTTATTTAATGTCTACGTCGAATGGCGCGCAAAAATAAAATGCTTTTCTTTCTTTTCTTTCTTTCTTTATCAAATTGGCCTCCACATAGATCAAACAATCTAAGTTGACAAATAGTTATAAAAAATTGTTAATAAATATCATATGAAATCATGGTCTTTAGCTTCAGTTAAAGGCTGGAATATGGTTTTTAATCCAACTGTTCATTCAAAAAGATTGCAATTCTTATTAAACTTAGCCATTAACCGAATTATTTTTGGTTTCCAAAGCCACAGACATACATAGAGGTTACGTCGGTTAAAAACTACCTTCTATTTTCAGGTTCTTCCACAATGAAGTAATGCGTGTGCCGCTGTACGAAGCGGTCCCCATTGAGCTCGTCATGTCCCAGTGCTGGGTTATGGACTTGAATACCTACTGCAAGGTAATTTCACAAACTAGGCTTCCGTACAAAAAACTTATTTAGATGATTATGATATTATTTTGTACTTCAATCCATTTTTTGTTTAATAAAAAATTATGGGCAAAATAAAACATGGTCTCTTCCAAAAATTACACCAGCTTTTATATGCCACTAAAATTACATAAAATGTTAATTCTAGTTTTACTGACATCCGCTTACCCTCACATTTGTTCGCCGACTTAATCGTATAAAAAATAACAATTGCATAAAAATACAAAGCAGAACATTGAATAAGTAAATAGAGTTGCACAGAGCAGCCCCCGCAAGCAGCACCTGTTGACAAGTATGAGTCGTGTGGCAGCCACCGCCCTCAGCCGAGATAAATATGTGTTGTATTGTATCGCAGGGTCGTCCAGTGGGCGCGGCGGAGGCGCATGTGTACATCTGTGAGCTGCGCGTGGACCGCACGGCGCGCCTGTTCACTAAAGTGTCGCGCCCCAAGTACCCGCTCTGCACCAAGCCGTACGCCTTCGACCACTTCCCGCACAGACTCAAGATATCCAGGACATACGCTGTTAGTTGCATTTATATTACTTACATAGCTTTAAGGGTCATCGTTCACTATATCCGCACCGCTCCATCACAGCAACGGCCCGGCACCTCCTCAACTCAAACCAACCACTAGCTGCCAGCGCACCGTCTGCGAGGTGGCAGATCCCGGGCGCTGGTGAAATTGGTGGCGCGTCTTTGGCAATATACCGCTTGCTGGCGTCACGCAGCAAGGTAGTGGGCCGCTCGCTGGAAGCGTGTGGTTAGCAGGACTAGTGGCAAGCGCGCTTGTCGCGAGGCGTCAACTATTTTATAAATAAATAAATAAATATCAGTCATTTTAAAATTTACTTTAACGCAAACGATTTAATGGCCTCACTTGCATGGTAAGGTAAACGCCGAGGCGTAGCCGAGCTGTTATAGTGAGCGGTGACTCTAAATCGTCCCGTAAATAACGTCGCATGCAAGGACTTCACCGGCGTGACGCTTGACGTCCAATTTATCGGAACAATTGATGATGAGAAGCGCTCGTGGTGTAGCATGATTAGCCGTTCTTAGTCGATCGGCAAAGTTAAGCTACCACCCGAGTGGCGGGTACCTGGATGGGTGACCGCCTAGTGGTATTTCAAGTCGAGCGTTTCTGTGTTCAGAAAGCACGTAAAGTTGATCCCGGTTATCATTTGATTGTAATAGTCGTTAAGCTAGATTGATGCCTCCTTGGTGGCTTGAAAAATTCCAACAGTAGTTTGAACACTAGCCTACCTCCACCAATCTGCAGTGGGCACGCGTGGTGGAGTACTGCCCATTCCCTTTCACCCTCATTTGTGAAAAGAGGCCTGTGCTCAGCTGTGGGACATTATAGGCTGATGATGATGATGAAATGATGCACTTAATGGGTAGCTACACTATCATTTGACGTTTGAGTTTAGCTCCTAGCTGTTTTTAGCGCATTAAAATCGTGATGGAGGCACCTGCTGCTCACCCGTTGACTTGCGGTAAAAAAATAACATTGATTTCTATTGTTGTCCTGTCTGCGGATCTTGGAACAGTCAACGGAATGGTGTATTTTATGAGTGTGAATAACTACTATTTAAATCAAGACTTAATTTAAGATGGATAATTTAAATGCACAGAAAACGCTATACCATTCACTTGAAAGCAATACGTCCGTGTTTGTCGCGTTCGCAGTACCGAATGACTGCAGTTGGTGTGGCCACAACGATGTGCTAGCGGCGCGCTAAATCCCTTCGATGTGTCGAAAGTTACCGCCACCCGAGTTAGCCTAACGTCTAACAACATTAATAATTCCATTAGCAAATTAGCGCGCTAACATTCGGCCATATCTGCGTAGTGCGTACTAAGTCAAATAACGCGCTAATTAATGTTATTACACGCAGGTGAAGCTAGCATGACAGTAATCGATAAATGTCTGACAACTAGGGCATGAATATCGGAATCTCGGAATCTCGTAATATCGGAATCTCGGACCTTTTTTCCGATATTACAATATCGGAATTGCGTAATCCAATATCGTAATATCGGAATCAGATATTTTTATCTATGCTATACGCTTGCAATACCAGGAGTATCATTCGCGCGTTGCCGACCCTAAAGAAATCTCTTCACACCCTTTTTGAAGTACCCCATGCTTTAGTCCATTAGGAACACCACGGCGGGGAGCTCATTCCACAATCTGAGCGTCCGCGGAAGAAAACTCTTTTGAGCCCGCACAGTGCGAAACAATTCTGGTTTCAAGGTGTGAGGATGGACTCCCCGTCGATGGCGAGAGTTGCGATGGTGGAAGGTGGCCGGCATCAAGTCAAACAATTCTTTAGAACACTCTCCGTTGTACAAGCGGTAGAACACACATAAGGAGGCAAAGTCTCTCCTCAGATCCCCTCAGGTTCTATGCCGCTTGTGAGCTCGGGATCGTCAACAATTTTGATGGCACGTCGCTGAACCGAGTCTAAAGGCCCAAGCTGGTATCCAGGTGCTCCCGCCCATAGATGACAGTAGTGCTCCATATGAGGCCGGACTTGCGACTTGTAGCAGCCTTTGCCCGATGTGAAGTACTGCCTCGCTCTGTTCAGCACTCCGAGCTTTTTGGATGCCAGCTTAACCTTGTCTTCCAAGTGACTTCGGAACAAAACGTCGCTAGAAATGTCGACGCCAAGGATCCCGATGCTTTTACTGATGTTCAAGAAATTGTTCTGGAATTGTGGGGCCACAGACCATGCTTAGCAGTGAACGCGCAGGCTTGAGTCTTGGTGGGGTTGAAATGGACTAGGTTTAGTCGAGCCCAATCGGAGACACAAGTTAGTGTACTCTCGATTTCAGACACCAGCCGTTCGCGGCTTTCCTCCACCTCGGAACGAGGGATATTTGCACGGCACGTGTAATGAGCATCCCCTGTACTATCGTCCGCATAGCAATGAATGCCGTTAATAGACAGCATATCATTGATATGCAGAAGGAATAGTGTTGGGAACAGCACAGAGCCTTGCGGGATGCCGGCATTAACGCTCATGCTATCGGAGCAGCTACCGTCGACGACGGCTTTTCATGCATCTGCTGGACAGAAAGCTGGCGACCCATTTGCATAATCCCTCGGGAAGCTCGTATGCTGGCAACTTCGTGAGAAAACCCCTGTGCCAGACCCGATCGAATGCCTTCACCACATCTAGGCACACTGCCAATGCCTCACCTTGACTCTCGATGATGACACTTCTCTTCTCAACCAAACTAAAGAAGATATGGAGGACCTCTCGGCTCATTAAGAAACCACTAGTCTCCAATTGGGACTTGCAATCAACAGAGATAAGATGAAAATTTTAATAATAGACCGGGTGTAACTTAATAGATTGGACGTACTGAGAAAAATCTACATCTACCTCGGCTCTACCAATTCCAACACAGGATACTGTGAAGATGAGATCAGACAGAAGACGATGTGCAATCACAAGATCAGCAGTAGGAAGATTTGGAAAGACAGAAGTATAACTAGGAAAACAAAGATTCGACTTATGAGATGCCTGGTCTTTCCGATCTTTCTCTAAAGAGCTGAAACTTGGTCCTTAAGCCTACAAGATAGCCGGAAAATTGACGCACTGGAGATGTGTTGTAGAAGACGCTTCCCGAAAATGCCGTTGACAGCCTTTCGCACCTATAACGCGATCCTGAAGGAGATTTGAATAACAGATAGGCTTTCGTCGACTGTGCAGCTTCAAATTCTCAAGTTCTTTGGTTACATATGCAGACACAAACACTCGATGAAGAGACTTGTTGTCCAGAGTGGGAGGGTGCACTCGCAACGCTACGATCCGCAAAAAATGGAAAAGCATTGCGAAAGCTGTAACCCTAGTCAAGGAGAACATTGGCGTTGAAGACCCACCATATACACTATCTATTGCAACCACGACCCCTCTGACAAGAGTGCTTGACTGAGCAGAAGATGTTTTCAATCCAGTTTTTGAGAGGAAGGGCATAACGGGTTGTCCCGTTCGAAATTTGGAGTAGCCCGACTGGGGAAGTACCTCCACCTTACAGAAGATCGCAGCCAAATAACGCTGCTTAATGTGGTGTTGTGTTCCTGCGGTGAGTAAGGTCGCCAGAGCTCCATGAGGAAGCGCTGTGCTGGCAGTGTTTGGGGACCAGCGGTGTCGTACCACCGTTGTGTTGTGCAGGCGCGGCGTGTTGTTGCGGCGGTCAGGGAGACCCGGTGAAACAGCTGCCCGCTGGCTGCCCGCAGGTTGTAGGGGTCCCGAGCCCAGGGATCACTTAATCTCCGCCCTGGGAGGCTGACCCGCCGCCTCGCGCATAATCCATGGTATAGTTGGTCGTGCCGGAGGAGGAGACCGGAGTGGACCCGGCCGACTGTATCATGGGGGGACCGGGGGCCCTTCCGGCTGCCGCACCAACAAACCGCATCACCTGTCCACCACTCTCGGTGAATAACACTGCACTTTGTCCCTTTCGCGGCTGGCACAGCGATTCCTCTTAATCTCTTCTCTATCCCTTTTTAATGCCAAGAAAAAAGAAAAAACGAAATAGTTCCTCAGCGGCCTCCCCGTCCACACTTTCGATGGATTTTTGCAACATAAGGGGACTTCACGCTAATATCAATGCAGTCCACCAACATCTTGAGACTGCACAGCCGACCCTGCTATTTCTAACGGAGACGCAAATATCCTGCCCTGATGATACATCGTATTTACACTACCCCGGGTACAAGCTGGAGCAAAAATTTGTGCGCCGTGCCGGGGTATGTATGTACGTCAGGGAGGATATTTGCTGTCGCCGTCTCCATGGCTTAGAAGACCGGGACCTGTCGATTTTGTGGGCGCGCGTAGATCACGGTGGCCACACCAAAGTTTACGCGTGCCTTTACAGGTCCCACAGCGGTGACGCGGACACAATCCGGTTATTTGAGCACCTGCAATCGACGACTGACAAAGTACTGGAGCAGTACCCCTCCGCGGAGTTAGTGTTATTAGGAGACTTCAACGCTCACCACGTTGAGTGGCTTAGTTCTCGGTCCACTGACTTTGCGGGGAGGACTGCTCACGACTTTGCCCTGGCCTATGGCTTCTCACAACTGGTTCTTTCTCCTACGAGAATCCCAGATATTGAGAGCCATACAAGTTCCTTACTGGACCTTCTGCTGACTACGCGACCGGACAACTACGCAGTGACAGTGGATGCGCCACTTGGCTCATCGGACCACTGTCTCATCCGGACGCAGGTGCCTTGTGCGCGGCCCGTTTCGCTCCGGTCACCCGGGCGTCGTCGTGTGTGGCACTATAAGTCAGCAGACTGGGATGGATTGCGTGAATTCTACGCAACGTACCCGTGGAGGCAGCTTTGCTTCGCATCAGATGATCCTGACACCTGTGCAGCTGCCGTCGTTGAGACGATACTGGCGGGAATGGAATGTTATATCCCAAACCCGCTAGTGGCTGCAGGGGTGAAGAAACGACCGTGGTTTAACCGGCCCTGCAAAGATGCTAGACAAAATAAGCAGACTTTGTATGAGGCTTGGACCACGGCCCGAACTAATCAGGACCCTAACATCTCTGATGCGAAACGCAAATTTAATGCTGCCTCGAGGTTCAGTAAGCGAATGACTGCTAGGGCTAAGTTCGATTTCGTCGGTAGGTTTGGTGAGAGGCTGACTAGCCTTCCGTCTGGAAGTCGCGCTTTCTGGTCTCTTGCCAAAGCTGCTGAAGGAAACTTTTGCCAGTCGTCCTTGCCACCACTCCGTAAGCCGGACGGAAACTTGGCCCATAGTGCAAAGGAGAAAGCTGACCTTTTGGGCTCTCTCTTTGCCTCGAACTCGACTTTGGATGACGGGGGCGCCACACCGCCTACCATCGCGCAGTGTGCTAGCTCCATGCCGGAGATAAGCATTACCCAACGGGAGGTCCGGCGGGAACTGCTTTCTCTGGACATCCATAAATCGAGTGGGCCAGACGGCATACCGGCAGTGGTTCTGAAGCAGTGTGCTCCTGAATTGTGTCCAGTATTGACGCGTCTTTTCGCGCTTTCCTACACCAAAAAGGAAGTCCCGTCTTCGTGGAAGATTGCCCACGTGCACCCAGTGCCCAAAAAGGGCGACAGATCAGACCCGACGAATTACAGGCCTATCGCCATCACCTCTCTTCTCTCAAAAGTCATGGAGCGAGTGATCAACACGCAGCTTTTGAGATACCTGGAGGATCACGAGTTGTTGAGCGACCGACAATATGGCTTCCGCCACAGTCGCTCAGCTGGTGACCTCCTTGTGTATCTCACGCACCGTTGGTCACTCGCTATCGAGAGTCAAGGTGAGGCTTTGGCAGTGAGCCTAGATGTGGCGAAGGCGTTCGATCGGGTCTGGCACAGGGGTCTTCTTACGAAGTTACCAGCATACGGGCTTCCCGAGGGATTATGCAAGTGGATCGCCAGCTTTCTGTCCAGCAGATGCATAAGAGCCGTCGTCGATGGTAGCTGCTCCGATAGCATGGACATAAATGCTGGCGTCCCGCAAGGCTCTGTGTTGTCACCAACACTGTTCCTACTGCATATCAATGATATGCTGTCTATTGACGGCATTCATTGCTATGCGGACGACAGTACAGGGGACGCTCAATACACGGGCCGTGCAAATATCCCTCGTTCCGAGGTGGAGGAAAGCCGCGAACGGCTGATGTCTGAAATCGAGAGTACACTAACTAGTGTCTCCGATTGGGGTCGACTAAACCTAGTCCATTTCAACCCCACCAAGACTCAAGCCTGCGCGTTCACCGCTAAGAAAACCCCATGGTCTGTGGCTCCACAATTCCAGAACACCTCCTTGAACATCAGTCAAAGCATCGGGATCCTTGGTGTCGACATTTCTAGCGACGTTTTGTTCCGAAGTCACTTGGAAGACAAGGTTAAGCTGGCATCCAAAAAGCTTGGAGTACTCAATAGAGCGAGGCAGTACTTCACATCGGGGCAAAGGCTGCAACTTTATAAGTCGCAGGTCCGGCCTCATATGGAGTACTGTTGTCATCTATGGGCGGGAGCACCTGGATACCAGCTTGGGCCTTTAGACTCGGTTCAGCGACGTGCCATCAGAATTGTTGACGATCCCGAGCTTACAAGCGGTTTAGAGCCCCTTAGTCTGAGGAGAGACTTTGCCTCCTTACGTGTGTTCTACCGCTTGTACAACGGAGAGTGTTCTAAGGAATTGTTCGACTTGATGCCCACAGCTACTTTCTACCATCGCAACTCTCGCCATCGACGGGGAGTCCATCCTCACATATTGAAACCAGAATTGTTTTGAACTGTGCGGGCTCAAAGGAGTTTTCTTCCGCGGACGCTCAGATTGTGGAATGAGCTCCCCGCCGTGGTTTTCCCATTGGAGTACAGCATGGGGTTCTTCAAAAAGGGTCTGAAGAGATTTCTTCAGGGTCGGCAACGCGCGAGTGATGCCCCTGGTGTTGCAAGCGTCCATAGGCTACGGTAACTGCTTACCATCAGGCGGGCCGTATGCTTGTTTGCCACCTTAGTGGTATAAAAAAAAAAAAAAAAAAATTTGTAACGAACTAGTTGACCCCCGAGGTTTCACCCGCGTTCCCGGGATTAAAAGTAGCCTATAATGCTCGGGGATAAGTAGCTTCCTATAAGTGAAAAAAAAAAACGAATCAGACCGGTAGTTCCAAAGATTTGCCAGTTTAACCAAACAAAAAAACTCTTCCAATTTATAATATTAGTATAGATAGATAATTAGTGCAGTTTATAATGAATATGTGCAATTTATAAGGAATACTGGCAATTTATAATAAAAATGTCTAATTCCGATATTAATATCGGAATTCCGATATTGAGATCCAATATCGGAAATCAATATCGGAATTGAAAAATCTTCCGATATTACATGCCCTACTGACAACTTAAACAGTATTCAGTTAAATATCATTTTATCAGTGTGGGTGTAATTATTAATATCGCGCGGCCTTTACATGCTGCATGTAGCTCAGTTTGCAGGCTACAGTGCAAATCTTCTAATACATTATGGCGTTTAGTCTAGTTTAAAAATAGTCCTTATTTCTTGATGATAAAGTTCATAATTTATTTTTATGTTCAACTTACAATTAACCATAGAGTATTATTATAGGGTATTTTTTATTTCCAATTAATAATAAGCCGAGATAAATTCGCAACATCGAATTAGAAGATTGTCGCTAATTTAATTTTACAAGGCCAACTTGGCCATTTCGACTATAGTATGGAGGTCATGAAAATTCTTCCTGTTCCTTATTAAATAAATAATGAGATATTTATTTAATCAATACAAATACGGAAATATTTTGCTATCTAATACGCTATTTTAATGCTACAAATCAAGTTGTAGAAAAAAGCTATTATGCTCGAACTCGTTACAAATGGAGATAGAAATAAAATTGTTATAATTTGTTTCTATACTATAATCTTTTTTTTTTTCAACAGCCACATGAAGTTTCTCCTGAGTACTTGAAAGGCAGGGGCACTAAGAGTGTCGCAGCAACCGAGAAAACCGCTAAAAGTAGCGTCAAGGATTCGAAGAAGAAGGCGTCGGCTACTGCTTATTCTGAGAATTCAAAGGTTTGTGTTTGCTATTTCTTTTAATAGGGATGATTCTAATTAACCGTCAGTTAGATTATAAAAAAATATTAGACACGTATTTTTTGCTTTACCAAATCATTAAAATGTACCAAGATAAAGCATCAAAGTCCGGGAGTCGCTTCAAAGTCCACAATTTAACACAGTATTTTTTGTTTAATCGAGAAAAGAAGAAATATTTTTTAGGCATTGTAAATGACGTAGTTCGCCGTAATATAATTTTTCAGTTATTATTTCTATTCATTGAGTTGAGTCTATTGTGTCAAATGGGAACAAGAGGAATAAGAGAGGTTGTCGAATTCTTCGTTTATTAGCCTCAAGTAAACATTGTAAACAATTCTGTATTGTTAATAATGTCTGTATTGTTCTTCTCAAGCTTCTGTTCTGTGTCTTAGGCCTGTTTAGAATTAGAATCAAAACATAAGTAATAAATTGTGTTAATTGAAAATAAACCTTGTACGATTTACTGTAGATTCCAAATTCAACGTTGAACTTTGATATCATTTGTCCAGTTCATAAACGTGTACCTTATTCCATTATGCTTAGGGTGGTGGTTCGCGTGACATTCAGAAGGAGCGCGTGAACGGCATCGCGCGGCGGCTGCTCGCCCGCGGCGGGTCGCGCGGCGCGCTCGACGCTTCATACCTATTAGCGCCGCGCCGCAAACGACTGCGCCTCTCTTGACCTACTACAACAACTACAACAACAACAACACAAAATCGAAAAATGGTGCCGATTCTGTTGTAAATCGCACTAAACTAATTTTAGTCACATCACATCTCTTACGAACATTATTGAAAAAGGATAGAACATATTTAAAGCTTTCAAATTAGTCTTTGCTGCCTTCATTTGCGGGTATTTAGTAACCGCGATAGATGGCGACTAAAATATTGAAAACAAGCATTGGACTAATTTGACAGGACTAAATTTCTTACATCCTTTTCTTATGTTCTTTGTCAGAAAGAGATATATTGAGACTAACATTAGTTTAGTTGTAAACAACAGAATCAGGGCCACTATTATATACTAACATTTCAAGTAGCATGAGTTCCGTGACACATTGTGTTTTTATTTTATTTCTCAAAAATTACATGTTTCCATAAGGGAGTGTTAATGAAATATTTTGGGAGGTTTCTCAGAATATATATTGCATTGTCACAACTCATCCTTCATGAAATAAGACTATAATTGTAAGTATTTATTGGTTAATGATGTATGTAACAGATAAGGTCAGTATACTTCTTTAAAATCATTATTTAAATACAAATCGGTGTTTATAGATTTTTTCCAGTGAAGTTTGCGGAATAAATAAGACTGCGAGTTCTGATTGGTATATTTAATCATTGTTATGTAGCTACTTGGTAAGCCTCAGTCTAGCTAGAGGCTTACTTCTCTGACTGTAAGTAGACAAGTAGGCATCGAAATACAGTTTGACACGTATGACTGTTATGTCTTATGAAATAAATATGAAAACAAAAAAAACAACGCATTTTATGTTAATTTGATTAATGTCATACGTCTCAGGCTGTATTTTACTGAGTATCTTAACATTTTCGTTCGGATAAAAAGCCAAAGTCTGCTTATAGTTAGTGCTATCGATCAATCCAGTAGGTAGATAGGTTAAGCTAAGTTTCCTCTGCCTGTGTTTAGATCCTGCATATTTTGTGCAAAATTAAGACTTGGACGAGAATCCATTTACCGATGTAACATTCTTAATTATTTCCTTGTATATTATGATACAAATATGTATCTTTTTTTATTTTCAATATTTGCTACCGGATTTGTGCTGAAATCATCAAAGCATTGTTAACATTCCAAGGTTTCAAGGCGGGTGAGCCACAGGTGGCCAAGATTTCGACCGCGGCCAAAGTACAGATTGTTTCGTGTATAGAATCTCTTCTATCATTTTGTATTATAGTAGACGTACCCTTTACGTAGGTATTCAATTATAAATAGTATTTTTATAAAATTATCTACGTGTAGTTTCGCCTGAAAGGAGGGTATTTTAAGTAGACGCGAGTCAACCCTTCGTAAATATAGTGGTAACTAATTTATATTGCGTAATATTGTCGGTGTATAATTTATTTCTTTAGGTATCTTCAGATTTACTTGTAAGTGTTTCGGCAGATGTAATCTCAAGTACATTATAATCGTAAATGTATAATGACATTTAAAAGCGCTTACGCGATGTATGGCGACTTATAATGCAGCATAATTTTTCGAATTAATATATATTTAAGCATATAAATAGTTATATTTTTACATAAGACAACTGATTATTGTTACGACTATGATACATTTAGGCTAATATAAATTAATTGGTAAACGACCACTGGTGCGAACTGATGTTGAATGTTGAAGAGTTTTAATAGAGGTTAGATGCAGAAGAGTTGTTTGGGAGGTTGTTAATTTTAATATTAGCCATTAATTAGTTATTATTCTTTTTAATCATCTTCCGCTAGGGTAAGTTTGATGAAATAGAACTTTTTTCAATCGTCTGGTCACGTTTTATACACAACTACAGTGTAAACAAATGCACTGTCATGCCTTATGTCATGCACTTTAAATCTCTCTAATTTTTTTTACACATTATTTAAAAATTAGGTTGTATATGTTTTTTAGAGATTAAGGTGGTTGGTTGTTTTATTTTTAAATGAAAATGATAATATATTGCTTTTTTTCGGTCCACGCTGTGGTCCACAAATAAGTTTCTCTGCTTTCTTTGTCCTGTGAGAAAAGCGCATCGCGCGGTCTTTCTTTAGCTAGCCTTAATATTGTGATCACAGAGAACAAAGTTGTTTTTGTTTCTAATTTATTTGTTCATTACTGTTAGGTTTTTTAGACTTCTTAACATTTATAACATTTTTCTTAAATCTTTTTGTTTAACATTAAGTAACCTTTATAGTATTTTTTCTCTTTAGTGTGCTTTTTTTACAGATTTATTGAACTTATGTAGTAACTGCAGATGTCGATACATCCATATTATTACTAAGATTGATTGATCCCAAAATCTAGTACAAATGTCCAACATAATCATTCTTCCTGATAATATCGCAGAACATGGAATGAGTTGAGGGCACGTACGGTCTTTCGTTAATTTGTAAGTACAGTTTAACAATTCTCGTTCTTAGATACAAAATAGAGTGCACTTTTAGATAAATCCATAGATAAAGTTGTTGGCAGTAAATCATTATTACAAACCCAGAGATTATGAAGTATTTTATAATTTTTTCGCATGCACTTGCACCCATCTTAATAGATATATTCCTCTTTTAGATAAGTAACAATCTTGATACAAATAAATATGTTCACGTTTTAACAAGTAACCGGTATATGAATTTATCTATAGTGTCCGTTAGAAATCAGGGAGATTCCGATGTACTTAATTAGCAAAGTGTTTACAATAGTCAATAATATAATAGTAATAAGGTTTCACAGTTTCATTGCTTCCTCGTGTGGTAATAGTTCATAGTCAGAATTGTTGAAATAGTGTCAATAGATGAGCCCTACAAATATTATCATATCTATTATCAACATTTAATAACTTTTCATGAAATTTTGGGATCATTTGTTCTTTATTTACCAATCGGCTATTAAAATGTATTTCTTATCTGATAGACGTGCCAGCCATTTGAATCTTTATTTTATTAATTTTAAACAGCCGATAATTACTGTTATATTCTTAATTGAGCCTTTATTCTGAAACTTTTTTGTTTAGAATGATACACATAAATGTTGCTTCTTATTTTGGAGAGTTTACATCACATCATATTTTATAATTCAAAAATAACAGAAAACTTACAATCAAAAGTGTATTTGATTTGAAATGGTTGTGGTCTATCAGAAATTGTTTTTAAGGGAAGTTACGATCAACTTATTTGATATATTGAGCAGCTTTACCTATTTATATGTTTTAAGATGCCATTTGTTGTAACTCATGTTTTAATAATAAATTAAATTTGGAATTAATTGTTTTATTTCACTACAGAGTCCTTTCACTCATCGAAACATGTCAGCGCTGCATGCGATCAGCCCGAAGAATGGCAATTTCAAATGGAATAGGTATATGAATTTCCCCGCCAAGACAGCCAAGCGAAGCGCAAGGGCACTACCTACCTTTTCTCGCAGCGCTTCGTCGTTTTTTTGAAGCCTCATAACTTGGGTTTGGATTATACCATATAAACAAAATTCTCGGAACATGATGTCAATAGTGAACTTATTAAACATATTAAGTTTCAATAACATAGCTCTTATACTTTAGATTTTATTGATATCTAAAAAAACCCCGATTTCGTCACTGACTCACTGATGATCATCAAAACTCATAGGGTACTTCCGGAAGTCCTAGAAAGCTGAAATTTGGTATGTAAGCTTGTATTAATTAGTACATAAACAACAAAAAAAATATATAAAGCTTGGAAATTTCATACACACAACAACTTACAAAAAGAAGTGAAATCCCACCAAAAACATTTTTAAAAAATTTGTAAAATGTTGCCAAGACATATGGCTTGCACTGACAAAAGTTATCAAATCTCATGTAGAGCCAAGCTTATAACTCTACTTGCTCTTACTCTACAAGCCCTAACTTCACAAACTCTACACACCGTAGTCAAAATATGTGGCTTGGCCGTTTCTCTACTATAAGAATTATTGTATTACAGAATGAAAAGTAATTAACAGTGAATATTTTCCACCTTACGCCCAATCGCCCATGTGACGGTAGCGAAACGGCCAAGCCACATATTTTGACTAAGGTGTAAAGTTTGTGAAGTTAGGGCTTGTAGAGTAAGGGCATGTAGAGTTATAAGCTTGGCTCTACATGAGATCTGATAATTTTTTTACAGTGCGAGCCATATGGTCTCGTCTTGGCAACATTTTACATGAAAATGTTTTTGGTGGGATTTCCTTATCAGCGGGCAAGTACATAATGCTTCCGCTAGTTAGTGTCTTACCACAACTAACGTAGTAAACAACCAACAGAAGTGGCGATAGTTTTAGAGAATTGACACCAAGACGATAATTACCTACACAAAATGTAAAAAGTTATGTAAATGTACACATTTTAAGTAACGTATGATATTATTATAATTTCGGAATAAAAGATTTTTTTATTGGTTTTGTACATGGAATTGTAATTTTTTTATTTCCACCCGGTTTACTCGCATTCCCGAGGGAATTATTGTACCCCTAGACATTGGCGTATTAAGGGGTCGTTCCATGCCCACCCCTGAAAGGTTTGGTTGTCTATACAATACTAGCTTTACCCCGCGGTTTCAGACGTTCTTGACATAAGCATTCGGGATATTGTAGCTTCCTGTTAAAGTTTTTTTAGAATCGGATCTAGGTATAGCTCCAGAAATTACCTCTTACAACCAAACTAACGAACAAACATAACCTTTTTATAATAATAGTATTTATACCGGGTGGAGATTTCGAGATCCGATATTTTCGAACCTATGTTGGGGTAGTCATTCTGAACAACTTTAAGTATGGCACAAACACTGAAATCTCGATTTTTTTTTCGAGGTTCATTAAGCGATTGATTGCCAGGGCTATGTTCGATTTCGTCGGCAGGTTTGGTGAGAGGCTGACAAGCCTTCCCTCTAGAAGTCGCGCTTTCTGGTCTCTTGCCAAAGCTGCTGAAGGAAACTTTTGCCAGTCATCCTTGCCACCACTCACTCCGTAAGCCGGACGGAATCTTGACCCATAGTGTAAAGGAGAAAGCTGACCTTTTGGGCTCTTTCTTTGCCTCGACCTCGACTTTGGATGACGGGGGCGCCTACCACCGCCTACCATCGCGCAGTGTGCTAGCTCCATGCCGGAGATAAGCATTATTACCCAACGAGAGGTCCGGCGGGAACTGCTTTCTCAGTATAAATATGTGTGACAGTTTTCAGGGGGCCACATTATAGAAATCTGTAATTTATTGTTTGGATCCTCGTGAATCAAGGGCATCAGTTTAAGGAATTTACTGATATTAACGTTACGTCGCAGTATATTTATGAAAATATTGTATTCCGTAAAAAAAAACGAAACTTAAAACGAACAGTAACCGTTATAACATAGGGGAAGGCGGGCAAGATGGGGAACTGGCCAGCCCCCCTAAAAAGGAAGCTAAAGCAATATTGCTAACGCAATTCATTTTTTCGAATTCTCGGCAGATCCTACGTAATTTCAATATTTTTTGGTATACTAGTCACTCATTATACATAATTCAATTCAATAAAAGATTCGGAATTGATGAATTGCATAAGATCTGCCGTAAATTCGAAAAAATGAATTGCGTTAGCAATATTGCTTTAACTTCCTTTTTAGGGGGGCTGTTCACGTGGTTAAAATAAACCAATCATGTTCGTTCTTGTATTGGGGCATTGACTTAGTTCCATATCACTGGTTGGGGGTTTTAATTTTCTTTATGAGCTACTCTTTTCTAATGATATTATCGCGTCAGAAACTTTAGCAGCCCTTATTGACAAACATCCACCTTCTTTAGCTCCTCTTCTCCTTCCATTCTCCAATTCTGACCCGGAATCACTACATGTGACCGAAAAAGTAGTCAGAGCCTCACTGATGTCTTTCAAGAATGGTTCCGCTGGTAGCCTCGATGATCTCACACCTCAACACATTAAGGATTTGGTGTTTGGGGTTACCGGAGGCTCGCCGGCCGGGCCCTTCCGGATATCACTGCGCTGTTTTCGGGAAGGTGCAGGTGCATTAGGTGCCGCTAATGTTATTGTGGAAAAAATACATACCTACGTAGGTTATTGTTTTTGTTAAAAAGTTTTTATACGAATGTAGTGGAATTGATGATGAAATATGAAATGCAAGGTAAGCACCCATAGGTAGTAAACAATCGCATGCGTAATACCACGTAACACGTGTCGCATAAAACATTATGCAGTAGGTAGGTACCTAACCAAAGCCGTGTTGGATACCCACAGGCATTCTCACGATAGACTGTGTCGATAGTTTGATAGCTTCGCTTATACAGCATTTCTTGCGGCGTGTTTGCAACGTGCGTCAAACATCACGCCACGTTTTACTAGAAAATGTCAGTAGTAAACACCGTAGTGTTTAGTTATTTCACCTACGGACACCTGTCACTTGATTTATTAGTTCTATCTACTTTCATTAGAAATTAATACTTATTAAAAAGGATTAAGATTAATGCACTAACAACACTCTCTAAATAATGTAGGTAGGTAGTGTATGTGACTGCATTTATTAAGAATTTAATTAATCACGCCTCGAGAGGTTACATTTATTTTATTCAACAAGCAACACAAAATATAGCTCTCTCGGAGATATTTATCTGGTTATAATTCAATATATTATGGTGTTTCATACATATTGATAAATGATAGCTCATTTATTTTCGCGACTTTAGAACGATTCTAAAACTTCTATAAGTTATTTATAAGTAGAAGGTACCATATTTATACGTCGTCGGCAGAATGTATACCTAACTCGGCATTTTACAAACGGCGTCGGCATTTCATCATCATTTATAATTCTGGGTAATTCTAATAATAACTTACCAACCTTATATGTGTTTAGTTACGTTAACAGAACAAAACAGATTACATATCCCAGCTATTTCGTTTAACGTTAAATCCATAAGACTCTTGGCGAATTGAATACGATGAGAAGCAACGTCAATTTGCCGTCGGCATTTTTCAAAACAGCGAGCGTTCATGAAATGCCGACGCCCGCCCTTTGCCGAACAATCTGCCGACGACATAATGCATCATCTCTACATTTTATTTTTATAAGTATTACTAGCTGTTCCCCTCGGTTTCACCCGCGTTTCCTGTATGGAAAGTAACCTATAACACTCAGGGATAATGAAACTTCCTATTTTGTGATATGTTTTCGAATCCGACTCGGTAGTTCCTTAGAGAGCGCTTAAACAAACAAACGATCAATTAAAAAACTCATCAGAATTATTATACCTATTAGTATAGTATAGAAAATTGATAATAACTAATAATGACTGAATAACCATCTTTTAGAATACTTAGGAAAACATCTTTTGGAAATAAAAGAACCTTATAAAATTCAAGTTATATTCAAAATTCTATAGATTTAAGAGCTTGTTTTTCTCTTTTCAGTTAATTTATGTTTTACGCAGTCGGGTTTTTTGTTTCTTTTAATAATTTAATTTATTTCAGACTTTTTAGTATTATACAGAATGAGTTGTATGTATTAGTAAGTAAATGAGCGGTACGGTAAAGTAACACTAACAACCGTCGCAACTATGTGTGTTACGTACGGTAAGCGCTCAGTACCTACTGTCCTTGCACTAAACGTGGTTTTTTGTAGTTTACGTCAAAATGGTAGCATAAAAGTATTACAATATATACCTACATATATGGAATGGTCTATTTACAAGCTTTCGTTTGATACCCATATTGTTATAATATCGAAACTTTTATTTTTAATACCCCCCCTATTTATTTATTCTTAGGCGCTATATAAAAATAATATACCCTATGACACTCCCCCAGTCAAGACGAATCTAACGACACCTCATATGCTTAAATCCTTCAAGGCTGCAGAGCGGCACAAAGAAATAGACATACATACATACATACATACATACATACATACACTCGAAAAACATAACCCTCCTTCCGGGTCAGTCGGGTAAAAAGGAAAAGTTAGGAATCGAAAAAAAAATTGGATTGCGTTAAGGGTTCGTTTATTTATTATTAGGTGCCTAATTCTGTTTCGGGATAAGTACTTTTACTTAGTGCAGATGTTTTCCTATATACGTACAACTACACGCATCTAAAAATTGCTCTATCTAAGTAGAATTTTCCATTTGAAAAGAATGCTCGCAAACAATCGTCGATTGAAGAGTCTATTGTTCATTCCCTGTTGTATACAGCCCCCCTAAAAAGGAAGTTAAAGCAATATTGCTAACGCAATTCATTTTTTCGAATTTACGGCAGATCTTATGCAATTCATCAATTCCGAATCTTTTATTGAATTGAATTATGTATAATGAGTGACTAGTATACCAAAAAATATTGAAATTACGTAGGATCTGCCGAGAATTCGAAAAAATGAATTGCGTTAGCAATATTGCTTTAGCTTCCTTTTTAGGGGGGCAGTTTAGTACCTAATTCAGTCTGGATTAACATTGACCTTAAATAACAATTTACGTTTACGATTTATCCTGGGGCTGCGTTGGCCGGCCGGTGCTACTGCGCGCTGCGTGCCTGGGGTCACTCGCAATGAGAAGATTGGGCCCAGCGTCCGCCCGCATGCCCTATCCAGCATCGCTTCGCCTCACGCACCGCTCGTTCAACTATTTACTACCACAACCAATTTGACGGGCCAGTTGGCGTTGTTGATTAACATTCCACCTATCAATCGGCAGGTCGGGGGTTCGATTCCCACCCATGACATGCATTTGTGTGCATGAATATGTTTGCATGTCTTGAGTTTGGGTGTAATTAATTATTAAGTATTTACAAACAAAAAGTAGAATGGTAGTACATCAGTTATTTGGTTTTCATAGTACAAGCTCTGCTTAGTTTGGGATCAGATATATAGCCGTGTGTGAAGAATGTCCCAGGATATTTATATTTACCTATTGATATTGTGCCGTTTATTTCCTGAATACTACAACTGTAAAACTATTATAAATCAAGGTTGACGGTTACCGACTTTCTAGTTTATTTCTCATTAATAAACACCGTTTAATTTATTAGGTTTCTTAACTATTGTTCCGCTCGTTTTTGCATCCTTAATGTCCATAATGTGTTTACATAAATCAGTTTCACAGAAATGATATTTTGAATATAGTTTCAGAGAAATGATCATTTCTGTAGATTCATTCATACCGAAGAGAGTCTGTGAGAACGGAAGCGGAGTTAAATTTCGTTTCTTCTGCATAACAAGAAGCAGCTCAATAAATTAAACCGCTGTAATGTAAACTTCCACTTAACTAATGTAGGATGTCCAAACATTAAGTTGACTAATATTGTCAACACAATGTTATAATATTATTTTTGTTATAACAACATTGTAATTGTAGCGTATCTCCGGCTATGACACGAATTCAAGTAATGAGGACGTGGTATTTGCTGAGAATTAACCACGTCCATCTATGTCATAAGTGATAATAGTTATTTCTCATGCTATTCCAAGATAGTTAAGGAATATTTAACAAATAGCTTCATATTTAAAAAACGTGACACTATTCTGAATATTATCAATCCCACCAAAAACATCTTTATGTAAAATGTTGCTAAGACATATGGCTCGCACTGTCAAAACGTTATCAGATCTCACGTAGAGCCAAGCTTCTAAATCTACATGCCCTTACTCTACAATCCCTAACTTCACAAACTCTACACCATAGTAAAAATATGTGGTTTTATAGATTTTATTTTAGATTTTAACTTTTATATAACATACAAAAATGCAGGATTTTATGGAGGAAATATTTTTAGTCCCAACACACATTTAAACGTACTTAATGTTTGTTGACTCATACATAAATTGAACAAAGAATCTCGTACTTTTGATTTGCGTCAGAAGTTTCAGGAGTACTTTAACGCATGTGGGCCCAATAGCTATCATAATGCCATTATGTATGAGTAATGTAAATGGTAACAATGAAATTATTTCATAAAGTGAAATGAAGTAGGGTCGACGAGTCTGCAGGACGTGCAATCCTGTGCTATTATTCAGTCAGCGGCTGCGCACTGCCACCGATCTACGGTACACTACAAGTCGAATATAACTAAACGACACACGCAATCGATTGCTTTACGCGGATTTTATAAAAAACTTGTTTTGGTTCATCAAATCGTGTGAAAGTGATAATTGGCGGTGACGAGGCATGATAACAGTCGAGTGCGTCTGCCATCACAATTCATCGAGACCAAACACCCCCTATTCTTTGCGGTGTAGAATAATTATGCCCTCGTAAGTGATTAAAATTAAAGCATGCTTATAATGTGTTCGTGCCATTGTTGGAAAAACATATAGTTATATCATTCACGTGTTTATTAGGCAGGTTTTGTGATTTACGTTATCTGTCACATATTCTGTACTTTGTTGACATTGGAGGAGCTTCTTTGTTGCAGGTGCATGTGTGAACAAAAGCCAAACAATTCATAGCTAATAATGAAGATAATTGCCTTATTAACAAACTGATTGATAGAAACCCTGAAACAGTTTTCACGATTTATCATTACATGTTTGTTTATTTTGAGTTAAGTCAATGATATACTTGACCCGACATAGTTATAGATCAACGCTCGAAAATGTATTCCAATTTAAATAATTGCGACTTACTACGAGCTTCCTAGATATCTCGATTACCTTTCGGCCATCGTATGATTGAAGCGTGACTCACTCCTTTAGATTTTTCACATAATTTGATTCCAGTAATTATGAAAATGGAAATGTGTTTTGATCTTTAAGTGAGATGCTATCACAAGTTGACGTCTGGAAATAGATCCTATAAATATGCGTACTTACTCGTGTAATTAATAAGTCTTATAAAGTAATAAATAACCATAATCTTATCAATGAAAAACTAAGGCTTTGCTGGTACCGTTCGTAAGGATTTCTTTTTTATCGTCATAGATTTAGTCACCTGCAGCGTAATTTCGTAGATAAGTTTATAAATATTTTGTTTTAACTCGTTACATGTTTAAATTGAGAACGCTTATCGTATGTTTTTTTAATAAACATTAATATAATACGTCAGTGAAAGCTCGATCTATCCAAGCTTTTTAGTTTTCTTTAAAGACTTTTTATTGCTGGAATTGTTTAGCATTCAGATACGAGCATGTTCTTTAGTTGGTTTTTATAAAAAAATTAAACAACTCGATCTAAAGAAAGTATGTTATTAGTTCATTATTTAAGCCAGCTGCAGAAACTGAAATGATTTTATGATCGTTATACTTATATTATAAACACAATAAACAAGCCTAAAAATAAATGAAACGTTAAAATGCAAGTTCTGTTCAAGAGCAGAATAATATTTGTTGACGCTAGGAATAATTTGTTTAATTTGAGGTTATATACTAAATAGAATATAATGTGGTGGGGTGACGGAGTTTGTGGGTTCGAATCCTAGTTTCGGTGAAGGAAGGGGAAGGAGGATAACATAGTACGGTGTTAGGGTACTTTATAGTTGGCTACCTTCCTGCTCAAGTTGAAAATCTGACGCCAAACTCCTAGCGGTGTGTTCCGCTAACTGCACTTGAGAGTCAGTTCCTTCTAGGCTTTGTATGCTTACCACCTTCGGCCGCATCATCATTTACTATGGTGAGATTGTGGTCAAACACAGATCTATACAAATAAAAAAAATAGTCTATTACGATACGTGTGTCTTAAGTAGTACAAGCATACGGCACGTCTAATGGTAAGCGGTTACCGTAGCCTATGGACGCTTGCAACACCAGGGGTATCACTCGCGTGTTGCCAACCCTGCAGAAATCTCTTCATACCCTTTTTGAAGAATCCCACGCTATACTCTATTGGGAAAGCCACGGCGGGGAGCTCATTCCACAGTCTGAGTGTCCGCGGAAAGAAGCTCCTTTGAGACGAAATGAGAAGAAAATATGTTTAAGTAGAACAATCAATCTCGTAGCACAGATCACCAGATCCAAAAACCAACTTGCATGTGTGAACAATTTTCAATAGATTCTATTGAATAAAACCCCAAATTGTTGTGTATGTAAGCTAAACGTCATAAACAGGGTTCGCTATTTTAGTGGTTTATGAATGAAAACATGAAAGAAATAGTATTATATGAACATAATCATAAAGCCAAGACACCAATTAACAGATCGGTGTTGGCCCTTTTTTTTAATTTTACTTTTATAAATAGCAAAAACCTTATGAATATTACAAAAATCATATAATCGAGGTTTTCCTCTTTAGTGATACCATCAAAATAAGAATCCTTTTTGTAATAAATTTATATTAAATCGAATCACAAATATATGTACAACAGATCCGTGGGGCCACATTTTAATTTTTTTGTACGAGAATAACGTAATTTATTGATTAATAAGCATCAATTTTGCGACGCCATTTGTCCATACATTTTTCTATGAAATGTCATATGAAGCTTTATATACGAGACGCAATCGCGAAAATATTCAGTTCCCCCCAGTGTCCCAAGGTGACACCACGTCGCTTTTTATTGACACCGGAAATTACGTCATCCATATATCTGTATACATGCGCTTGTCAAAAAGAACATAATAAGTGCATTTTTATTTTTTACATTATTAGAGTTATGAAATGGACATTTTGATAAATTTATTGTTCTTATGGTAATCGGTATCAATTTCATGATTGGTTGATACGTCCTTAGTCTTTTTGAAAAAGTCCCGTATGCCAAAATATTTTCCTTGTTCTCCCTCTCAGCCATTGATTGCTTATTTTGTTACTTGCTTATAGATTTTTTTTTTTTTTTTTATACCACTAAGGTGGCAAACAAGCATACGTCCCGCCTGATGGTAAGCAGTTACCGTAGCCTATGGACGCTTGCAACACCAGGGGCATCACTTGCGCGTTGCCGACCCTGAAGAAATCTCTTCACGCCCTTTTTGAAGAACCCCATGCTGTACTAGATAGACTAGTCTTATTAATAAAATATAAATAAGATTCTATTTTTAATCATGTGGCTTTTTAATAAATCGTCGATGCTGAACAGAAGGTTAGGATACGGCCATCGATATAATATATGTATTTTATTAGATTTCACGTTCCGAACAGATAATCCGTCGAGCTTGATGACAGCGGGGGTGAGGCGGGGGCCTGCGCGAAGCGAGCGTGCAGTGAACTGACTGTTACAGTACTTACAGTGCAAGCTGTGTCTAACCAAACTATACAAAAATGTAGCGCCAGCCGCTTATAGATTATAGTTTTCGTGCGACCAAAACATCTTAAGCGCCGATGAATTTCATAGCGCCTACGCGTTTCGTTCAACGTGTCGTTCCTATAGAATTTACACCGCAGTCGTGGCATTTAAATGAAGAAATACTTTTTCTATTGTGATATTACGATATTGTTACCTATTTATTCACTTGAAAAACATATAAGTTTACTTACTTGACTTTGATTTTTTGTATTATTAATGCCGCTCCGTACGCGCCTACACTGCATGAATGTCGAAAGCACACTAAAGTAAGGTGAACGGAACGCAGTTCAGTTAATTCGAACCGAGTGAATGTTGGGAACGCTGTGTATATATAGTAGAATGCTAGTAGAATAAAATTATATCGATGGATACGGCCATTTGTAAATAATTCACTGTTCTTATATTATATTCTTTAACTATATAGCTATTATTGTTACTAGATATTTTCTTTGTAGGTTTTATTTTATTAAGCATAACTTAATAAGCCTCTTTGCAAATCTTTACAATTTAAATTCTTATAATTTTTAATTCTCGTCGTCACACAAAAAATCGATATCTCGGCACCGGTGCATCATATATAACATTATTTCTAGAGCTAATATACCAGGTTGTTCAATAAGTTTTGTCGTTCGATACGAGAAACACGTTTTTATTATTTGAAATACATTTTATTATGATGATGATGATGATGATTAGAACTACTCTCAGCCAGTACAACGACCGACCCATGTCCTATACAACCATTCAAACATCAACCACCATGTAACTAACTTAGTTTATAATGACTGGTACCTGAATAGTTGTATCGGAATAGCCATGGAGAAACCAAGGAGTGCGTGTTATATAGGAGTGACACGCTCTGGGGTGGGAGAGGACGGCCAGCTAACCGCAACCAGCTGACCACAATCGACCGACTGTTCAGCCTATAGATGAGGGATGAGCGTTGATGTATGTTGAGTGCTGGGGTTTTATTGTCTTCTTTCTTATTTTGATTTTTTGTTCCTGGGTTAGATTTTGTTATATCTTTGTTGTTCATTAGATTAACCTCCTCCATGCACGGGTATAGCTTCTGTGGTTGAGAGGCTCCTTGTCCATTTCAGCTTCGGTATGTGCTTGCATATTTCTCGTTCTTCGTTATTATTCTAGAGTCAATTTGGTTGCCTCAGGCACAACATTCAGCAAGGTTTTTAGTATAGTAGTCAAAATATTCTATATCATGCGCTGATTGATTTTTAAAGTAAATATCTGTTTTCTGGGTTTGGATTTTGGTGTACTGTAGGGCCCTAACATGGCCATAATATATGGGACTGTATTCTATCAAATGTTTGTTTGTAAACTTAAGTATCTTGGTTAATGGGATGAGAAACATCCAGGATAACATATCTTTTGGTGTTCCCGAAAGTATTTTTTTTGGTTTTCTATCCTGCTGGGTGTATGAAGTTCCGTGATTTTAATCTGATCATGGATGAGAATTTTGTCCTGGTTTAATTAGTGTTCAGCCTCATTGTTTATCAGTTAGTTTATCACAAGTGCTCGAGCTGTACACACCTCAGTGCAATAATTGTTAGACCCGGTTCTGATGCCTATAATTATTTAAGACTATACATGTGTTAAGTGTAGTGAAGTGATTATTTAATTGTAATATTACGACAATAAACACATTGGGCCCGTGAGGAGTTTGTTGCGTCGCTTCTTCTCCTCATACAGGGCATTTCCGAAGCGACGGTTTAACGTTGTTTTACCCTGCGGAAAGCTGCTGTTTTGAAACCCTGCGGAATAATTGCATATGAAATACTAAAAAAACATCGAACAAGTCGTAGTGGGTTGGGGGCGTGCTCCCAGAACTCCCTATCAGTCGCCGCTATACCGAATTTAATAAATGTTCGTTAGCTAATTATGAAGTATCCAGTACTGAATTGGCCATTGCAGGATAAATGGCTACGGCCCACGTTAAATGGCCTGCGTTCGCGTATACTAATAATTATACAAAGTAAGGGATAGAACCGCTGCATGGCCAATACTATAATAATAATTGAAAAGGATTTCTTGACATACTTAAATTACAATGCGTGACAAATATTATAAACATAATATAGAATGGCATAATTAAAAGAGTAATAAAGTCGTGAAACGTCTCTGTGCAACCATCTCTTTTAATCTGAAAGCTAGATCCGCACATAAACCAGTAAAGTAGATAACCTGAGCTGAAGGTCCTTGATAACATTTGCTAAGGGCCTCGCACTGGCTTAATTAGGCACTGTACTACATGATATTTATATTGCAAATATATTGAAAATTAGCCTAAAGCATTTGAGGATAATGTAGCTTCCTATTACAACTCAAGTGGCTTCCTATTCGCCTTCGGCGGAATACACACAAATTGCCACTCTTATACACCTTTTTATTTAATCCTAAAGCCCCTCGCTATCTCAAGGAACGCTTCGCGTACTACACCTCAACATCATCTTCTTCATAGTCCCATGGAACTTAACTTCCAAACTCTCAGTCACACTTCTCACTCTTATTCAAAATCTTTTACTATCCAATCTGTACGTCTCTGAAACTCTCTCCCTCAGGTTATAAGACGGGCCCCGACGTTAGACTCTTTTAAATCTCTTGTTATTTCACGCTATCACACGCTAGAAACTTCCTCATTTCCTGCCTTTCTTTCTATTTTTCTAGAGCTGTTATTTTCACGTTATGAGACGTTATAAGACCGCTTATTTTGTATCACTTATTTTTTGTATTGTTTCGTCTTCTACTATATGGTTTACAAATAAAGCATATTTATCTTATCTTATTAGTGAAAGAATGTTCAGAATCGTATTAGTAATTTCAAAACCTCGCAACTTACAAACTTTACCTTTTTATATGATACTAGTTGTCCGCCGTGGATTCACCCGCGTTCCCTCGATAAAAGTAGCCTATACCCTTCTCTATACCATAGGTATCTGATTGCCAAATCTCAATGCGATGGGTTCAGTGGTTTAGGCGTGAAAGCGTAACAAACAAATGGGCCGGTTGGTGCAGTTGATTATGATTCCACCTATAGCGGTGCAGGTCGTGGGTTTGATTCCCACCCTGGATATGCATTTGTGTGCATGAACATGTCTGTATGTCCTGAGTCTGGGTGTAATTATGTATTTACAAACAAAAAGGTTTCCATAGTACAAGCTCAGCTTAGTTTGGGATCAGATGACCGTGTGTGAGGAATGTCCCAGGATGTTTATTTTATTTTATTATTATTTATTACTAAACTTATTACTATTTATTATTATTACTTATTAAACAAACAGAGTTACTATGGATTAGTACCTACTTCTTCAAAAAACGTTAACGTAAGTACCCCCAAAGTACTAATATAAGGCATAGCACTGAATTTCCTTTGCTTATAAGTAGTGAATCCATTCTGCTTAATAATTATGTAAACTTTGGTTGCGCTTAAATAAGCCACTAGAAAACGTATTTCAATAGAAAATTAAATATAATGTTACTTAATAATATTGGAATTTTATCGGCTGGTACCACGTTATGCGGTACGTACCTAACTTGACGCAATGTCAAGTTTGGATCTGATGCATGTGTGCGTGCCTGTAACACAACTGCAAAGTAACAAATGAATGCTGGTTTTGGCGCGCGATCTAGCCTACATACTACCCTTAAAACACTCTCGTCCTTAACGTTCCTTGCTACGAACGTCTACGGCTACGACTACGGTCTACAAATTCCTTGGCTACGACGCGACTCTATAGAAATACAACGGGAATAAATAATTAGCTGCACTTATTAGAAAAGTGAATGTACATGCTTTGAGCAAGCATTCTGCAGTTTCGGCTTCGTCGTCTTCTTCTTCGTTGGCTTCTTAAGGGGTAGCAAAGTGCAAGCAACGGCAACAAGTATAAGGGTGACTGGTAATTAGTAAGCGATACTTAGACACGTGATTGTACTCAAGAGAACAAACAACTTTCCCAAAAAAATTTTTTTGGGAAAGTTGTTTGTTCAAAATTCAAAATTAAAAAATCATTTATTCAAATAGACCTTCGCAGGCACTTATGAAAAGTCTGACTCTAATACCGGTTCGGAAGGTTGCATTTGCTGAGAAGAGCCGGTAATAAACTCAGCAATTACTCTTTTCAAAACAAGCTTAGATTCACTTACTGTATGACGTACGACGTACTTAGCACATGAGCCCATACTATTTAGTACCTAACAAGATTAAGAATACACCATCATTTTTATTTTATTTAGTTATTTATTCATATTTGTTTCTTTGGGAAAGTTGTTTGTTATCATGAGCACAATCATGTGTCTCAGTATCGTTTACTAATTACCAGTCATCCTATACAGAGAGCTAGAAGCTGTCCTCCTCGCGTGATCGTGGTGCGGTGTGAAACGGACGCGGATGATGATGATACCCGAAATCGCATCGCACGCCACGCCACGCCAGCCGGAACACTTCATACTGTCGTTATTGATAAATTGCTGCGGCGTCAATTTGCTACAGCTTAGTCTGTCGCCTCGAGTGCAGCCCGATGGAACAGAAAACACTTGGTTAATTTTCCAATGTCACAATGTCGTGCTGAAGATTGATTGTCTACTTAGCTACCTGTATGTAACTGCTGGTTACATTGTCTACGTGTTAGAATGGCTATTATTTTTAATGATGTTCGAGGCCAGAAGACAGGCTTTGGCCATAGTCATAATAGCTTCCATCGGTTAATGCCTGCCTTATTAGGTTGGAATTTGTGAAGATTAATTGAATACGCGGATAAAGGAAAAAATGTCCATCCATTTTTACATCATAGTACTTGTCGAAATTCCTAGAAAATATAACACTGAACTCGTGAGTACTTAAATCGATTATAATTTTTTATTGTGCAAGCGAATAGCTGTAAGGTTGTTTTGTAACACTTATGTAACTCGTTATATACTGTTTATATTTCGTACGAACACGTAAAATACGTATGAATGTAAACACGACTCGAAAATAATAATAAGAGCATCAAATATCATCATAAAATACGCCACCATTGCCATGCATTGCCGTGGTAGTGGTAGTGTTTTACTTACTTTTCGAAGAAATGTGAAGCCTATATAAAAACAACAACCATTCAAAACGACGTCCATCATGACAAATTCGTCATCAGATTCGTGAAAACACAAGGTCATGAGCCCCTAAAAATAAAGACGATGCGTGATAATTAAATAACGTTCCGGCAAAAAAAATACAATATTGTATGAATGGTTGTCATTGGCTCTGATTCTGTTGTTTACAACTAAACTAATTTTAATCTCACTATGTCTCTTTCTAACAAAGTACATAAGAAAAGGATGTAAAAAATTTAGTCCTGTCAAATTAGTTCAATGCTTGTTTTCAATGTAAATTTAGTCGCCATCTATCGCGGTTACGTCTAAATCAAATACGGTCTAAATACCCGCAAATGTTGACGGCAACGATTAATTTGACAGCTTTAAATATGTTCTATCCTTTTTCAATAATGCTTGTGCACATCTCGAAAGAGATGTGATGTGACTAAAATTTGTTTAGTGCGATTTACAACAGAATCGGCACCATTACCTACACTCATTCCAACTCCATAAGAGTGCGTATAAAGCAAAATAACAATCTTAGAATTGAAATTTACCCAAGTAAATAATATTTAAATGAAAAAATATTTTTATATGGGTATTTTCATTTGATACGCGAGGGTTCTATCTGAGCAAAAACATAAAGGAATGAAATTTCCGCGATAGAAAAAATCACAAAGCTACCTCTAATAATAATGAATTTTTTATTCGTTGATGGTGTATCTAATTAAGACAAAAATTCGATAAATAATATCACATATAATATTAAAACATATGACCTAGGGCTGCTACTAAGGATTTTATAAAATATTCTATACTTTACGAGTTATTTAGATAAAAAGCGCTTAGTTCATTTTTGTTCCGCGAAACACGCTATCTCCATCTCATCTCCTCGCGAAGATTAGACATAAGTTTGTTTCATCTGACATTGCCATATTTTTCTGGCTTGGTACGCACTCATAATATGTAAACACAATATGTCTTCAATATGCATTTAAGGGCCTGAAGTAAATAAATGTATGTAAAATATCTCAAAGAAAAATTGGCAAGTGCCATCACATGATATTGTTACTGTACATTTATTTACGCTGCCATATCTATTAACAGTTATCGCAACTGTTTGAAAAAGCCTTCGTTAATTTACCTATAATACCTAGGTATAAAAGGCTTTATACGTATATCTTGTACTGGCAGGGCTATTCTCAGCTGCAAATGGTTGTTATATTTCGTAGGATTTTATATACGGGGTTATTCTGTAGACAATATAGACATGAGATTTGTCAAGTTATTTTGCGACAAAACTAATAAACATCAAAAATGAAAAAATAATATTTTTTTCAACACGCTCGTAAAGTGACGTTTATTGCACCGTTTTTAGTATCTTAATGCAGCTTATTACGCACTAGTACTTTTTACTTTACATTACCGCACAGTTTTATGATAGATATAATCCCGATTATGATAAGTTTGTACCTCACTGCAAGTTATATGTGTATAGACCAAGCATTCTTAATTTAAACGGGTATAATAGTATGACAGCTCACCGCTGTGACAAAAAAACATGCGCGTCATATTTGTTAACGTTCTCATTGTGTGGTTGATTATTATCAAAAAATCTACTTAAAAGAATACAAGTCTGTTTTATTCCTCGCAAGTGTGTAAAACGTCGTATGACACGCGTGTGTATTGATTTATTACATTCTCGGCTCACGCGCTTAATACCGGCTCGAGTGTTAATAACCAACTTTGCACACATGTATCATAATGTACCTACTTGTATTTTATAATTTATTAATCATCATTTTCACCTGAAAATGTTGTTGACTGTATCGGTTGAAATCGGTTCTATATAGTATATTAACAATAACGTTTTATACAAACGTGTAACGAACAGAAAGGGTATACCATAAAATTACACTTCTTTGGTACTGGGTGCACAGATATCGAAACAGAAAACTACTAATACAGAAAAAAACGGGCAAGCCACATATTTTGACTAAGGTGTAGAGTTTGTGAATTCAGGGCTTGTAGAGTTAGGTCGTGTAGAGTTCGTTAGTTCAGCTTGGCTCTGTCTGATAACTTTTTGACAGTGCGAAAACAAAAACATTTTCATGTAAATGGCTGACCACATGGCGGTCAGCCATTTACATGAAAATATTTTTGATGGGAAAATAATATTAGCAAGTGAAGTGAAAGGATAATGCTCTCCTTGAGCGGTGGCGCGTTGGTTATGATTTTAATTCAATAAACTAGGAAGCATTTGGTATTAATTTTAGTGTAATTTATTTTGAGCTGAAATTTATTGTAGAGCGTCTATACCTAATATAGTCTTCACCCCGTTCGGATAGATATATCCTCATAATCATCATATCGTTCTCTAATCTTCTGAATATATAATACGAAACAAAATGCAAAATTAACGAGTACCTTGCAAAATTATAACAAGCAGCTTCCACGATTGACACCATTGCACAAAATCTATAGGACTACATATAGATATACCAAAACTCTACAAACTACTGTAGAGTTTTGGTATATCAAAACACTTATATATTTTTTCTGTTACGTTCTTATTCTATCTACTACGTTGTAGGCTCTATGTAGGTATGTCATCATGTCAACCTATTTGCAATCCATGTTCAATTTGCATTGGTAATATACGAAAAATTATAACCGAATTTGTAAACAATTCCCTTTTTTTTTCAAAATTCAAAATTCCAAAAGCATTTATTCAATTTAGGCCCTGATAAGGCACTTATGAAAGTTGACAAATGGCTCTACACCGGTTAAGTAGTTGGTGGTTAGTACATTATACATAAGAAATACATGAGAATAAGAATTTGATTATGAATGTCCAGGATCCACTAGGATATTGGTTCATTTCAGAGATTTCTTTTTAGTTTACAACGTTTTAATAGACTGATGATGATATGATTATTAGCGAAAATTTTACGAAATGTGAATATCCGATATTCTGAATTAACAGAATACCGGATATCCACATTTCGCTACTAATTTGAAAATCAATCAATTTTCATGTATCTCACCTCACAATTGTAATTATTTGGTCACGTTGTTAATTCCCCGGAAAGACACCTTCTGCCATTACGCTCGACGTTTCAAATCTCTAATCAAATAGTATTTAGACATTCAGCGTAGTATTTACTATAGGATCGTCGTTGTTGATTTGCGACGAGGCCTACCGTCTCATATATAGAGGAGACAGCGAGTGCTCTCGCACACACTCTTTTGAGAGTGTTTACCTGAAACGAGCAAGCTAGTGTTAAGTTCATCACCTCACCCTTCATCCCACCCGTTCATAGCCACACCAGTGGCGGAACACTCACACAACAGACAGCAGGAGGTACATCACTCCAACGCCGGTAAGTGCTCCCTGATAATTGCTCAGTCACGAGCGCGCTCGTTAGCCCTGCGGCCCGCGGCCTGGCCATCGATTAGCACTGCTTTAGTCACACCTCGAGAGTCACACAACATTGTGCAAATCACATATTCGGTGGTATTTGTCGTTCAAGTAACACAATGAATTGAATATCCTTATAGAGATTTATGATGTGTTCACATGGATGACAGCACGCTCCTGCACACTACAAGTATAGGTACTCGTGATACGCAGTAGGCTGTGCCCTATTTCTACAAGTGATCGTAGTTTATTATCCGTCATTACTTAATCTGTGAGATGACTGTGAAACACGAAGCTTCTTCTAATTTAAAAACACTTATCGGATTTTATTATTTATCCAGACGTTACGTAAATAGATCCTGGGGGGCTAAAAAGGCCGCTAAAGCAATATTGCTAAGGGTTTTTTTCGAATTCTTGGCAGAGCCTAAGTAATTCTAATATTTTTGATAAAATGTCATTATATATAATTCAATTCAGTAAAAGACTCGTAATTAATGAATTGCATAAGATATGCTGCAAATTATTAAAAAAACCATTAACAATATTGCTATAGGTCCCTTTTTAGGGGGCCAGGGGGGTTAATATCGCTACATTTGCAGCTACTTATAAATATCGCTACTTTTTATGGGGCCAGTGGTGCTAATTTGACCACACTCGCAGCTTCATATATGTTTCAGATCTGAATTGAATAAATAAAAATGGTAAAATTGCTACTAAAATAGAGGCCATGTTAGTAATTCAGATCTGAAACTTATATGAAGCTGCGAGTGCGGTCAAATTAGCCCCACTGGCCCCATAAAAATAATATATCATAAAAACTTCGTACAAATACTCAAAAAAATACAATATTTAATACAAAAAATTACAATTACAATTTAAATTACAATTTCTGCAGGGTCGGCAACGCGCGAGTGACACCCCTGGTGTTGCAAGCGTCCATAGGCTGCGGTAACCGCTTACCATCAGGCGGGCCGTATGCTTGTTTGCTACCTAAGTAGTATAAAAAAAAAAATTAAAACGATCTAGCTTTTCGTAATTTAAATAGTTGAGTTACGAAGCAAATGTATAATCATGTTGAATTAATTACTAGAATTACCAAACTTTATCAAATCGAATCAGCGCGTAATGCATGTTTCTCATTACATACTTGACCATGGTAAAGAGGCATTGACAACATGCCTTGTTACGAGTTATTTTGAAAGATACATAAAAAAATAACATGACTCATTGTGGGTGACTCAGGTACTCTGATAAAGATATACGAGATAATGTTTACTTTCTTGGATCAATTTTCCACTATACCAGCATACTAATCAAATCAAATAATATGTATTAATTTAGACCGTGACAGATAAGAAACAATTAACTCGTTAAAAATTGGCTCTATTCGGTCCGTATTAAACATAAACTGAGGAAACTCCGGCAGCAAACACACCAAGATAATTTTTGTTGATCCAAATGAATTGTAATGAATAATAAAGTACAGTCAAAACCGTTTATAACGACATCACTTAAAACGACGTACCGTATAGTCCGTATATTAGGATGAAATTTTGAGGTCACGCATTTATGTTTCCTGTAAATAGTTGTTGGTTACAACGACTGTCGGCTATAACGACTGTAACCGATGGTTCCTTCGAAGTCGTTATAAACGGTTTTTACTGTAATTTCAATAAGTATTATATTAATATTAAGTGGGTAAATCATATTTACTACCAAGTAGTTATGTGATTAGGTAGTAACACGAAAACAAACAAAAAATCAAGCTTAAAGACGGTTAATGGCAATTACTTCGTTAAACTCTGCGCTGGCAGTCTGGCATATATTGCAAATACGTAATAATGTACACAGTGCGTGTGATACGAACAAAAACATGCAACATAAGTATGTTCCAAACACCTTGATGACACTGAATAGCATTTACCGATGTACCTTGATGCTAAAATCTTTACTTGTTGTCATAATACAGTTTGTTGGTTTAAGTCATAGAGTTAGAACATTATTAGAGCGACTGTACTAGAGTACGGTCCAAGTGCCTTGAAACGAAGTGCGCGTACATAGTTTGAACGACTAAAATACATATAATGAATGCCAATTTCTCGTTTTTATCGATACTTTTACCGATAATAAATGACAAGGAATCAATATCGACATTTTGTCTGACTGTAAATCAACTAGTGTACAATAGTACCCAATTAATATGGCTTACCGATGTACCTGCGCAGAAGATACATTTTTAAAGCGCGGGAAACGCTATTGGCCGACAGCTGCCGTCATGTTAGCACCGTGCGGAGGGGTGTGACTTGTGAGTGAGATGGAACTAACAGCTGCAGTGTATTATGAACCTTATAGTAGTGATCTAAGGTTGATTGTAAGTTTTAAGCATTCTTTCGTTTATCTTCGGGGCCATACTTTCTTTTCTGTGCGAACGAAGATTCACGACGCGCCATATAAGTTGGGTAATACTGTACGATATATCTGTGAATGCATCTATATGGAAACTGGTCGCTTCGCAGAAGATACAATAGTACCCAACTGATATGTCTTACCGATGTATCTGCGCAGAAGATACATTTTCAAAGCGCGGGAAGCGCTATTGGTCGGCAGCTGCCGCCATGTGTGCGGAGGGGCGTGACTTGCGAGTGAGACGGAACTAACAGCTGCACTGTATTATGAACGTTATAGTAGTCATCTAAGGTTGATTGTATGTTTTATGCATTCTTTCGTTAATCTTCGGGGCCATACTTTCTTTTCTGTGCGAACGAAAATTCACGACGCGCCATATCAGTTGGGTAATACTGTAACGTTGTTAACGCTATCACTCTATAATATTCTAACTCTATGGTTTAATTCATAGTTCGGTAGCTGACAGCATCCTTCGCGCAATCTTTGATCAACAGAGCACATCCAGGAATATAAATGCAAACAATGATAAATCTTGTCGACACACATTCGCTAAGTCAATATTTAATTCATCGCTCACGTTGACGCAAAAAGTTAAATCAATGTTTTTTAGGTTTAATTAGGTTACGGCGTGAAATTCCCCGTGAGCACTATTTACATGTTACTTGATACTTTACAGTTGCGAAGTGCTTCTATTGTCTTATATTTATAGTTGCAAGAATCAAGCTTCATTATGGTAATTACTGAACTAAACATCACGTGAATAGTGTAACAGTCTGACCTAATAGTATTTTAATTAATCGTTGCGTAGCACATAAAATTGTAATTGTAAATTGTAGGCACAGATAGCAAATACAATTTTATTAGCAGCTATAGTTACGACTGATAATTCTGTACATAAAAAAAAAAAAACAGGTAAATTTAATATACTTAAATATACGATTTGAATTTAAATTGTATTACTAATTGGTCACAGTACAAATTCAATTGGTTATAAATACGTTCTCATCTATCTGTCTGTACTGTTAGTAACATCGATGTGGAACGATGAAGTAGAAAACGACCGTGATTCATGAAATGTTAGTAAAAATCAAATAACATTATCGAACAATCGGATTGATACTTTATTTGCCACTATCATTATCAGTCTTTTGGATCCATAAACAATCGTGTAGTAGCCGGTAACTAGATGAGTACAGACCCCTAGACAAGATGGTTGACAATCGTCATCGTTAGTAAACGATAGACATTTGTATGGGATTGACATTTCAAATCGAAAAGTCACGTGATTTTTAACAATATTTTATGTCAATCACATACAAAGGTTGATCGTTTACTAACGATAACGATTGTAGGGCCAGTAGACAAGATGGGGCTCCATTTCTGTTTAGTAAAATATTGAAGTGTCTAAGTACCACGCAGATATTTCTTATTGCTCCTATCGTCTATGTTTATAAAAGTTTTGAACTAAATGATGAATTAAGTAAGTCAATTTTATAAACACTGTTTTTTTTTGTGAAGTATTTAAATTAACAAAAAATAACAGAATCATGTTACATTAAGTAAATGTAAAGATACGTCAGCAGAAGATTGTGTGTATTTTTATGTAGGCACCGGTACCGTACATATACCGGTATATATGTATGTCATGTAAATACTAACAACGTAGTTTCAAACCAGCTCTTTATTTAATTAATATGTTAACAAAATCATACTAGATGTCGATAAATCTGAAATAAACTGCTAACGAGATAATTCCCAATAAGGAAGTAGATTAAAATTTAAAAAAGGTTATATAAGGCTATTTACACGAATTAAATAAAATCTAATTTAACTTAGCAAATCACTGTAGGTGTAAATTGTGTTACATATTTTGATACTATTTTCTTTATTGTTTCCATACACCAAGACTAATCAAGTGTATGTTTACTTTGGTTACTTTGTTACCCACTTATTTAAAGAAACGGTCAAAAGCCAAGTGAATCCTCCGGTTTGGGGTACCTATATGAGTTAAGAGAAAGTATAGCATACAGCTTTCTATGAAAATTCATTCGGTTAGGACATGAGTGTTATTTCTGTGCATTTTTTCTACAATGTTTATATGACTTAGAACATAATATTTAGCTTTCTAATATTATTAATATCTGAATTGTGTGCAGATTAGAGTTTTTTAAGCAAATTAATAAAACTAGCCTTGACGAAATTGTATATACATAGATTGTATTTTGTATATTTATTGTAAATATGTAGTTGGATGTATATTTATAAGTTTTGGCCTCAACTAAATAAAAATCAAATACTTATTCAAGGCTATACTTTAAATATCTAGAAGACTTATACACATGTACCGTACGTGGTCTCCATTTATTATTTACCTCAACTATTGACAATCAGACTCTAATGATTGTAGGAAAGGACGAATATTTGTAAATAATTCAAAGAAATGTATTAATTTTACGTTAAGCATTAATAAGCCACGGATTAATATTAAAAATATGTACATACTTAATTAGATCATATTCTACATAATGATTTAATTTACCTGTAATTATTGTGATTCTTTCATTCATGATCATTGACGAGTGACCTTCCAACATCCATACTGATGAGGCACGCACGACCCTATCATTAGATACCTTTAAATAAAAAGTACCTTCCATCACCTTCGGCCACATCATCACAAACAAACATTATAGTAAATTATTGGACTGTTTTAAAAAACCTTAAACCCAATGATATTATAATAATAAAAAGAGGTAGATATCGCATTAACGCACGCTAATTGTTGCAGACAAATTCAGACAATTGTCGTGATTTTGCTTAGCGGCTACATATAGCTATCTCTTTCAGTACTATACGTTCCGTATTATCTATCGCATTCACCTAATTCAACAATAACTGAACGCCGCTTAGTATGAGGGTAGCATATCTCTATTATAATATCGTTGCTTAAACCGACTTCAAAGTACACTAAGAAGTAATCAAATCCTGATCTGATGACCCAATGGGACCAAACGGGAAGCGTAGCCTTTCAAATGAAAAAAGAATTTTCCAAATCGGTTAATAAATGACGGAGGTATGAGGTAACAAACATAAAAAAAAACAAAAAAAATACATCCGAATTGAGAACCTCCTCCTTTTTTGAATTCGGTTAAAAAAGCCACTACACTTGTCTAGGGACTAATTCACTTTCTTCTTTTAAATCCCTTCTCGGTATGTCTCTACATTACTTTTATTAGCTGTCCCGCGCGGTTTCACCCTCGTTCCCGAGATAAATAGTAAGTAGCCGATATCTTTCTCCATATCATAGGCTATTTGCATGTCAAATTTCACCGTGATCGGTACATTAGTTTTTGAGTGATACTTGAACAAAGAAACAGACACATATACAGAGAAAAATGCAGACAAATCTGTATTATGTATATTATAAATACCACTTACTTTTCTTTGTAAAATATTTAATGTCCTGATTTGACTTCCTTACGATTTTTATTGTACGATTGTATTGTGTGATTTTTATGTACAGCGAAAATGATGTTGTATTAAAAGTACAAAATCTAAGCTGGAAAGAGAGTCAAGTCTCAAAATACTCTAAACTTACATTATAGATGTTCTACAAATAGATTTGTAATGAATGACTTTGCGAGACATGCACAATTGATCGACAATGTAATTTTTCTACAAATTAATAGGAGGAAAATTGGGATATTTAATTTAAATCTTCATGATTTCACAGAATTAAGTTAAGTTGATCTTAAGTATAAATAAAAAAAAACAAACAAGTTTCGTGTGTTTATTTTTCTCGGAACCAAAATGAACTGTTTACAATATTGAGATTTTCTTGAATATGACATTTTTATAATAGTGAATTATGCACATATTCCGGAAATTAATATTAATTTTATTGACATTTGCAGTCCAATGTTCAATTCTAGGACAACGTTAGCACATGGGGTTATTATTTTATATAAATTAATAATATCTTATACATATTTATTAAGTTTAATCGAAAAAACTAAATTTTATTTTTCTTATTATAGGTATTTGTTATATGAGCAAAAGTTTGAAAGTAAATTAATTTTACGATAATAATTTCGTCAGGATATGCAAAGCTAACAGTATTACGAGTTACTCCTCATTTTTTTCCTGTAAGGCATCAGACTTCATGTTTCTGTATCTGCATAAAAAAATACAAAGCTTTTAAATAATCCAATAGCCACAATGATCTCTCTATTTAAGCTCTATTCTTGACAAGCCAAATAGAGCAAGGAGTGATCTACCAGCAAGTTGTTTTGTTTCTTTTGTATAGTAGAGTGCATTTAAGCAGCCTTCACCTTGATGGACCGGTCCCGGGCCGTAGCGCGAGCGTAGCGGGACACACGAGGTCGCACAGGCTAATCGTTTATCATTGTCAACATTTTATTATTACTAGATCATACTTACCGATGCTCTATTGTCATTTTGATACGTTCTTTTGAGATATAAATTTACTAGCTGACCACGCGGTTTTACCCGCGTTCCCGAGGGATCGTATGATATTCCGGGATGAAAGTATTCTATATGTTATTCCAGAGTACAATCTATCTATGAAAGAGTAAAAAACATCCTCACAAATCACATCCTCACTTTTATAATACCTACATACTATCAGTATCAAGTAGGAAGGATAGGATATTTTTCGAAAAGACAGATAATTTTTTTATAAGTTGGCAACATTAATAAAATTAAGAAAGCGACAAAAACGTGCGTATTGGCAAATATTAAAACAAAACAATTTTCAAGTTCATACGCTTCCCAAAAACGTCTATACTAATATTATAAAGAGGAAAGATGCGATTGTTTGTTTGTTTGCATTGAATAGGCTCCGAAACTACTAAACCAATTTGAAAAATTCTTTCACTGTTGGGGAGCTACACTATCCCCGGGAACGCGAGTGAAACCGCGCGAGACAGCTAACTGTACTCTATAGTACACACGGCAACACATCAAGCTATACATTTCCAGTATAAGCTGATCTTTTTTTTTTTTTTTTTTTTTACTTTTTACTTTTTATAGGCCCTATGTTTGACCACAATCTCACCATGGTAAGTGATGATGCGGCCGAAGGTGGTAAGCACACAAAGCCTAGAAGGAACTGGCTCTCAAGTGCAGCTGTCGGAACACACCGAAAGGTGCTTGGCGACAGATTTTCAACTTAATGGTGGTAGCCAGCCAGGCGAGTACTACAAAGTACCCTACCACCGTGCTATGGTGCCGTGCTATGGTTTCCTCACGATGTTTTCACGAGGATTCGAACCCGGGACCTTCGTCTCGGTATCCGATGTCAGATGTCGATCTCGCATTGTATAGGATTTCCCTACAATGAGAGGTCAGCTTATATTGGAAATGTATAACTTGATCTGTAGCCGTGTGTACTCTATAAGAGCGAAAGCTCGGATTCGGGTTAATTAATGTTTTCTATTATCATGGCCCAACAAGCAATGACATTTTCATTTTATCTTTCCTTTTAACTTATATTCCAAACAATTATTACATTTTTCTTTAGCTCTTGTTCCTTGTTGAAATTATGTACCTATATCTTAGTAGGAAACAGAGTATTTATATTTCATTCACACCCAAAAATGAGTATTGTTTCCATTAATTGTTTTTCCTAGTAATGATGGATGGTCCATTTAATCCGATGGCATTAATCACAGCCTGCACGTGCAAAGCACGAGGTCTTTCTGCTCTCAATTAGCTAGTTTGCCATTGGTACAAAATTACTAAATTATGGTTCTGTAAGAATGAAATAATGTTTTAATAAAAAGGCCATGATAATAAACACCTAGCATTAATACATTGATTAATGTGAAACAGGGTTGTCGCATCAGTGGAATAAACTGAATATATTTTCATTTATTTTAGTCTAGATTTTGTGAGCTTACCACATAATTACGATGAGAACGTGAAAGGATAAAATTGATAAACTATCTAAACAAATAAAAAAATAAAATTGAAGTGTAAATAACAGCTTTTTACTCAATGCATATGAAAATTTATATGGTACTTATCCAAAAACCATTTTAAATATTTTTTTCTATCTATCGGTTTGTTCAGGCTAATCTCCGAAATGATTTTTATATAAATTTAAATATCCGGTCAATCTATCTATCTATACTAATATAATAAAGCGGAAGAGTTTTTTGTTTATTTGTTTAAACGGGCTAATCTCTGAAACTACCAGTCGGATTAGAAAAAATCTTTCACTAATAGGAAGCTACATTATCCCCGAGTATTAAAGGCTACTTTTTATCACGGGAACGCGGGTGAAACCGCGCGAGACAGCTAGTTTTATAATAAAAAATTAGGCAGCGTCTATTTGATCGATTGTTGCTGGAGGTTGTCTTCTCTTTCCGATATATAAATATTGTTACTTTTTTCATTAATATTCTATACATAAATCAATTACCTTAATAGCCTTTCATTCTTCAAATCTACATTCTAAATAAGGTTATTTTTTTAAAGTGACACCCCTATCTCTTCACAATAACAGTCGATGGCGTGTTTCAGAAGGAATTGTCAACATCTGAATTACAAAGTATCAATTCACGGATAATATTTCATAAAACTTAAGAAAAAAATACGAAATGATTCAGGCACGATCGTTCTAATAAATCATTACGAGATTTGTAACGGTAATCATGGAGTTATGGATTACGCTTTAAATAGTTCCATTATATTGTCCTGGGAGAAAAAGAGGTCAGATTTATCATTCAACATATTTGAATAAAACCACATAATTTACAGTTTTTTGCTGGCTCTTCTCAGCAAAAACAACCTTCCGAACCGTGCGTTAAGATCTGACTTCATAAGTGCCTGTGATGCCCTATTTGAATGAATAAAATACTATTTAATTAATTAGCAACCTACTTTGTTGACTCAACCACAGAATAGATAATAGTAACGACTGACGCAACGTAAGTTCTGAGAGAAGTGTGTCTGAAAAGGAAAAATATAATTTTCAAATTTGTCCTTCATATGTGTTAATGTAGATAAACATACACACGTTTTAAGTATATAATACTTTATTGTAAAAGATGGAAAAGTTAAAGATTAATATGTAAAGGTACTTAAATCATCAGATCACAAATAGTCATTAAGAAATTAGTCTTGGTAGGTAAATCGATTACAAATGTTTTCTCAATAAGTATATAACTACACTACTTAGATATATTATGTACATATAAAAAAAGACTTTAAGGAAAATCACAAGTGTCGTATGCAGCGGCATTCGAACGCAACTCACGATTTTCCGATGAAAATTTTATAGAATGATTTTAGGTTCAAATAACGTCTTACGATTCAGTTTTTTTATTATTTAAAGGGCAATGCCATAGTAACTCGGGCCCACAATGCACATATTATACATCTATTTGGTAATAATAATGTGTAATTCCGGAAGTAATAAATAAAGGAAAGAGTTTAAGAACAACTTGGCGATTGCATTTTAAGTTATTTTTATTTTTTACAAAAACAATGGAGGATGGGCAAACATTTTTGTAAGTTTGTCTCTTTTAAATGAGATATACTGGTTTAGGCAAGATAGGAATTCCACGTGGACAAATTCGTTGGACCAGCTGGGTAACAATAAAATAGTGAGAAAAAGGGAGACCTTTGCTGAGCATTCGGACAGTAATAATAATATTGGCTGATAATAATAATAACGTCATTGGTTACGCGGTTGGTGAGTATAGTAGTATTGGTAGGAAAAAATAACTTAAAATACAAATTACTTGAGTGTACCTAATCGTTAGCGTTCTTAATCGATCGGCAAAGTTAAGCTACCACCGTCGTGGTCGGTATCTGGATGGGTGACCGCCTAGTGGTATTTCAAATCGAGCGTTTCCGTGCTTCGGAAGGCACGTAAAGCCGTTGGTCTCGGTTATCACTTAATTGTGATAGTCGTTAAGCTAGTCGGATGCCTCCTAGGCAGCTTAAAAAATTCCAACAGTAGGTTGACCACTAGCCTACCTCCACCGATCCGCAGTGGGCATGCGTGGTGGAATATTGCCCATTCCCTTTCACGCTCATTTGTGAAAAGAGGCCTGTGCTCAGCAGTGGGACATTATAGGCCGATGATGATGATGATGATGACCTAATCGTATTCTATATTATATTATATGTATATTAAAAACCACAATCTGTATTACACCTATTACCTATTGGAACAACCGTCAAAAAAAATATTTTTTAGATATATTTTATTTATCTCTGGTGTCAAAGTAGAGCTTATTAAGGGCTTTACTATCTTATATGATCTGCACTATGACACTCTTTATATGTATCATCATCATCATCAGCCCATTATGCACACTGCAGAGCATAAGCCTCTACTGACAAATAAGGGTGAAAGGTAATGGGCAGATACTCCACCATGCATGCCCACTGCGGATTGGTAGAGGTAGAGGCTATGTGGTCAACCTACTGTTGGAGTTTTAAAGTCAAGTTTTAACGACTATCACAATTAAGTGATAACCGGGACCAAAAACTTTACGTGCCTTCCGAAGCACGGAAAACGCTCGAGTTGAAATACCACTAGGCGGTCACCCATCAAGGTACCGGCCTCACCAATGATTGGTTAACTTTGCCGATCCACAAACGCTTCTTTTATATGTATACGATTCTTTATTTTCGAAATACATATTTTATTATCGATGCTATGTAATAGCATAAAAGGAAATAGCAATCGATTGACAAAGTCAAAAAACTAGATTTCGTGTGATAAATGACGCAAAGATGTCACCTTGAAATCGTAAACATCCTAACGCTACCGAGTTGAGAAATACCAATAATGAGTCGATAAGTCGCGGAAATAAGGTTTGCAACCTTAAAGCGAGATAATTATCAGAAACAATAACATCCAAGGTGGGGGCGAAGCTGCCTGCAGGAGGTGCCGAACGGACCATAGGCGCGACACTGTACCGCCACACGTCACAAACCCGCGAGGCTTCTGTACGACTGCACGTCTCCATACTAACACTTTAACGCAATACCTCGATAACTCGAGTAAACTACATATAATTCGGTAAAAAAGAGTGCGCCGCGGTACACCGAGCGCAGTTTCTCTGGAGCGCCGCGCACCACGCAGACACCCTATGCGTAACTTCAGGACACGAAGTGACGTGAAATGTTTTTCACTAGTGTTATTTGACGCGAGTTTTCACTGTAGTTTGTGACATTCAACATTTTTGACTGTAAACTTTAAGAAATCATGCTCGTTTACGGAACTTTGTACTGATTGTTTCAAGATCAACACTTCGAAGCTTCCTTTCCGGGTAAGAAAATTTCAAAATATTTAAATGCTTTCACTATTTTTTTTTATAGAAAAATACAATTATTAGGTTCTTAAGAAATTCAATAATAACATCATAAGTATCATACAACCATAAGTTCTGGTCAATAACAAAGCAATTATCAGTTCAATTCTTAACAATTAACTCTTTGATTATAACGTTTGTTGACAATTGATATCATAATGAGATCAATTTATCAGTTTCTTATTTTGAGTTATACTATTTAAATTAAATAAACTTATTATTTTATTCTTACTACTGTCTTAATCATAAATACCTATATTGCGATATCGAAGCTAGCTATTACTACTAAGCATATACCTTTACATACAGTGTCAGTCGTATGTGTGTCTGTGTAATATTGTAGCTCCAAAACGGCTGTACAGGATATAATCTGAGGGCTAAAAAGGAATCTAAAGCAATATTGCCAAAAGAATTAATATTTTCTAATTCTCGGCAGATCTTACGTAATTCCAATACTTTTTGTAAAATAGTCACTCATATGCAATTCAATTAATGAATTGATGAATTGCATAAGATCTGCTGTGAATTCGATAGAATGACTTACACTGCTTTAGCTTCCTTTTTAGCTCCCCAGCTCCCATCATAGTTTAAGAAACTACGTATTTCTCCTCATACCTCAATTTGTGACGCGAACGCGGGTGTGATGATCAGAACATATGGATCATCATTTCTAATGCAAAAACTTACGATTTTTACGGGTCTTTCTGTTACCCACCCGTTCGTTTTACACCCGATTTTATTTAGATATCTAAATTTACTCCAAAACGATTTTTATTCAAAAATACTGGCAGTCTTAAAAATATTTTTACTGAAATAATGAAATATGCGTCTCTACATGATGTGCAGTCCTCATCATACCTGTTGATTCAGGTGGTGATAAAAATAACTACCTAATGACATATTTTGTTAATAAAATTCATGTTATTTTAAGTCAAAAAATTAATATTAATATAAAGTCAATAAATGAAATGAACAACTCTAGCCACCGATAATGAGTTATTAAAAAACCAATTTGATATAAAAAAAAACATAATAATAACGTTCGAGTCACATTCTGACATTCATAAACACGTTTACCTTTATTTACTTTTTTAAGTTATTAAAATATAATTTGATTTAATCGATCCGACTATTAGACCCAGTGAGTGACCTTTTCTTTAGGGCCTGTAGGTCGACAGCATTACGCCTACATGCCGGAAGTGTTATTGAATTATAACATACACGACAAATACTGCTATAGCAATATTTACTATATTTATAGCTGACAACAAATAAAGCTAATATTACAGTATTATATTTAATTCCCTGTGAAGTTTTATGGTCTACAATAGTATTAAAATTGTGAAAGTAACTATGTTTGTCTGTTACGACCTTTTCACGCCTAAATCTCTAAACTGATTGCGATGAAATTTGGCACGTAGATTATGGTAGTGGGGGGGGCCTATTTTTTAACCTGGGAACGCGAGTGAAACCGCTTGGTTGTAGCCTATACCACCCGGGGATAATGTAGCTTCCAATTAGTGAAAGATTTTTTCGAATCCACCTGGTAGTTCCAGAAATTTAAACAAACAAAAATAGAATCAATAAAACTAAAATTTCTTCAGCTTTATTACATTAGTATAGATATAGCTTTCCGCCCTGCTGTGGTCTTTAATTCTCCTCCATATTTTCTTTTTCTTTGAAAGGCTCGCTCCCTCTTTTATCCCTTTAGATTTTTTTATCTTTAAATTAATTGCTACACTATTTAAGGAATATGTGTGCAAAATGTCAAGTTTGAGGCTGTGCGTGCATCTGTCAAACAATCAGTTTCTACTTATAGTCCACGCGATATATAAGAATTTGAATAGGCTAGAGTTCCTACAGTTTGATTTACTCAGACAATATCACAAACAAACGTCTTATTAATCACCTATTTTTATTTGAGGTCAGTTTTTGCCCTGCGGTTTCACCCGCGTCCAATTTAGCTCCTTAGAGATGGAATTACCAAAAACCCTTTCATAGGCTACAAAACGAACTAATGTATTACCAACTTTTGAGTTGATCGAGATACGCACCTACACATTAGTTTGGGCTGTGCGTTGATATGTCAGTCAGTCAGGCAGTCTAGTCAGATAGATTAAAAAAAAGATCTACATTAAAAAAAATATCATGCTGAGTTTCTTGCCGGAGTCTTCTCAGTTTCAGTGTATTTTGAACCGGTTTGGTAGAGTCAACTGTGACGATAACGTTCATAATAGCCTTATATAGCGTTCATTATAGTCTTTACTGATTTTGTGATATTTTTTTATTATATTCTAGAAGGGAAATTACACCAATTTAACAATTTATATTAAAATATCAAGTAGCTTACTTCCCGTAATCAAAAGATGCCACTAATATTTCACTTTAATGCGTAGCGCGTAACACGTTTTCCTGTTTACCTCGAACTTATTGCGTCGAATGGACAATTCACCTGATACCTCCCCATAACTTACCATCGGATACTTACCGATCAGATCTTACTTGAATATAAAACACGTCTTAAAAAATTTACGTCACAAAAATAAAAGCAATAAAACTATGAAACTTGTTGGTAGTAATGCTTACAGATTTTTTTTGGTTTTCGTTCGTTATGTATTTATTACCTTTTTGTACAGAATAGGTATTCTTTTGCACGGTGATATGGTACTTTTACTCCCTGCTTGGCTGGCTACCACCCTCATGATCAGTGGCGTGCATTGGTTTTCGGAGGAGGTAGGCAATCAAGTACTAGGAGAGTTTTATTGTATATTATCGGTGGTATTTTATCCAATAAAGATCAATCCACGTGCACTAGTGAAATGAAATGAATTATGTGTATCGTGATTTTACAAGTTGTCTCAAAAAGTTCGTGAAAAGTTTTAGTACAGTGACCACCATTTTACTAAAACACGATTGAACGGTGACTGATAATGCGGACTATGTAAAAGTTAATGTGCGGACTATATGAAAGTGATAATGGTGCCGATTCTGTTGTAAATCGCACTAAACTAATTTTAGTCACATCTCATTTCTTTCTTACGAACATGATTGAAAAAGGATAGAACATATTTTAAGTTATCAAATTAATCTTTGTCGTCTTATTTTGCGTGTATTTAGGCGTAACCGCGATAGATGGCGACTAAAATTATATTGAAAACAAGCATTGGACTAATTTGACAGGACTAAATTTCTTACATCCTTTTCTTATGTTATTTGTTAGAAAGAGCCATAATGACATTAAAATTAGTTTAGTTGTGAACAACAGAATCAGGGCCATTATAAATAAAATGTATGCGACTGAAGGACTTTGTGTCCATGGTCAAGAACAAATATATAAAAAAAAGCCAAACTAGGGTTTCCAGCCTCGGTTGAATCGATCAATTTTTTAATCAATATTCGATCTTTTAAATCCTCTTTGGAGATACGGATCGATCTTAAGATCGCCACGAAATTAAAAGATCGGAAATTGATTTTAACGAGACCATAATATTCCATTTCGAATTTTCGAATCGATTATTTTTTGCAGTATTATGTTAAATATTAAAGTTTTTTTGAATAAATTAGCACAAGTTACTCTCTTTCTCTCTCATCAATGCCGAAATCGATGGGAGGGCGTCTAAATCGTTGTTTTTCTAAAAATCTCGACAGTGTAAGTTTAATCGAATAATGATATTCGTTTAATTATTAGACCTAATAAACAGTGCATTTATAAAAATATTTTATGCTACTAATTAACTAAGAAATATATTTTTTATCATAATATAATATAAAATCTAAATATTGATTTTCTAAGGATCGACCTTGTATATATTTTTTTTAATCGATAGCAGTCACTTCGATTTGACCCTATCGATACTAAATTTTGTCAAAGTACGGTAACCCTATGCAATGCCAGCCAAACCATAAACAAAATAATACAAATAAATTGCGAAGTTATATTTGAGTTGCTCTAACGTTGGTAAACTGTAGTTTTTTAATTTGGCTGGGTTACTAGTGTCACAACAGAGTAGGTATGGTTACTTTTGGTCCATAAATCGCGAATGTCAAATGTCAGTGTGCTACGCATAGTAAAAACGTGATTTATGCTTTCGTCGTATTATCCTAAAGAAGTGTGTGTGCGTGTATGCATATGCCGAAATCGTTTTAGTGTGCGTGAATTTGTTACACGAACTCGCGTTTGCCTGCGCGGCAAAGTTTGAAATTTTGCATTGAATGTTAGGTTAGAATTTTTATTTAAAATGATTATGTAGTTTAATTGAATCAATATATCATATTATTGAATCTTATGAGGTAAGCATTGCTTATTTGCCTATATGGAATGCACGCCACTGCTCATGATGAGAATCTCTCGCCAATCCGTGTGTTCTGATTATTGCGCTTGAGAGCTAGTTCAATTCTAGGCTTTGGTGCTAACCACCTTCGGCCACATCATCACTTGCCGTGGTGAGATTATGTTCTTACATAATTCTACCTAAAATAAAAAAGTTAAAAAAAATATGCAACAAAAAAATTGATAAATTACTCACGTGTTCATTTCTTTTTGAATTAGCTCAGTGGCAGTGACATCGGATACCGAGACTAAGGTCCCGGGTTCGAATCCAATTAGCTTGAGCTTTCGGTGAAGGAAAACATCGTGAGGAAACCATAGCACGGTGGTAGGGTACTTTGTAGTATCCATCTGGCTGGCTACCACCCTCAAGTTGAAATCCCTGGCCAAGCACCTTTCGGTATGTTCCGATAGCTGCACTTGAGAGCCAGTTCCTTCTAGGCTTTGTGTGCTTACCACCTTCGGCCGCATCATCACTTACCATGGTGAGATTGCGGTCAAACACAGACCTATAAACAGTAAAAGAATCAAAATGTTTTAAACGCTGGCACTTATTTCCTTTAAATATCTAAGTACATTCAAAATGACTGATATAACGAATCTCAACCGACCATTGCCCCTTTACTAAAATAACCTAACTTATAAAATAAAATAAAAAATATTTGCTCTACATAAATAAAGTGACACGCTTGATTTTCATGTTATATTGTGCATTATATTGAATTAGTATATGCGCCATCAAACTAAATAGCTAATTATGGAGGCCACAGCCGAAGGATGTAAAAAAAATCAAAACTGAATTTAAAATATTAATTTAATGTATAAAAATTACATTGATTAACTATAATTAAAATGTAGTGTCTTCGGACGAAGTTGGTACCGAAGTGAAGATCCCTTCCGCGTCGCTTGGTCGGGCGGGAGCCGCTCGGTGCAGGTGCAACGTCGCGGCGTCATCAATATAGATTCACATGGGAACCGCGTCGACTCAGCATTGCGCAATATCGTCATCGATGATGTTAAGGCTTTGTGTACATTGGCTTCATATAAGGGTCTGTACACATAATACCTCCACCCGTAGATCAGCAACTATTTTAGAATGTTCAATGAAAATGTTGCTGGATGCTGGTTTCTATCTTCAGATTTTTCTAAATTCTCTAATGGTATGTCATTAGTGTTGGTGGGTATCTTAATTTTCTTAAATGTTCTGTAGCGTTGAATCAGTACGATGAATACAAGTATAGCTGCACTCAGTAATATGCCATAGATTGGAATTGTAGTATGGTATAATGTACTCGTAGGTAGTTGTTCTATTCGAAGCGGAGGCTGGGCCGAAATTTTTTCTTGAAGGTTTCGTAGGTCATCCAACTTGATTGAGTTGAGGGCAATGGTAGGCTTGCTTGTAGTTTCCTGGTTCATATAATATGGAATTTTCATGATCTTCATCGGCTTGCCTTCTATACGATTATTGATGTTAATAAGAGTGAATTCTTCGGTGCGTAGACGGCAGGTCTGCGGAATGGTTGCTAGATAACTGCCGCAGAGTATGTTGTATTCTTCTCGTTCACAGGATAGCTGGACCTTCGTTGGTTGCGGGAACACGACTATGTAATGTCTGTCATCTAATTTTTCCATAAGTTGTCTTGAAATTGATACTGTGGTTGTCTTGCAGGATTCGTTAGATTGTTGAAGAATTAATTTATGTATGCAGTTTGGTTGTGATCTAATTTGATGTTCCATGCCTTCCTCACATAAGTAGGCGTTGCTCAACTTCGGGCATTCAGCCGCAATGTACACGTAATAATTCTCATTGGTTGCTATATAAGGATAGGGAGGTACTAGGACTTGATTTGATTTATTTGGTAATATGGATAATTTATAAAGATCATATGAATGCGGGGAAACGATTGGGAACCTAAAGACTATAACTAATTTATCCTTATTAAAGTATGTACCTGGCTTAATTACGTTATAATATTCTCTAATATCTACGTCCAATAACTGTTTCCTATCATAAATGGTACCTAACTTAAGTAACATACTATTTAATATTTCTACACTTAACATTGAATGGTGTGTGCTCGATGCACGCGTAAAGGCTAATATATCTTCTATTCTACGTAATTCACTTATTAAATCATCAATGTTCTCACTAACTATAACTAACAATTGGGTCAATTTTGCGTATTTCAATAAATTGTCTTGGTAAGATTTATTATCTTTAATAATTAAATATATCGTCTTATTAATTTTACTCTGATTATCCAATATATTCGATAAAATATTAGTATGATGTAACATCCAATCCTTACATAAACTGATAAAACTGTTAAATTCAGATACTGTCTTATCTTGATTTTCCTTTAAAACTTTAATGGCATCATCATATTTTACTGCATCTGTATAATCTAAGTTACCAGTTATACTTTTGATTACAGAACCCAAACCGTCTATTAGGCCTCTTTTACTTCTACTAGGCTCTAAGCCTCTTAAATGGGATGATGCTTTATCTAACTTAGTGGTAAGGTAGTTAATTTGGGTGTCATACAAAGGATATGCTTTGTCAGGTAGTTGGGTCTTGAGTTGACTCAATTGGTCATGTACTGTGTCAATCTTGTCTTTGATTTCATTCAATTCAATGTATTGTAGGAAGATATGGTGATGAGTCACTAACTGTACGGGTCCAAGTTTAAATGGTAGAAGTCCAGGTCCGTCATTAAAGCTTTCAAGTTTTATCTCTTGAGCTTGTACTAGGTGGATGATCAGTATCAGGGTTAACCTGTAACAACATAGCACTTTTTGGTACTCGTTTTAATCGTGACTTAGCTACAGGGCCTCGTTTTCTAGATGTATAAATATGTATAGGCAAATCGGCAAGAACTTTGTCATGAGTATATCGGGGAGCTAACTTCTGTCTACTAGCTGAGGGATTTCTGATGAAAACTTGTTGTTCAGGCTGTAATTCTACTTCAGGCTCACGGTCTCTATTTCTATTCTCAATTATGTTAGTACGATCAGTCAAAGTGAATTCATTTATAATGTCATATACAGTTTTCATCTGTTCTTTATGTGTCTGCATGTACTGTTGTAATAACTGTTCAGTCGGGTTAAAGTCTAGGGGATCACGAGGGTCATAGTGTCCTGTTATTATGTCATAGGGTCGACACTTAGTAAAGCTGTGGATAGAACTATTGTAAGCTAAAATAGCATATGACATTAAATTAGTAACTGGTTCGTCTCGCTGCTGTAGACGTAAAATTCTAAGATGTTCCAATAATGTCGAATGAAAGCGTTCTATAATGCCATTATCGTTAGGTGCATGAGCTAAAGTTTTATGATGGGTTATTTTATGAATTCGTGTGAACTCAGCGAACATTTGGTTCGTGAATTCAGTACCTTGATCAGTAATAATTGTTAAAGGAAGACCATGGTGCGTGCAGAATGTTAGTAGTGCTTGAATAATACTTATTGCCGTGCCATCTCGCAATAGATAAGCTTGTCCGTATTTAGAGAATACATCTAAAAATGTAAGGTACTTTTCATTCTGGGTAGTGAAAAGATCCATGTGAATGATTTCAAAAGGCTTTGTAGCCGGGGGTACGACATTAAATTGTTGTCTAATGGGATGACGATCATATTTTGCCTGGCCGCATATAGTACATTCGTTAATGAATTTAGTTATTTGTTCTTTCATTTTAGGCCAGTAATATTTCCGTGACAAACTAAGGTAACATTCATTGATTCCGCGATGATTTGATTTTCCGTCATGATAATGTCTAATTATTTCTTGTTGTCTGAGATATTCCTTAACATTTTCGAGTTCCTTTTTTACTAAAACCAAGTTCATAGAAGAATTCTTAAAGTATTGTTGTAAAATCGGTACTATCGAATACATACTAAGAGACGGCGTAACTAATATACCAGTTTTAACTCTAGGGGAAACGTATTCTTTAATTGCATCAATTAAATCTTTTTCTAAATTGGATTTAGATAACTGAACTGAAACACGCGTATGTGTGTCAAAGGGTTTTGTCACTTTCGGTCGACCTTTGATATCACCAACTATAGTCAAACATAACTGTCTGTGAAATTTATTAAGAGGATCGTCAGTAATTGGTATTTCAAGAATGGGGTTTTCGCTGTCTGTATGTGCTGTGTCAGTGGATGATCTATGTAATGATGGGGCTGTATCTGTGGATGATCCGTCTAATGATGGTTGTCTTTCTGTGGGATTTACAACTAATGAGTCGGTCTCCTCAATATTTACCTCAATACGTGACAGAGCATCGGCGTTAGTGTTATATTTGCCTTTCTTATATATAACTGTATAGTCGTACTCACTTAGCTTAAGACGCCACCTAGTGAGTCGTGAGTTCGGTTCCTTAATATTCATTATCCACTGTAAAGGCTTGTGGTCTGTCAAAATTTTAAATTTACGTCCAAATAAGTAAGGTCGGAAATACTTGGTTGCCCATACTATGGCAAGCAATTCTTTTTCAATCGTACTGTAATTAATTTCACTTTCATTCAATGTTCGTGAAGCGTACGACACAGGCTTATCGGATCCAACAGTTCCTTGAGATAGAACTGCGCCTATTGCGAAATTAGATGCGTCTGTCGTCAGAATGAATTCTCTTGTAAAATCTGGATATCTTAAGATGGGGTCATTTGTCAAAAGCATTTTACATTTGTCAAAGCAATTTACGTATTCTGGGTCAAGAGTAATTCTTTTACCTTTCTTTAAACACATTGTCAGGGGTTTCGTGATGCGGGCAAAGTCAGGGATAAATTTACGGTAGTACCCAATGAGTCCTAAGAATTGTTTTATTTCCTTTGGAGTCTTAGGTATTGGATATTTCTGTATGGCTGAAATCTTATCAGGGTTTGGCTTAATACCTTCAGTACTTATAATGTGCCCTAAATATGCAGTTTCTAGTTTTAAAAATTCTGACTTGTCCATTTGTATTTTGAAGTTTGATTCCTTCAGTCTCTGAAATACTTTTCCTAAATTTACAATATGCTCTTGTAACGACGTACTAAATACAATTATATCATCGAGATATACCAAGCAGATAACGTTTTGTAGGCCTCTTAAGACATTATCCATCACCCTTTGAAAGGTAGATGGAGAATTCTTAAGTCCCATGGGCATACGAAGAAATTCGAAGTGCCCGTGTTCCACATTAAACGCGGTCTTGGGTATATCGCTCGGCTCCATTTCGACTTGATAAAAACCACTAGCCAAGTCTAGGGTACTGAAATACTGACACTTCCCTAATTTATCAAGAACATCGGTTATGTTCGGAATAGGGTATTTATCATCGATAGTTTTTTCATTTAATTTCCGGAAATCGACTACGAGACGCCACTTTTGGCGACCTGAGGCATCTGCCTTTTTGGGGACAACCCAGATTGGAGAGCTCCAAGCTGAATCGGAAGGTCGTACTATACCCTGTTCCAACATTTTAGAGATTTGGTCACTAACTTCCTGTCTGTGTACAAATGGATAACGGTAACTTTTAGTATAAATCGGTAACTCATCGGTTGTTTTAATACTGTGTTTAATTCTATTAGTGAATGTTAATGGTTCTCCATCAATATAAAATACATCGGCGTAATTAGAACAAAGAGATAATAAATTTGCTCGTTCCTCATCATTTAAATGATCGGTACGGAGGCGGGAAAGTACTTCCTTAACACGCGTACTCGATTGTTCAGTGCTCGTGCACTCGATATTGAACAAAGTAGCACTGGCGGGACGGTCTAATGAAAATATAATATCATTCTGTGTAGGGTTCTCTAATTCAACAATACCTCGACTGTTACGTACTACGGTTATGCACTCGCGAATGTGACAATTGCACATAACTTGTTCCTCTACAAGTACCTCACCGTCAGGTACATTGATAGGGATCCTAATTAACTTCGAACTATTGGCCGGAATGATGTCTTCATATAAATTAACGTTTCGGGAATTATACATTCTTATAGGATTCACTGCTAATTTAGTATTCAACGTTAAATCTTTAAAATTGATTTGAGCTTCCCATTTATGTAGTAAGTCTGTACCTATAAGTCCGTCAAAGTGATTATGGAAGTTATAAATAAGTAATGTCACATTGTCAGGGTCATTGAATTCAGGGAAACTGGGGACAGTTATCGAATAATCGTTCTGACTCGTTGCGTGCACATTCGTAACCTCAAATGGATCATAGTTCAAAGGATAATTAGAAAAATATTTCTCAACAGCATCCGGACTGATAAATGATTGATTCGCGCCGGTATCAATTAGAATATTTAATGGTGGATTTGAAATACTAATATAAGGTAACTGTCGCTGGGTTTGAAGATTCAATTCTATTTTAACTTTTTTAAATTCTGAACCTTCTGAAAATCCTCACTAGTGGCAGGCTGGGGTTGATTGTCAACCTCAGTATTATAATTCTCAGGGTCTTGCAAATCACCATTAAAATCAGATTCGGGACACTCATAATATTCGTTATAATCATTATATTGATCTGATTCGTAGCACTCAGGATAGTAATAATAGTTATAATAGTCATCATAGTTATCACTTTCATTAAAATTGACATCTCTAGCCTTAAAGTAGTTATTCGGCGGCGGATTACCTGCTTTACGCCAATCATGACCAGATGGAGGTAAAGTCTTTGTGACGTAGTGGCTAACTCCGCTCATCGGCTTCGGGCCGGTATTGTATGGGGTTTGATTCCGAGGTTGTAACCGGAATACATTACTTTGAGGATTATAATTAGGTGGAAGAGACTTAAACATTTGCTGCGTACGGCTAGGCATTCTAAATTGTGGGTTAAATTTAAATTGCGGCGGCGGCGGCGGCGGCGGCATGTGACGCTGCCAATTAGAGTGCTGTGCTACAGGAGGGAACACAAATGGTTTAGGTACAGGGGCATGCAAAGAAGGCATAGGCATAATTTTAGAATTAGTAGGCTGCTGTTGCTGCAATCTAGGAAAACTATCATTTCTATGTTGTAAGTATATAACATTTAACTCCTCCTGAACAAATTCCAACGCTTTTTCTATACTATCAGGACGCATACATCTGATTCTTGAACCTAAGGGTTCCTTAAGTCCTCGTACAAATGCCTGCATAGTTAATTTCTTATAGAGAGTACGTTTTGCCTCTACAGTTGTAGAAACTTCGTCATGTAACGTAACGTATGTCATGATAGTACTAAAAAGCGTCTGACATCGCTCGAAAAATTCCTGGGGCGTACTAGACCCCTGGGTCTGCAATGCTAAATCATTATACAGGGCAGTTTCATCCCGCTGGTCTGAAAAGTTGTTAATAAGTACGTTCCTAATTCCTGACCAATTCTCGGGAATGCCATTAGAGTTTATGGTTCGAGCAGCTGATCCTGATATCTTGTTAAGGATTCCGTTTAATAGCGAGCTATTGTCCAATTCACATCTTTGATCATCCTTAACATATTTCGCAACTAACTGATCACAAATTCGAATAAATCTAGTTAATACGTTTGGGTTCCCGTCAAATTCGAATCAAAGGATGTAAAAAAAATCAAAACTGAATTTAAAATATTAATTTAATGTATAAAAATTACATTGATTAACTATAATTAAAATGTAGTGTCTTCGGACGAAGTTGGTACCGAAGTGAAGATCCCTTCCGCGTCGCTTGGTCGGGCGGGAGCCGCTCGGTGCAGGTGCAACGTCGCGGCGTCATCAATATAGATTCACATGGGAACCGCGTCGACTCAGCATTGCGCAATATCGTCATCGATGATGTTAAGGCTTTGTGTACATTGGCTTCATATAAGGGTCTGTACACATAATAAGCTGAACAATCAAATAAGGTCATAACATATGTATACAATAATAAATATGGTAACAACATGGTAAATTGGTAAGTTTTTATTAAATCTAATCAATAATCTAAATAAAGGTCTGTCCATGCTACGTTGTTAGAAGATGGGCCCCCAAGCCCCGAATAGAACTGTCCGCAATATATCAGTTAGTTGCTTGATTACAGGTTTTCAACTTGACAGTGGTCAGTCGGCCAGAACAAAGTCTTACGTGTCCTTATTTCAGAAAAATCTATATTATGGGTATGAAGTTGTGAACCCAAATCTTCGTCGCTAGACAAAACGATATAACAAATGTCCTGTGAATAAGTCCAGTTGCTTGTTTATCTAGCCGCCATCCATCATCATTGTGTATTTATTTACTCCTTAATGATAATGGCATCGACTAATTTGACATCTCTAAATATTTTCTATCCTTCTTCAATAACGTTTGTAAGAAAGAGATGTCCCGTATTTAAAATGACTGCGATTTGCAACATAATAACATCAATCTTATACTAATTATTAACATAAATAAGTAGCTGATTGTTATTAATCGTGTTGAAAGCCAATCGCGTGATCTTACAAAAAAAAAATGAGAATCACTCACGATACAGTATTGTATTAATTCCTTTTGTAAGACACTCAGGTAAAGACCTAGGTCATCCTACGATTGCGCTGATTCTGCTGGTATTAGATGACGTAACACAAATTTTGATAGGGTCTGTATAATGAACGTGGCTTAATAGAGTAACTCTACATATTTCGTTACAAAGGTGCGATATTAGTGCGTGCAGTTTATTGCATTCAAAATTTCGGACCAACGAAAAAGTTAAACTAGGATCTCGGCCCGACATTACTACGGTAAGGCCCAACTAAACGAAGAATATAAAAACTTATATAAATAATATAATGAAAAATAATGTGCACAAGAACAAAACGTAGGTAGTTTAACGACAATAGTGTTATTATAAGTTTTTATTTACACAAGTTGCATATCAATGGTTGCATATTTATTCAGATTTTATATTTGTCCAGAAGATCGGTAGGTGGCATGGTGGAAAACGTGCGAATGACTTTAATCATCGATAAATTTAGTCAATGGTAGGTTAAAATTACAATATGCATTATATATAATAGTTATCAATCGAAATATGAAACAATAATTACAGAACATTCATCAAACTTTTCAAAAAACATTCAACTAAAAATACTCAAACAATTTTTTTTTGCACACTGCAACGGTTTGTATTTAATGACTAATAAAGATTGTCAAAGCTGTTTGTTTGTGGTATTTCCATGAATTTTTAAATACCTGTGTACATTTTACAGTACACTGCTGACTTGATATACCTAGCATGACTAGATTCCAAAACGATCATCGACCTTTTACTGAGGTCATTAATACTCAAATCAGTAAACAATGCGCATAGAGAAGATTGTATACTTAATTAAAAAATATGTAAATTTAATTAAGGCTGAATAAAGCCGCACCTCAGAATCCGGCGCGATGTCGCGTGTACCATACCTATAACCCTGACCACTAAAAAGTTAACTACACGTTATGATTGACCCTCACACCATATTCACAACTATGAGTTCCACAATAAAGAAGGACAACATATAATTAAGAGTAAGAAAGAGTTATGTCCTTGCTACTGTTTACGTGTGCTGAAGTTCCAAGGCTGAATTCGATTATAGTATTGGTGCCGATTCTGTTGTAAATCGCACTAAACTAATTTTAGTCACATCTCATCTCTTTCTTACGAACATGATTGAAAAAGGATAGAACATATTTTAAGTTGTCAAATTAATCTTTGCCGTCTTATTTTGCGTGTATTTAGGCGTAACCGCGATAGATGGCGACTAAATTTATATTGGAAACAAGCATTGGACTAATTTGACAGGACTAAATTTCTTACATCCTTTTCTTATGTTCTTTGTTAGAAAGAGACATAGTGACATTAAAATAAGTTTAGTTGTGAACAACAGAATCAGGGCCATTGTATCAGAAGAAGAACTTAATATGGTATGGTATTGCTGTGCAAATGATGCTGCGTTTATGCAGAACATTTCAATCGTTTTTATTTACTGGTAGCAATTCGTTTCTTGGCTTATTAATACTTTTTAGTCTTCCTGGGGCCCAAGTCTGCTATTACAATTGTGTTACAATGAACTATCAGTGGTGTCTAAGTTGACACATTTTACAGTTTTGGTAGTCTACTAACACAATAGCGTCATAATGGCGCCATAATAGCTTCCAATGATTTTCCACGGAAACTACAACCGTGCCACAATGATCTTGATGTTGTCAGTTTTGATAGTTTTTGTAGTAAAATTCTTTTCGTTCATTATGAGACCATTATGAATTAGTAGACTGTGCACATCTGCTCAATGATAATGGAATTGCAATAGTAGAATTGCAATGACATTTTAGCAGACTTGGCCCCCTGATTTCCCACAAGTTGTTAACATTGTTGGAAAAAAAATCAAATACCACAAATATCGTGACTTTTTTTTACGATCGTTTTATATATTACGATATTATAAATCCATTTCATTGTGGTTTACCGGTAAGTTAACCTAGTTCAAGATGATAAGAGTTACTTCAGTTTCATTCATATAATATAATAAACATTTCAGCGGGCGAACCACAAGCTCTTAAAACAATATTATTATAACCTTGCTTGTCTTTTGTCTTTCTTTGACATCCGACGTCAAAACGGGACAAAAGACAAATAAGGTTATTTTAACCTTGTTTTAAGAGCTTGTGGTAGGCCCCCAGGCAGGTTTGATTCAGGCGTGTACCTATCGACTATAAAAATATATTCTAAAAATAAGTCAACATCGACTAGGTTTGTAAACAAACTACAAGCTTCTTAGATGAAACAAATAAAGGTGAACACGGGACTCTCCGTCACTGAGATAGAGTGGTGTGGAAACAGATGGTGAACACCTCGGTGAAGGCATATCAGGACGGGCACGACCTTCAGTAATGAAGACAACGAAGAGAAGAAGAGATGAAGCTAAATCTCACCCACTTTTAATGTTCGATGTTGCAAATAAGTAACTATTTCCGCGCGATTTCATGTGCGTTCTCGGGATAAATAGTAGCCTATGACCTTCCCCATACCATAGGCATAGGATAGGGCATAGGATGCCATAGGCTATCGGTTGAGAAGTTAAATAAAAATAAAATAAATACCTAAAATAATATTTATTTGTATCAAAAATATTTTTTGCGGCGTGAAAGCGTCTCAAACACATTCGCATTTATAATATAGTAAGCAAGGCTAAGGATTCCATGGTCTAAATAATATAAGATCCTAATAAATTATTGAATTCCCTCTTGAGGGATGAATGTATAGGTCATTAGTAATCAAAAAATAATATTAGAAAAATATAAATATATATAAGATAAAATATAATAGAAAAAAAAACAAAATTCCGAAATTGAACTTAATATCAGTATAAAGTATTAATTTAACCATTTATCTAAAAGAAACCCACGGATTATTTTTCTGATATTATTTTTTGATTTCTAATGACCTATTTTATTTTAAGGCAATGATAGCTCAGTGGTAGTGACGTCGGATACCGAGATGAAGGTCCCGGGTTCGAATCCTACAATGAGCTTGAGCTTTCGGTGAAGGAAAACATCGTGAGGAAACCATAGCACGGTGGTAGGGTACTTTGTAGTGCCCGCCTGGCTGGCTACCACCCTCATGTTGAAATCTGTCGCCAAGCACCTTTCGGTGTGTTCCGATAGCTGCACTTGAGAGCCAGTTCCTTCTAGGCTTTGTGTGCTTACCACCTTCGGCCGCATCATCACTTACCATGGTGAGATTGCGGTCATACACAGGCCTATAAAGAGTAAAAAAAAACCTATACATTCATCCCTCAAGAGGAAATACACTAATTTATATGATAAACTAAACGTTACGTGGAACTGAAGTATAAAACAATATATTTACGGATGAAAAACATGTTAATATTCATTGAGCTATTAGTTAATACCTATTCTTATGTTATGGCTATGCTATGATTATGATTAATCGACGAATGATTTTAAAGTGCATGGGATTATTTGAGTTAGGAAAAAACAAAAAGGTTAGCTCCGCGCGTTATTGTATGACTAGCTGTACCCCGCGGTTTCACCTGCGTTCCCGGGATAAAAATTAGCCTATGTCCTTCTCCATACCTGCATGCCAAATTTCATGAAAATCCGTTGAGTAGTTGAGGCGTGAAGGCGTAACAAACAAACAAATTCACTTTCGCATTTATAATATTAGTTAGGATGAGAATATTAGTATTTTATCTGTAACATTGAAAGGTTAAATTAGCTAAATAAATTAATTATACGACCACACACACTTTTAGTCCTAACACGTGTCTGCGGGACTTTACCAACAAACAGATAATTAGTATTTTTTAAACAAATATAAACAAATGTATTATTAGTATTTTTTGATTCTGTTGCAAATCGCACTAAAGTAATTTTAGTCACATCACGTCTCTTTCTTACAAACATTATTGAAAAAGGATAGAATATATTTAATGCTGTCAAATTAGTCTTTGTCCCTTTCATTTGCGGGTAAATAGACGTAACCAATTTTTATGGCGACTTTTATGTTGAAAACAAGTTCTCGGACTAATTTAACAGGACTAAATTTCTTACATCCTTTTCTTATGTTTTTTGTTAGAAAGAGATATTGTGAGACTAAATTAATTATAAAAATAAAACACGTTTTTATTAGAAAATGTACTATTAAAAAGTGAAAAAAAAAACCTGGCCCACGCACAAGAATCTATCAGTTTCATCGAAATCAGATGAACGGCAGGAACGTATATGTTACGTTATGTTTTAGGGTCGACAACGCGAGAGTGATGTTCCGGTGTTGCAAGCGTCCATAGGGTACGGTAACCGCTTACCATCAGGCGGGCCGTATGTATTTATGTATTGTACCTTAGTGGTATAAAAAAAACATAGAAACAGACAAACAACCATTGATTTGGATATACGGGTGTACAATTTTGTGTTTAACAATGCGAACAATTGGTTATGGTTACACATGTATTGTTTATTCTTTGTAAATAAATTATAGAAATTAATATTGATTTCCATGAATGCAAAGAAATATGTTCAGTGATAAATTTTTCGTATTTATGCCTTTACAATACAAGATAAGGGCAATAACTTCATATTATCTTTCAGACTTTGTACATCAAAAATCTTTTTGTGTATTTCGGACTGATTTATTCATGGACGTTGAAGTTGAAAAGATTTTATTAAGAAGTATTGTTTTGTATAGATATGTAGATATTGTATTGTCGTTCAACCATCCATTACAAATTAAAACGAACGCTATGAATAGTGAGCAACATTATGTTACGATGATATACAGGTTGTTGTTTTGGTCAGCGACGAGCGACTCTGGGTCCATAATACAAATGATACTGGTGCTAAAAACATATAAAAAAAAAACTTTATTTTTTAATAATAATAAAATAAAATGAATTGGCAAATCGTGGAATAAGTTAAAGTGAGGACGTAATACTCAACGTGAGGTGGATTGAAGGGGTGGGGCGACGGCGGCTTGCGCCTAGCTCTAGTCTGCGCACGAGCCTAGTAATCACACGTTGCGGTAATTTTAGTTCAAATTGAATTAGGTATTTCTCATTGTATTTACAGTATTTAATGGAATTAAGGCCATTTTTGGAAAATGTATTTATTGTACTACCGCTCCTGGGTCGCTTGTCGCCGACCAAAAAAACATCCTGTAGACATTTAACTAAATAGTTATTGTGCTACGTTTGGTGATTGTCATAATTACTGAATAGATCGGGATACTATTTGGCATATAGGTAGACAAATATATCGAGATTTATTCATACCAAGATGCGCAGACGATTGTGTAAAGCTCATGGAATAAAAATTATAGCAATTGTTTTATCACATTGGATGCGCAAAGAATAATGGCGAAATTTGTACAAAAAAAAATGAAGAGACGTGGAAATTACGTTATTATTGATTCTTGGTGCCTAAGGAATAACTTGAGGCATTTAAAATATTTTTAGATCTCCGGGAAAAAAAATGCGACATTCTATGGCATGCCGGCGAATCACGACCAAAACCATTATGTTGTGTGTTGCTGGTAATGTAATCTCAACATTGGAAGTGATTCAAAACTCTCTAAAATGTTGTTTTTTTTTGTACAAATCAATGTACTTATGGGTCTCGCCATGATTCTTACCAGTGGCAAATTTACTAATGCTAAGAAAGAATTGAAACTTGATAACTCAGTTCAACGATGCGACACGATGCTACGCAGCGCGTACGCATCGCTACGACGCACTTGTAGCGAACGGACGCCTGCGTCCAACTCTATCATGTCAAATATTGTTACGACACATTGTGTTTAATCTCTTGTGATATGATAACCTTGTTGTCTAAGAACGTTCATATTAACAAGTCTCGTGATTTATACTCGACAGTTCCACCAAACCAAGTTTTTTTTTATACCACTATGGTGGCAAACAAGCATACGGCCCGCCTGATGGTAAGCAGTTACCGTAGCCTAAGGACGCTTGCAACACCAGGGGTATCACTCGCGCGTTGTCGACCCTGTAACTCGGAAGGTCAGAATGTCGGCAAATGTTGAGTTATAGCCAAAACTAAACTATTCTATGCAGATAAGGGCACGCATGATCGATGTTTAGTAATCATACCATCACGTGAACTGGTTGATGCATGTGATGGAAAAAACATCAACAAATAATGTGAATAAAAAGGTGAACATTCGAAACTGGGCCGTGGAGTTGAATGCGCGAACGGACACTATTCAGCAGAACTATTGACTGGAAATCTTTGAATAGTCGACCACTCGACCTGTATTGTAACCTTCACCCAACTTTTGAGTGCACATCTAAACTATTAACTGCATAATATAATGTTATTTTAAATACATCTCAGTTCGCATGATGCAATGCCAAGGACTACACTAACCTAAGAATACATCGTAGCGTTGTATTGTACTACATCAGATTATCAGACTAACTACTACTACATTAGTATACAATGCATAAACTGGAAATGCCAGACGGTATATATTCACTTCCTATTTACCTAATAATTATAAAATAGTTCATCCGTGTTTTCCCTTTATCTAATGTCGTTCCTCGACTATGATAAAACACTGTCAGTGTTAGTATTCAAGAATGTGTTTTGTGTCCAAAGATTTGTACTTACCGACTGGCTAATCTATCAACGCATAGCCAAAATGCTGGTTAGAACCGACGTTTTACACGCAAGTTCCTTTCTTTTATAAAGATAAAGATGAAGATATTTATTTGCGAGAATATGGAAACAAATGGTATGGTATTAATATATATATAGTATCACATATTCTGCCAGTTTTGGCATGCAAAATTTGCAGCGCGCAGGCATGCTTGCTTCATAAAAAAAAAAATCAAATTATATTACTAATGTCCTAAATCACAAAATTAAATAAAATGTCGAAATTGTGCGTAAAGTAAATCTATTTTGTTAGAAGCTCTTTAACTCAGTAGAAATTCTTCTCGCCAAGCCATGTTTGAAGCCTGGATTTAAAATATTTAATTGGTAATTTCGTAATGTCATTTGGTAAACTATTATAAATTGTGATGCACATTGCGTAAGTTATTTAAATACATTGCAGTTTTGGGCACTACAGGGAGAACAAGTCTTTCAGGATTCCTTGTGTTTCTAGGAAAGATGTCGCTGGCTTTTTTGATAAAATCTATATTATATTTAACAAATACACTTACTTCCAAAATATACATGCAAGGAAGCGGCAAGATTTTAAGTTTTTTTAACAAGGAAAGTGAAAGATTTCTTGGTGGGTGAAACATTGGGGCGGGCAGCTAGTTATCTGGTATATTCACATAGACCAGTTTCAGTGCTGTCGAGTACCTGTACATTTGTATGTGATGTCATGCATTAAACCAAATGACAAGCATTATTCAACGTTCATTGACATTGAAAAAAAATGTGTTTACATTAGAGGCCAAATTATAATAATTTACGATTTAATAAGACTCTAAATAGTTTATATCTCTTCTAATATATTCTCAATGTTGTGATTGCTTAATTGACATAAACTGGTATTATGGACGGTTACGATTATAACGATTACAATCTAAGGAAACAAGAACCATTCATTCTGAAACGACAAAGTCTAGCAATTTATTCAGTTTGGGCCAAAGCTACAGAAATTACCATAAACTTATTTTACTAATACTTGCAGGTCACTGATAGTAGTCTCCAACTAAAAGTCGTGACGTCTGAGCAGTTCCTTTGCTAATAGCTAATACGACAAAGTCTAGCCATTTATTCACTTTGGGCCAAAGCTACAGAAATTACCATAAACTTATTTTACTAATACTTGCAGGTCACTGATAGTAGTCCCCAACTAAAAGTCGTGACGTCTGAGCAGTTCCTTTGCTAATAGCTAATACGACAAAGTCTAGCCATTTATTCAGTTTGGGCCAAAGCTACAGAAATGACCATAAACTTATTTTACTAATACTTGCAGGTCACTGATAGTAGTCCCCAACTAAAAGTCGTGACGTCTGAGCAGTTCCTTTGCTAATAGCTAATACGACAAAGTCTAGCCATTTATTCAGTTTGGGCCAATGCTACAGAAATTACTATAAACTTATTTTACTAGTACTTCCAGTTCACTGATAGCAGTCTCCGACTAAAAGTCGCGACATGTTTGCAGTTCCTTTGCTAATAGCTAATACGTTAGTAGAAGAGAGTATATACTTAACTCGTAAGGTTGGCGTACGTGGTTGGTGACCAGGGCACCTAACGATGACGGCTGCTTCCCGCCCATTGTTGCGGCTCATCAGTGCGCGTTATTATAAAACTAACAACGCAACGCAACTTACGCAATAGGTACGCAGTGTATGCGTTTAGGTTTTATATAAAAATCATTGGAAAAATTTACGATTAGAAATACTATACTATATTCAGCTAGTTATGCGCGATTGGTTCACTTATATGTCACTCAGTCAGTAGATACCTTATGGACATCCGTAATATGTCGATGAAAAATGTTGGTAATTTTTTATTTGAGCCATGATATTTTGTCTCTATGCGAAAGATTGTCATTTAATTACATGTTGTGTGTCACTTTATTAATAAATACATACAATTTAGCAATTAATATAATACAGGGTGTATTTCGCATGGTAAAGCAAACTTCGCGAAAAGGCTACACCTAATGCCACTAATCAAATTGTGAAAGTCATTCACCTCGCTAATGATCGGTTATAGAAATTGTCATTTTCGAGCGCGCAATGTATTGTGAATACCGCGATTTAAACGCGCGATAACGTTGTGCCTACGTAATATGTCGCTGACTGCAGGCGAATATCGCCATAAGACACCGTTTCTAGTTTTATTTACATTGCTACTTTTAGTGAAAGTAATGAATTAATAACTTATTTATTTTAAATCTCTTTGGGTTAGGTAAGAATAACGATTATGAACAGTCTAAAGTAAAAAAAACTCAAAAAAAAATTAAAAAAATTGGGAAAAACCGACGAAAAATTCCAACATGGGGGGGGGTCCAGAATCACGTCCTGGACCCATGGTATCCGTTTGTGCGGCGATGTCCCTTACACGCTGTATAGGTACTAAAATAATTAAAACTATTATTAATTATACCACAGTTTATCTAATGTTTTAAAATAATTTTACAAGTGTTTACTATTGCTTGATTCATTTCTATGGGTAGCTTACGTAGGTAATCATTATATTAAATTATACAATACAATAGTATCGATCGATTATTTGATGGTAAACCATTGATTTACGATATCAATTAAAAATCGAACCTCAAGCATTCACAAACTCTACTGCTAAATCGACGGAATAAGAATTCTGTTTTCGAAAACATCCGAAAGTCGCTTAACTAGGAACCCCCTCTACGAGATTCGTAGCACTACTGTAGCCGTGTCGTAGCCATAGCATTTGTTCTTTCTCTTTTTTTCTTCGAACTCATTAAGGCGATGATAGCTCAGTGGTAGAGACGTCGGATGTCAAAGGTCCTTTCGAGTAAATTTTTCTTGGCATGTATCGAATGCCCTAACTATTCATTCCCTCTATTCGAACAAAATAATTCAAGACAAGAACCAAAAAAGAAATACTTAATTGCACACTAAATACGCACACTATATAAATCAAACTGAGTATCAGTTTTATGGTTTATGCAAAACTGTTTGAACTGAACGATCATTTAGCGCTCGCCGGCCGCTGCTGCGGCACCGTTCGCTTCGCTCGCTCGGCTCGCGCGCGTTATTGTCACAGTTTTAACCTAACCTAACCAACTGTATTTGGAGTGCCCCGAGTCGGTTCTGGATGATAGAACATGTTTTGATGAATAACTAGTTTAATTGTAGAACATTCATTTTTCTGATATGCAATAAGTAAATGAGAGGTGCAATAAGTAAATAAGAGGAGATTCTTAAGTTTGCGTAATTTTTAAACAGAGGTTCAATTAAAAATATCCCATTTTTCTTTGGCTTTCATAAACGAAAAACAGAAATGTAGCTATTGGATAAGGCATAGCTTATTATTTTTGAAACATTAGGGCAAATTAAGAAACAGTGGCCTTGAATAAATAACCCGCCTTCTATCAATGGCGACATAATAAAACAAAGACATTGACACAGTCTAACTTATCTTTTTTATTCCCATAGGCTTTTAATTTGTAATCGGTTTTAAGCAGTTGTTAGATTAATTGCACGCCGGTTTATCGCCGACATTCGAATATAACGCAACCTCCACTTGTTGGCGAAACTAACTGGAGCTGTTTTTGATATAAGTATTTAACTTTAACTTAATTCAAATTCAAAACTTGATTGCATTCATGTGGATAGAAGATGACAAATATATGTAATGTACAACCCTGTTAGGGCACAGCAAAATAAATAAAATAAAATATAAACTTATAAAAAAATAATTAGGTACCGTAAATATATCTATGACCAAAATTGAATTACATTGAGATAACAACAATTAACTTATTTCCTACGTTATTACATTATTCAATTAATTTTAAATTACTCACACAATTGTATGAATTATTTAATATGTCGAGAATACTAATAATTACTCACTGTGTTTTATATTAAATTTATTTAACAATTCAAATTATAAAATAATTATTTATTTTTACGTGTTTACGTTTTCACTTTTTGTTGTAATTACTTTATTACATTATGAAACTTATATTATGATAATTTTAAACTTTGTAGACATTAAATAATATGTACAGCTACGAAACCTTCATTATATAAAATGTGTGTAATGACTTTTAATAGTAGAAGCAGAGACTAAAATATAGCCCTGTGTTTACTATATTATATGTAATGTAAGTATGTACAGTCGAGGAGATAAATATCACACATTTAATGAAACTCAACAATGTTTTTTTCATGAAATTTTGAGATATTCATCAGGCAGATGTTTTTAACATATAGGTACATATTATGCTTTGTGTAATATTCAACATTTGAATCTATACAACGTGTGAATTTTTTTTTACTCTGCGGCTTATCTGTATTGGTTACCCCAAATTATGTATCGCGGCCACCACCTTGGTGTTATTTAATTTATCGTATAATTTAAATGTAATCTAAATACTTTGTATAAATTACGAATTATTTACGTTTTATGCCACTTCATAAATAATTCCTATAATGTAAGTAAATGTTGGCAAATAACAAACAATATATGAATAGAAAAAAACATCGAATTTAATGAAGATAACACTAATGCATTATGTTGTTGAAAATCTGTCGCCAAGCATCTACAGTGGGCCTACCACAAGCTTTTAAAACAAGGTTAAAATAACCTTATTTGTCTTTTGTCCCGTTTTGACGTCGGATGTCAAAGAAAGAATAAAGGCAAGTAAGGTTATAAAAATATTGTTTTAAGAGCTCTCGTTTTTTTCACTATCGTGAAATTGCAAGTGTGAGTACCTATTGTGAACGTGCCAGTTTTCGTTAATCGACCTGAGGGCGAACCACAAGCTCTTAAAACAATATTTTTATAACCTTACTTGGCTTTTGTCTTTCTTTGACATCCGTCGTCAAAACGGACAAAAGACAAATAAGGTTATTTTAACCTTGTTTTAAGAGCTTGTGGTAGGCCCCCTGAGCTTTATGTGCTTGCCACATTCGCCCACATCTTCGCTTACCATGGTGAGATTGTAGCCAAAGACAAGTCTATCCACATTAAAAATTAATAAATGAAGTACTATGAGTGAATCAAGCAAAACCATATCGTGTCGTGGGTTTGTCGCATGTCGCTTTGTAACCTGGTTTGATGTCATTGATAATACCGGTTTTATAATAAGATAATTATTTTGGGTGGCACGTAATGATAATACTTTATTGTTTGTAATTTTTTTTTTGACATGAAGCGACATGAAGATACGTGCCCAAAATTTAGCCTTAGTACCCTTACGCGGACAAGTTCGGCGAGCAAGCTCTCAACCGGCATTATTTGTCAAAATGCTTCTGTATACGGCCGGGGCTATAAGGGGCTATTAGTTTATTACTATATTTTAATAAACCTATATTTTTTTTTCAAATGTGTACTGCATATTAAATTTAAGCCTTGGCGCGCTAATGTTTCGATGCTAATAAAAATACAGATTTTACAGTTTATTTTTACCGAGTAAAATAAACACGTCAGTATTTGGAAGAGTCAAAAATAATCACGTGTTTATACGCAGTATTTACTTAAGAATACATGCATAAGGTGTGTCTGGAAGCTACCGGGAGCATAAACGAGATCCATTTATTTTACGACCAACGTACCTCGTAATAATTTCAATGTTAAAACTATAAAACCTGATTGATGTTCCGGATTTAGAACCATTTTGCGAGTCTGGTAAACGCTTGATTTTTCAGCAAACAAATTATGATGTTTGCACTAGGTTTCAAAAACACGTGAGTCTTGGCTTGGTTTAGAAATAAATACTTTTTTCTTGTAAATTCGCCAACTTAATTTCGGCCGGTATTCACACACTTCCATCTAATCTGGCGTATTCAAGTATTGGTACATACATGCTGCAATTGTCTGTGTTTATCGACGCAGCTGATCGGATACCGAAGGACTGGAAGTTGTGGCACAAGTTAAAGTTAGGCAAGTCCGTTGAACACTCAGTGGACGTTGCACTAGTTGAATTACATATGTTCAACTAATGCAGAAAAAAACGCAATATTATTTTATTCAAAATCAAAATCAAACGGCCCGGTGGCCAAAAGAGGAACTCACAATCGTCATCTGACATGAGGCGTGTGGAGTTTTGGACTAATATCAACAAATATTTTCTTGGCTAAGCTGGACCCGCAGTGTCAACTAAAAATGTGCTCATAGTAAATAGTGTTATATTGTTTCAGACGAGCCGTGCGCCGTTGGAAGCGACCCACAGCCCAGTGAGAGTACATTAAGAGTCCTCGCGACCGCAGACATACATCGCCACCCGCCCGCATAGGATGGTAGAAACTGACCCCGGGCCTAAGAAACCTCACAGTAAGTATACATTCACTTTATTCAAAAACTTCCTCACATATTATAAGTAGCTAGTAAATGTATTAAGGTAACAACAGAAAATCTTCTTCTTACAATACGTCTTCCTGACTCCTGCCTGATTTTTGTTTTTTTTTTATATTGCATCCATCAAGGATGCAATCCTTGCACTCGCACTTAAGATTTAATTTAACCTATTATAAATTCCCTTTAATTACTATCTGTATGCTTTTTAGGGTTCCGAACCAAAAAGGTAAAAATGAACCCTATGGTGCCTTTCCACCCGTCTGTCTGTCCGTCTGTTCTGCAAATTTTTTACATATTTTTGGCACGCCGAATAAAAAAAAAAAATCCGAAACATTCAGGGAATCGGCCAGTTCAACGCTATGTATGTATGTAGTAGCGTAGATTCATTAGTCATCATCATCAGCTGAGTCTCACTGCTGAGTACAGGCCTCCTTTTACATATGAGGATGAAAGGGAATGGGCAATACTCCACCACGCGTGCCCACTGCGGATCGGTGGAGGTAGGCTAGTGGTCAACCTACTGTTGACAATTTTTCAAGCCGCCTAGGAGGCATCCAACTAGCTTAAGGACTATCACAATTAAGTGATAACCGGGACCAACGGCTTTACGTGCCTTCTGAAGCACGGAAACGCTCGATTTGAAATACCACTAGGTGGTCACCCATCCAGGTACCGGCCACGACGGTGTTAGCTTAACTTTGCCGATCGATTAAGAACGGCTAATCATGCTACACCACGAGCGCTTCACTTCACAGGTTCATTAATAAAGCTTTGTAATTCCTTGAGATATTTAGTAGAGATAATGACATAGTTACGTTCATTTTTATACGAATAAAGCCGCTGTAGAGAAAATATAACTCGCATAGTGTTGACCACAAATGGTGTCTCAGTAACCGACCATTTAACGTGTTTGTGTTAATAACAAAGTATTTTAAACGTGCACATTTATTTCTTCACTAATGTATTGTTCGCTTTGGAAAATAATAATCTTAGGACCTTGGCAGTCACCTTACATCGATACGTCATGCATACAGGCCACATGTCTTATGCATTAAGTACAGTAGCTATACATAGCTACCTGTTCGCAGTATATTTAATCAAACCGGCCAAGTGCGAGTTGAGTCTGAATCGCTCACCGACGGTTCCGATCGTCCTTGGGGTGTATATTTCTTAATTATAGGGCCATAACTGTTGTAAAAAATCGGACCGCATAAGTAAGTTTGTTTGTAAATGAATGTTTTTCGATTAGACTGTGCCATTCCTTGTGCTATTCCTTCGTTCTATTTTTCCTGTAATATTTAGCTACAACAATGTTATTACCTGTAATTTATTCAGATTATTGCATTGTAACTTTTGACATTTTTCATCAAAATGCGCTTTCATGATACCCCATTAAAATTTGTTGCTCTCCGTTTATATTTCGGTCCCGCATTCCTTTTTAAGTATTTATTTCATAAATTCATAGCATAGCTAAAAACGAATCTCATTATACCGATAAGCCAAAATAAAAATATTTTCCGAAATTTTTCATTTGCTATATGTATGGGTCAGCAATATTTAAAACTATTCCACGTTTCAAATCAATAGCATTAATGGTTGCTGAAATGTACTGCTGTGACAGACGAACTGCGTGGCACCATAAAGGTTCCATTTTACTTTTTGGTTTCGGCACCCTAAAACAGAATGTCGATCTCGAAATACAAAAATAAACGCACCAAAGAAAACTATTAGGTAGATATTAGTGAAATTACGTTACTGCATCAGATGCACGGGCGCGCCATTCCTTTATAACTTAAATCAAATTCTACACAACCCGTCGAAACTATTCTCAAGTTTTTCTTTGATCTGCGTTTCTTTGTTAGAGATCTGCCACCTTCATCATCACACTCCTTGCGACACTCACACAATACTGCATGTTGAATGACAGAAATTATTTGATGAATAATTGTCAAATAGGACTTTCTGAGTATTAAAATAGAGCCTAAACTCTTACCCTTACTAATAAAGCGCTATTTAACTAATATACTGTTTTAATGGTCACGTAAATAATTTCACATTATTTGACAATAACAATAGAGTGACGTTATTTACGTGACCCTTGAAACAGTATAACGTTAATAGTTAAACGTTATTAAGTTTCGTTTATATTAGAGCACTGCGGATAACCGTGTTTAGCCGTGTAACTTACCTAGTGCTTCTTGTTGTTCCAGATTGTGATGTAAAAAGGGACCTCCAGCTGAACGGCCCAGGTTCCAAAGCTGCCGAGCTTGGTAAGTAACAGAGCTACCTAGATATGAGCTTGCAGCATTTTGAAATGAGTTCACTAACCTTGAAGTAGAAGTTTTTTTTATCGGCTTAAAAAAGAGGTTCTATGTTCGAAGCGTACGTTTATTTTTCTTTTCAATAGACCGTGGAAAGTGTCATTCGATGTTATTCAAGACAAAATCAATAACATCAAAGACAAAAGCTGTGTTCTAAAATAAGACGAAGCCATTAAGAAAAATATTAAAATTAAACGATATTCGATTATATCTGATAATTAGGATCGGTTCTGAAGTTGAATGGAGTCCTCTATTTTTACTTTTCAATTCATTTTTTTTCATTCATTCATTTTCAATTCAATTCAGGTATTAGTCTCTGTAATAATCCCAGACCTTGAAGTGTTTCGGTTGTAAATAAGACTGAAAAAATGTATAGAGGTTCGTGACCGTCCTAGTTTAATGGCGCTAAACCATGTGTTAGTCATAAAACTTTGACGCTGATAATGAACTAACACATTAGATAATATCACACTGTAATTAATTACCCTATGTATCTTTTATGGGTCTTTAATTTACTTATATCTGAAATTGGTTAAATACAATTTCGATTTGTGCTTCTGTTATTGTGTTATAAGGAGTTTAAATGTAATTATAATGATAATACCGTAAGTAGCGGTCGCTTTTTTACAAGCTTTTATTTAGTTTCATCTGTCCCGTTGTCTGTAATGGAATTTTGCAAGTTAAATTTGCCCACTTTCCGGTTTAAAAAGCTTGTATTAAAAATGTTTTTTTTTTACAAAATACGTATTAGTACCTGGGCGTCCGTGCGAAAACTCGGAAAAACGCGTTTTCCCAGAAATGAGATACCTACCCGCGAATCAAAGTAGACACTCGAATCATTTATATGTAAACTTGTTATCTTGTATTTATATGTATATGGAAACTTTTTACGTGGCAATGCAAAAAAGTGCAAAATATTACTCATTTAATTTAAATTTTTGCTGATATTTTTTTAATTTGTCGCGCTTTTTCAGTCGCTTCTTTCATTTGCCAGACTCTATCTGTGCATTAAGTAAAGAGCAATAAGTAATAATTTACTAAAACCACTAACAATATACACGTTCCGCATAAATTAGATATAAATCAATCTAATAAATACACCCACAGGTATTTATTAGATTGATATATATCTAACCTACTAATACTTTAGATGTTAAACTGAGTTCGATATATGCATGTAAATGAGTCAAGACACTAATGCAATGACTATCTTTGCATAAGTGCGTATCCATTTCAATTACAATAATTATGAATACCTTAATAATTTTAAAATGATTATCTACCATTGACCAAAATTTATACTTTTTACCCGACTGACCCGGAAGGAGGGTTATGTTTTTCTAGTGTATGTAAGTCTATTTCTTGGCACGCTCTGCAGTAAACGGCTTGATGGATTTAAGCATATGAGGTGTCGTTAGATTCGTCTATATATTATTTTAATATAGTTTATTTAAAAAAACTGTTATCGCCTCAGGTTTTTTTTTCCTTATATAAAATTCAATTTATATTCAAAATTCTATAGATTAGGTTATTTTTTTTAGGTAGTCCGGTTTTTTGTTTCATTATAGCAGGTACGTTTCCCGTATCGAGGTGTTTATAGCTGGCACTTTATATAATTATATAGTTTTATAATAATCATAATGAGATAATACTACTAAGGTAGCAAACAAGCATACGGCCCGCCTGATGGTAAGCGGTTCCCGTAGACTATATACACTGGCAACACCAGAGGGTCTATTACGAAAAACAGTCCGACTTCGATCATTCGTTGTCAAATATCAAACAATAGAATTAAACGAGCGTATAATTATGTTCAGTACAATGATGAATAAATGGTGCTAACCATATTTAGATCATAAATTCACCTATTGAGGACTTCTTTTTCAAATTTATTTATTTAGATTTTTTATTATTTGTTTGTTTTGTTTTTTCAGGAGTCGTACCGTCGCTGAAGACACCAGTCAAATCAGACACGGAAAAAGGTTCAAACTCGGAAAAGGCTGACTTCGAAAGGGCCATCGAATTAACCGGTAAATTTATTAAATTCAATACTATTTAATTAAAGAGATTATACAAAAAAAAAATAGTTTATTTAAAAACCGGCACGGAATTAAGTCTCAGTGGCGCACACATGGTGTATTTTTACACAGTATAGATCTACTAAAGTGATTTCACATCCTCAATTTTATTGTAATACACTGTGACAATGCCCGATTCACGTGGACCGTTTGTATTAAAAATAAATCTATTTGCATAAATTACATATACTATCTTACTATTTATACTCTTTACTTACCATTTAAACATATTCCCCTTTACTCATAAAGGACTATTTAACTAATATACTGATTAAATGGTCACGTAAATAACGTCACTCTATTGTCATTTACAAATTATGTGACATTATTTACGTGACCATTTAATCAGTATATTAGTTAAATAGTCCTTTATGAGTAAAGGGGAATATGTATAAATAGTAAGATATAGTATATGTAATTTATGCAAATACATTTATTTTTAATACAAAAGATCCACGTGATTCGGACATTGTTACAGTGTATTACAATTGAGGATGTGAAACCACTTTAGTTTCGGTCATACCAACACGAGGCAAATGCTAGTTCGATATGTGAGATAGACCATAGCAAGTTTTAAGTGGCGTTTCAGTCAGTATTTGGTCATAAGTTTATTTAAGTGTTTCTATATTATAGAAATATAACAGAGACGGTATGCGATATCATATTAAAATTGTTTTAAATTTTTTCAAATCCATTATCTCACCTACAGTACACTTTATTACATTGTACTAAATAGACTCATTATCTTGATTTTATGTTGATCGTGACTTGAAGTCAGTCATAATTTATGAACAGTATTAAAGATATAATAAAAATCAGCAAAACAACAGTTTTTGTCACTTACAGTCGTTCTGAATGATCAATTCGTTTGTCCTACAAAATGTATGCAAAGTTTATGTTACACTGACATTTCATTACATAATTAAATATGACACTTGCAATAAAATGCCAATGTGTTTGTAAATAAAGTAGTAACGCGAACAGAGGAAACCTTAATACGATTTATGAATGAGTGCTCGCGTTGCATGTGCATTCCTCGTGGAATGGAGGTACTTCCGCGGTGTAAACAGGTCACAATTTCTACGAAATGTGCCTCGTGTAACCTTTATCAGATACAGGGCTGTCCTTTAAAAACAACTTCATTAAACGTTCATACACTAAGAAAACAACATTCATTGAAACGTGATCCTCTATTATGTAGCTATAGAATTTGGATCCTCGCTTTTAGACATAAGGTTTATTAACGATCAACACAATTTATTATTGAGTATTCTGGTGGGCTAAAAAGGAAGCTGAAGCGATATTGCTAATGGAATTCAAAATAGTCATTCATTATTTACAATACAATTCATTAAAAGATTCGGAATTATTGAATTACATAAGATCTGCTATGAATTCTAAAAATAATAATTTCATTCAAATTCAAATTCAAAAAGCATTTATTCAATTTAGGCCCTGATAAGGCACTTATGAACGTTAACAAATGGCTCTACACCGGTTCCAAATACAACTTGAACTGAGAAGACATTATCACTATTGCTTTAGCTTCAAAAATCAAAAAGTCATTTATTCAGTTTAGGCCCTAGTAAGGCACTTATGAACGTTACATTGGTACATACAGTTGAATTTACCACCGGTTCGGAATACACTTAAACTGAGAAGACTCCGGCAAGAAACTCCTTTTTAGCCCCCCCTGGTTCTATTATACAGGTATTCTGCCGATACGATAGGCATTAGGTAAGCACTTATTAGCGCAGTAGGCGTGATTTTAACATGGTATGTTATGTTGTCTTGTAGGATATGGACGGTTCCACTACCTGCTGCTGGCGGTATGCGGGCTCGTCAGCACCTCGGAGGAGATGGACGTCATCTCGATGTCTTTCATCCTCCCATCGGCGCAATGTGACTTAGATCTGACCACACAGACCAAGGTAAGATACTCTATTACACAAACATTGTTTCACACGTCTTACTCGTTAAAAAAATTAAAGAGAGAGACAGCGTAAAAAAATACTGTATCCAGGTAATTAAAGCTAATACTAGTCGATGATAGCTCAGTGGTAGTGACGTCAAGGCGATGATAGCTCAGTGGTAGTGACGTCGGATACCGAGACAAAGGTCCCGGGTTCGAATCCTACAATGAGCTTGAGCTTTCGATGAAGGAAAACATCGTGAGGAAACCATAGCACGGTGGTAGGGTACTTTGTAGTACCCGCCTGGCTGGCTACCACCCTCAAGTTGAAAATCTGTCGCCAAGCACCTTTCGATGTGTTCCGACAGCTGCACTTGAGAGCCAATTCCTTCTAGGCTTTGTGTGCTTACCACCTTTGGCCGCATCATCACTTACCATGGTGATATTGCGGTCAAACATAGGCCTATAAACAGTAAAAAAAAACGTACTACTTACATGTTGCTAATGAATAAGCATTGGGCATTCGGCCATTCGTTCTGGGAACTGATTTCGTTATTTTTTACTTTGGTATTTGGTAAAATCCTGAATTGAAGTTGAGTTTGATAAACCGTGCAATTTTTTATAAGTGTAAAACAAAAAATGGAAACTAATAAAGGTTACCCTATAGTTCAGGCTAATTAGGTTCTCGGGTATGTACCTGATTCGGGTGACGAAGCAAGAAAATCTAAAGAAATTATCTTAGTATTTAAGTAAATTAATCCATAATAAGGAGGCTATTAAACAACATAACTAGGTAGCTATCTTTATTATTTATTCATCAATCATGTATTGTTATAGTCAATAGTGATTCACAGTATTATTATATTTTACCTCGAGAATAAGACTTTAATTTCATCGATCATCCCTCTTCACTGCAGGAAATAGCTCATTTACCTACGTTGAACGAAGTTATCCGGATAAACATGGGATAAACGTTCCATTTTAAGGTTACTAGGATTTTATTAGCCGCTAGTAATATAGACAGGGCCGCAGCACACAGCTAGGGCTCTGTTAGGGGGTTATGAATAGCTAGGCCAGGAGCAGGACCCATTTTCGGAGGTGACCAAATATGTGTTTTATTATTAGGTATCGATGCTTATGGGTGCGATACAATATGATGTAAACCTATACAAACAGTCATATATCTATATATTATTCGAACATTTCGGGGCCTGCCAATTAATAGGCCACTATACAAAGTTTAACATCCGGAGAGGATCCGAAGATAAAAAATGTCAGCTCAAAATAAATGACTCAAAGAATTCATATAACATTTTTGGTCCCGTAAGTTTATTGAATCAAATCATAACCAACGTGTCACCGCACTATAAGGTTCATTACTTTTGCACGTCACTTGCAATAGTACTTTAAGATACATGTGTGCAATGTTAGTCATTACACGCAAGGCGGTATTAAGCGCGTGAGTCGCAGGCGAACGCGATAAGGGAGCGAAGAGTGTCATGATCAATGCACACACGTGTCATACGACGTTTTTCTACACACTTGCGAGGAAAAAACAGAATGGTATTTTGCAATAATTGTCACTTTACGAGCGTGTTGAAAATATTATTATAGAAGCCTTTCAAATCAAATCAAATCAAATCAAAATATTTATTGAGTTACTACAGGTACAATATATAAAAGATGTTAACATGTAGGAGTTCCACTGTAATATACCTATAATAGGCGTGCAATTATTAATAACATTTTCTAATACAAATTTAAGATCAATCAATAATTAATTATCATATTATTAGATACATTTAAATAATTTAATTTTAAAAAAGCATAAGAATTAATAGCATATGAAGTCAGATTATAAGGTTAAGCCAGTCACACAAAATAAAAATAATAACATGTCAAATAACATTGTATCTACACAAAAAAAATATATAACACAAAACAATAATACGGGTGTTTATCTGATATCGTCTTTAAAATACTCATCAATCTTTGCCGTATTAGTGTGTTATTATCCAAAGAAGTCGTGCTCTATACATATATGGATATAATTTTTCCGTTACACGTAGCACATAAAATAAGTAAAATTTAACTAACACCAATGTCGGACATAACTTTATGTTTTACAAACCTTTTAGTAGGGTTGAAATGTAATGTAACAAAAACAAGAGCCGTTTGGAATTTCCCATATCAAGTTTTTATTTTTTCTTTAAATGAATACATACGTCATTATTTTATACGCATGTCATCCTAACCAACACACCAAATATGCTAACCGAACCTTTTCAACCGAAAAGGTAATAATTAATATAAAAAAACTTAAACCGACTTCAAAGTACACTAAGAATCAAATCCTGAACATTAAAAAAAAACATACAACCGATATGAGAACCTCCTCCTTTTTTAACCGACTTCAAAAACAGGAGGAGGTTCTCAATTCGAATGTTTTTTTTTTTTTTTTATGGTTGTTACCTCTTAACTCCGTCATTTATTAACCTTTTAAAATTCTTTTTTTATTTGAAAGGGTACGCTTCCCATTTGGTCCCATTGTCAACAGATCAGGATTTGATTACTTCTTAGTGTACTTTGAAGTCGGTTTAAGGTTTTTGTAAAACAGTCCAATTATTATTTGAAGTAGGTTAATAATGTGCATGACAACAAAGATTGATATGTAACGCGTCTCTAAAGGTATGTTAAAGTTATATTTTATCAACAATTAAAAACTACTTGTAAAGGAAGGAATCATTCAACTTAACTTTATTAAGATTCTGACTAATATCGATGATGTCATTCATAACAAAATTTCACGTGGTGCAAATTAATAACCATATTTGTAGTCTTCCGAGACAAATTCGTGTGCAAAATTGTGGTACAAATATTTAAGTACCTACTTAGCAAAACATTTTACGACCTATTTGGTGACTAATTGAGGAAAATCATGAATAATGTCTAGTCTTTAATGAATCCGCAATTTTCTCGAGACATCCGCCACTTTGTGGTATTTAAATAACGTCAGAATTGAGACTAAGCTTTAAATTAAAGGTTCACTAATCTTCAAGCACCAGCAAAATAGTTGGCTGGCCATGAATGATGATGCATTTATTGGTTTACTAAAGAAATGTTGTTTTGTTTCAGGGATGGCTAAACAGCATAATTTTCATCGGTATGATGGTGGGCGCGTACGCATGGGGCTCGGTGGCGGACTCGCTGGGTCGCAAGCGCGTGCTCATAGCCATCTCCATTGTCAACGCGTTGGCCATCGTCGCCTCGTCCTTTAGTCAGAACTTTGCGTTCTTCATGGCCTTCCGCTTTATCAACGGTGCTGCGTAAGAATCCTTTTTCCAGTTTTCAACTATAGCTAGTATCTATGTTTTTTTACAATAATACCTCCGATTGTTGAATTCTGAGTTTTCAGCTCCATTGTTTTACACATAGTTACTTTCAATTTTAACCAGAGGGCGAACCACAAGGTCCTTAAAAAAAGGTTAAAATAACCTTATTTGACTTTTGTCTTTCTTTGACATCCGACGTCAAAACGGGACAAAAGACAAATAAGGTTATTTTAACCTTGTTTTAAGAGCTTGTGGTAGGCCCCCAGAGGCTTATCCGATTTTCAAAATCAAGGACAACTAAAGCAGAGTTGGTACATAAATGTTTTTGTATTACAGGTTAGGTGGATCAGGTCCCGTAATCTGGTCATACTTCGCTGAATTCCAGCCTAAGAAAAAGCGTGGTGCTATGTTGAGCTTCATGGCTGCCTTCTGGACTCTTGGCAACTTGTTCGTCGCTGGTCTAGCTTGGATCATTATTCCTAGTGGTGAGTATTTTTTATTTTAATGCATGTCCATATTGTTTAACATAAGTGAACATTTGTTATTTCATAAATAATGAATCCACGTTTTTGTATCCTCAAAAGCTGTTGTACGTGCATTATTGTGATGCAAAATATTCTAATGGGCGTAATTATTGCGTCTGTTTCACATTACAATGTAGTGTTGTCTTTTATTTCAGAAATCGGTGGCACTACAAATGGATTTACGTACAATTCATGGCGAATCTTTCTGCTTGTTATGTCACTGCCGTCATTTTTGGTGGCGGCTTTGTTGTTTTTACTTCCCGAATCGCCCAAATTTTTGATTACCACCGGCCGCCATGATGAAGCCCTCGAGGTGTTCCGCGGCATCTATCTCATGAATACAGGCAAAAGTAAAGACGACTACCCCGTCAAACAGATTCTGGTAGACGAACCTTACCACACGAAGCCAGAGAAGCCACAAATAGAATCGAAAGAGCCAAAGAAAGCAAAATCTAAGTTTAGAAGAATGTTGAGCGACATCGTAGAGCACAGCAAGCAGTTATTCGTGCCGCCTATACTCAAGTTTACTATGATCTCTATCACTATCAACTTTACATTCCATATCGGGTAAGTTTAACCACTGTCCCGCTTTTAGCTATTAAAAAATTCTGACAATATTTTTTTTTAAATATTGGCTCTTGGCAGTGTCCATTTTCCGTCCTTTTCAACTTTTAAAACATTATAATTAAGTATTTAAATATATATGTATATATTCGTACATGCATTTATTTAATATGAAGCATAAACTTGTGACATTATACCTACAATCAAACAACGTAACAAAGTAAATAATTAAGCATTGAGCATTAAAGTTCTTGTTCTTTTTTTATTCAATGTAGTATGTTAATATTAGGAAACCTGTAATTGACTTTATTATGCATATTCTTTTGTTAATTGTGTACTTAATTTTAAGCTGTTGGTTTCGTCAAATAAATAAATAAATAAAATAAATTTATTTTTAGATTTTAATCTTCGAGTATAGTTTTTTTTTTACTTTGTATAAGCCCGTGTTTGACCACAATCTCACCATGGTAAGTGATGATGTGGCCGAAGGTGGTAAGTACACAAAGCCTAGAAGGAACTGGCTCTCAAGTGCAGCTGTCGGAACAAACCGATAGGTGCTTGGCGACAGATTCTCAACTTGAGGTTGGTAGCCAGCCAGATGAGAACTACAAAGTACCTTACCACCGTGCTATGGTTTCCTCACGATGTTATCCTTCACCGAAAGCTCAAGCTCATTGTAGAATTCGAACCCTGGACCTTCGTCTCGGTATCCGACGTCACTACCACTTTTTTTTTTTTTTTTTTTTATACCACTTAGTCGGTAAACAAGCATACGGCCCGCCTGATGGTAAGCGGTTACCGTAGCCATATGGACGCTTGCAACACACGAAGCATCGCTCACGCGTTACCGACCTTTCCCCCCTCCCCAATGAGCTCTGGCGACCTTACTCACGCGCAGGAACACAACATTACACAACATAAAGTTATTTGGCTGCGGTATTCTGTAAGGTGGAGGTACTTCCCCAGTCGAGCTGCTCTTTGAGCGAATAAACGCTACGCAAGGTACTGAGCTATCATCGGCTCAAGTTGAAACGTATTTCCAGGTATTACGGTCTGATGATGTGGTTCCCTGAGATGTTCAACCGGTTCGACGAGTGGTCCCGCGCCAACGACAACGCGGAGGCGGACATCTGCCAGGTGACGGCGTACGTGACGCACTACGGCACGCACTCCGCCGAGGCCAAGTGCGACGCGCACATACACTCCGACGTCTTCATGGAGTCCCTCATCACTGTTGCTGCTGCTATACCTTCTAATATATTCGCTGTTATTGGCATGGACAGGCTCGGGAGGAAGTTCTTCCTTGGTAAGTACCTGGTTACCATTCCCCATATTTGTAGGTAGTTTGAGATATGATGGCCCATTTATGTTACTTCTACCCGCCTGATACTTAAGAATTATTAAACAATATCTAAACGCTGAGAACTGCTAGAAATAAAGCGGTATTGGACCGGTGGTAGGTGGGTCTGAGCAAAATTTGGGGAAACACGTTCAAAATGTCTTTACTTTTACTATGTTACCACACCACATAGTTAACACGGACCAGTTGGCGCAGTTGGTTAAGATTCCACCTATCGCGCCGCAGGTCGTGGGTTCTATTCCCACAAAGGACATGTATTTGTGTGCATGAACATGTCTGTATGTCCTTAGTCTGGGTGTAATTTTGTATTAAGTACCTTTGTATTTACAAACAAAAAGTAGTATATGTAGTAATATTAGTTGTCTGGTTTCAATAGTACAAGTTCTGCTTAGTTTGGGATCAGATGACCGTGTGTGAAGAATGTCCCAGGCTATTTTATTTTATTTAACAATAAGATCACAGAGGATTATAATATAGTTATAGTCCTCTGTACTAAGATGTAGCGAGAACGAACCGCTTGTTTAGAAGTTCTATTAAACATCAATATAAAATGGCTTAACATCGTATTTATTATATTGTGATTGATTTCAGTGTTTGCAACATTCTCCGCCGGTCTGTGCTCAGCCGCCATGTACTTCGTGTACAATAAGACCAACAATCTCATCGTAAGCGCCATCTTCAGCTCTGTAATATCCTGCGGCAACGCCTCCCTGGACTGTCTCATCACTGAAGTCTTCCCTACCAATTTACGGTAAGTTATCAACGTTACACGTTAGATAGGGCCAGGCCCCCCCTTGGAAAGAAATCTATATATATAAAATTCAAAGTCCTGACTGACTGATTGACTGATATATCAACGCACAGCCTAAACCACTAGTCCTAGAGACATGAAATTTAGAGGATATATTCTTTATGAAGAGTAGGTATCCACTAAGAAAGGGTTTTTCGAAATTCCACCCCTGAGGGGCTAAAATAGGGGATGAAAGTTTGTATGAAAGTCCGTCAGTTTTGAAGTTAGGATCTTCAAATTTTGTGTTTAGACTGAAGATTGAAAATGAATGCATACGTGTCTCAGCGTTTTTAATAATTCCACCCTCGAAGCGGGATGAAGTTGTTTTGTTTTGTTTTATTGTTGTAGAAAAATATGTCATTTGTTTCCTGTATGCCACGTGGGCGAAGCCGCGAGCAGAAGCTAGTCCTAGATAAGCCGATAAAGATCCCATTTCTCTAGACCAACTTGACGTATCCTAATTATGCGCGGCACCTGTAATTTGTGAATAGCGTTGCCAGATTTTTTTCAGGCAAAGCGGGATTTTGAAACCTTTTGAGTAAAAAAAGCGGGATTCTATCGTCGAAAGCGGGACATACTATTTTTTTGGAAACTGTTTAATACATCAAGTGCGCCAATAATAACTGTCTAAAGTCTCTATGGAATAATAACTAAATGACAAATAATATTAAACCTTGTATCTACGTCACAGTGATATTTAGGCGCAGTTCTCCTTAAACACCACTGCGATGTTTAAGACGCCTCACGGGAATGCTGGTGCCATTTCTGTAGTGTCTTTACAATTTCCCGCTTCTACGTCCAACTATGACTTCACCTTCGAGTAATCCCTGAAAAGCGGGACTTTTTAATTTTGGACAAAAAATCGGGACGTCCTGCCAAAATCGGGTCGTCTGGCAACGCTATTTGTGAATCCGTGTATATTTCAGTGCGACCGGTGTGGCGGTATCGATGGTGGCAGCTCGGCTGGGCGGCATCATCGGCAACGTGGTGATCGCGGCGCTGCTCGACCAGTACTGCCCCGCGCCCACCTTCATCGTGGCCGTGCTGCTCGCCAGCGGCGGCCTCATGTGCCTCTTCCTGCCCAACACCACCCGGCAAGCTCTACAGTAACACCGACAACTTCTCTCGCACACTCAACACCTTATTACAAGTACTACCCAACTGATAAGGCGCGTCGTGAATCTTCGTTCGCACAGTAAAGAAAGTATGGCCCCGCAGATTAACGAAAGAATGCTTAAAACTTACAATCAAGCTTACATCACTACTGTAAGGTTCATAATACACTGGAGCTGTTAGTTCCGTCTCACTCGCAAGTCACGGCGCGCGCTAACATGGCGGCAGCTGCCGACCAATAGCAGTTCCCCGCGCTTTGAAAATGTACAAAGAGTATTCTGCGCAGGTACATCGGTAAGCCATATCAGTTGGGTACTACTGTACTCCTTGCGCTACCTACAAATATTTTAGGGTAGTAGAAAATTACCGAAGGATTGCATTTAGACTGAGCTATTGCGGTCTGTCATGTGATATCATTATAAGCATCTCATCGAAGGATATTGATGTAGGTTACTAGTTTTTTTCATATTTGTACAATAATTTTATATTAATTTAAAATGAGAATAATTTATTTATGAAATAAAAGTTACGTGCGATATTGCTAGTATAACCAATTGACTGTTGTAGGTTGTTATAACTTATTAGTTTTTTGTTTTTCATTTTGCAAATGTAAACTACATTGAAACAAAGTTTCGCAGACTATCTTTTGGATAAAGTATTATAGGATAAGAATCATTCATTGATATAATGTTGTACATTGCAACTATTTTCATATTACGAATTTATAAATTACCATATTGTTACTGTAGTATGTAGTTGTGTAGAATGTAGTATTATAATTATTTTTTTAACCATGCGAGTTGTGAGATTATAAAGAAATTCATAATTACCATATGTTTGCATTGTAAATAGAGCACTTTCTATTAAATGTAAAACACCTTTATTACGTAGCTACAATGCAATATCTTTTCCTAATATCAGTTTTGTTACCGAATTTAAAAAATTAGGAAAACGTCACACTGCATTGAAACGAGTAAATCATTATTGACTCAATAAGTATTGTTTTATTTATCCTTGTCCCTTGTTGTTTTTTATATTGACGAATGAAACAGAGCAGTCTGACTGCGCATCCTTTTTAGGGTTCCGTACCCAAAGGGTGGTCTACGGGACCCTATTACTAAGCCTCCGCTGTCCGTCCGTCCATCTGTCTGTCAGTGGGCAGTATCTCAAGAACCGTAATAGTTACGACACAGTTAAAACAGAATGTGTATTTCTATTGCCGTTATAACAACAAATACTTAATAAAAATCAAATAAAAAATTAAAGGCATACCCAGAACTCAGAATGCAGAACTCTGAACGCAGAACTATTCTCTGTGGGATCGGCACCTTATAGTTATTTTAGAAACTCGAATGTGGGTTAATACCCCTTATTATATGTAATAATAGTATCACATGAGGGTTGTAATACCTAATTATGTACAGTTACATACAAGACTTTATCTATACCCATGACCATTTTTGTAAATAACAAAGTAATAAAGGATCATGGCGAGATTTGTACAAAAAAGATTTTTAGAGACCTTGGAATGACGTTATAATTGATCCTTGGTGCCTAAGGAACAACTTGAGCCATTTAAAATATTTTTAGAACCCCGGGATAAAAATGCGAATCTCTATGGCATGCCGGCGAATCAGGACTATTCGCGGCCAAAACCGTTATGTTGTTGTTATGTTTTGCGGGGTTTATAAAATATTTCATGTAGCTGGTAAGGTAATCTCAACATTGGACTAGTGGCTTGTAGTGGCAGGCGCGCTTGCCGCGAGGCGTCAACTATTTTATCTAGTCATTGTAAATTTTCTTAAACGCATAAGATTAAAAGGCCTCACTTGCATGGCAAGGTATTTACCTAGCCGTGCTGATATAGTGTGCGATGACCCTTAGCAAGGGATCGAAAAAGCAAAAAAAAAAGAGTTGCATAATGAATGTACATTGTAGGTACACCCGTTTGGATTATACAGGGTGTAAGGGACATCGCCGCACAAACGGATACCATGGGTCCAGGACATGATTCTGGACCCCCCCATGTTGGAATTTTTCGTCGGTTTTTCCCAAATTTTTTAATTTTTTTTTTTAGTTTTTTTTACTTTAGACTGTTCATAATCGTTATTCTTACCTAACCCAAAGAGATTTAAAATAAATAAGTTATTAATTCATTACTTTCACTAAAAGTAGCAATGTAAATAAAACTAGAAACGGTGTAGGTATTATTGTTGTTGGCGATATTCGCCTGCAGTCAGCGACATACTACGTAGGCACAACGTTATCGCGCGTTTAAATCGCGGTGTTCATAATACATTGCGCGCTCGAAAATGACAATTTCTATAACCGATCATTAGCGAGGTGAATGACTTTCACAATTTGATTAGTGGCATTAGGTGTAGCCTTTTCGCGAAGTTTGCGTTACCATGCGAAATACACCCTGTATAATGGTTACTATTAAACTGGTTGTTTTAATGTTGACAATAAGCTGTTTCAAAATTTTTTATAGAGGATTTATAGCATGGGTGTAATGTGATTTATAACAAGTTTTTGTTAAAAAAAATAATATAATATAAGCTTTTTATGGTGACTGTACTTTTTGTTGTCTGTACTTGCATTATCATCCAAAATTTATTTATTTATTTATTAAGACACAACAGAATACAACCAAAAATAACAGCTCAATCGGACTCTTGCGAAGTGGGTCAAATTTAACATGCAAGATTCGACTACAGACACCGGACAGGTGAAACTAAATAAATGCTTGTAAAAAGAGTACCTAGTTGCCGAATTTATTGCCGGCTCTTATCAGCAAATGCAACTTTCGGAACCATTATTACAGTAGAGACTATTGATAAGTACTTTGAATAACATTATATTGATATCAGCACACAGTACCTTTCATAAGTGCAGATCTTAAAAAGTTATTTATTACTAGCTGTCTCCCGCGGTTTCGCCCTCGTTCCCGGGAAAAAGCCCATGTCATAGTAAAATGCTGAAATATCTTGACAGTTTGCTTAACTCGCAACTAGATAAATACCTACAATTGCATGATAACCAGTTCGGGTTCCGACCTGGACTGTCCACAGAAAGCGCTATTTTGTGTTTAAAGCAAACTGTCGGGTACTATACCGATAGAAAGACACCGATATATGCCTGTTTCCTAGACTTGTCGAAAGCTTTTGACCTGGTTTGTTATGACATTCTGTGGAATAAATTGGAGGAGGCCAGCTTACCTCCAGAATTCATTCATGTCCTTCGTTACTGGTACACAAACCAAGTCAACAGCGTGAGATGGGCGGGAACCTTGTCGGAACCGTACAGGTTGGAATGCGGGGTGAGGCAGGGGGGGTTGACCTCGCCCAAGCTTTTCAATCTGTATGTAAACGCGCTGATTGTCGCGCTCAGCAGCCAGCGTGTTGGCTGCCATATCGACGATATTTGCGTCAACAATATCAGCTACGCGGACGACATGGTGCTGCTGAGCGCGTCAGTTTGTGGCATCAGGCAGTTGTTGCGAACATGTGAGGAGTATGCAGCGAGCCATGGTCTATTGTATAACGGCAATAAAAGTGAATGTATGGTGTTTAAGGCTGGTAACAGGTGTCCATCTAGTATTCCGCCTATCAACTTGAATGGTGTTCCCCTTAAAAGAGTCAGCCGCTTTAAATACCTTGGACACCTGGTGACAGAAGACCTCAAGGACGATGCCGATATGGAACGAGAGCGTAGGGCGTTGTCAGTGAGATCTAACATGATAGCCCGCAGATTTGCTCGATGCTCGAGAGAAGTTAAAATCACGCTGTTCAGAGCTTACTGTACATCCTTCTACACGAGCAGTCTGTGGGTAAATTATACTCAAAGGTCGTACAACGCCCTGCGCGTTCAGTATAATAACGCATTTCGGGTGCTGTTGCGGCTGCCCCGTTTCTGCAGTGCATCAGGCATGTTTTTGGAGGCGCGAACAGACTGTTTTTATGCCACAATGCGTAAAAAATGCACGTCGTTGCTCTGCAGAGTGCGGGCCAGCACCAACAGTATCCTGGCTATGTTTGCGGCTCGGCTGGACGGTAGGTACATGAATCACTGTTGCAGGGTTCATGTGGCCTACTGTACCTAGCTGTGCCCATTTGAATATTTTCATGTGTTTTACTAACATAGTTTTAAGATTTTGTAGTACTAACAAATATGGAATGTAATTTTTCTGAAATAAATGTATTTATTATTATTATTATTATAGGCTATCTGCATGCCAAATATCAACGTGATCAGTGTAAAGAATTGACGTTAGTAAACACTAACTATAATAATGCGTTTGTGTTTACGACTTCTCTATAAGAATTGGCACAGCGCCTCTACCGGAATACTCATGGTACTAATTTCTCCCATAAAAATGTATAGTTGACCCAAACGCATTAGTCAGCGTTTATTAACGTCAATTCTTTATGCTCGGGGTATGGTTGAGTAGTTAGAATAGTTAAGACGTGAAAGCGTAACAAACAAACTCATTTTCGCATTTATAATAATATTAGTGAAGATGTGGTGGCTAATATTCGTTCCGGGAAAGGATTTAATAGTTAACTGATAAAAACAGATGTTGATTATTTTTATTTATTAAAACTACACAGAAGTTAATTACTAAAGACTCCATTTTCAAAGATCGACCTAGATTTGACATAGATCACTCAAATAAACCAATAAGTGCCTGTGACATAATGTTTATAAAGTTAATTCAACAATATTGTACTTAACATTAACACTACATTATGATATAGTCATTCCATACAGTTAAAATGTAAGTGTTGCCCGAGCGTGCCGATGCGTGTATCCGTCGCACACGTCACGACACGACACGTCATGGTACGTCACGACACGACACGATAACTGCGCATCGCATCGATTCGGCGTCTAACTATAATATAACATAATAGCACAAATTTCCATGTACAAAGTCTTGTACGCACAATCCAAACTCGCTAATCATTATAAAAATATCATATACCTATGTTTATATATTACAGATACGATCCAACAATATCATTATTCAATTTAAATTTACAAACGTAAATTCTTATTCATTATTTTGTCATTACGCATTACACTTAATAGTTTAAATGACAAATACATGAAGGACGTGGCTTACATCCTATTCAGCTCTGCGTTCCATAGATATACTATTTACAATCACCTTTCTGCACGCGTTTGAAACCCGCACAAACTTTCAAGTTTTTAACACCACTAAGCCTAGCATTCCTTATCGGTACAAATGATAAGACAGAAACCGAATATTAATTTCTCGTAACAAACAAGAGAACACTCAATTCTATTGCACAACTTGTATATTTTTTTTTTAGGATTACACCTAAAAATAAATAAAATTTTACATACTTCAAATGTACCTGCCATAATGCCCGTTTCGCTTTATGACATCTTTATTTAACTGTCGTGAGACATATCGTTCACTGAAAGTTGTATAACTGGTTGTAGAGGAATTTCAGCGGATGTTTCCGACGTATCGGAGCCGGGTGTGAGCAACCGCCGCGACCACAGATGGCTTCCGTCTTCAGTCTCAGATTCACGTACGTCTAGCGACGATGGAGAGCCCACCGTTGACTCTACAGACGAAACAGTCCTTTCTGTCACGTCATCCGTTAATATTGGCATCGACTTCCCAACAGATTCATCATCTGTAAGTAACGGCATCGATATGGGACCTACCATCGGCACGTCTTCTGTAGTTACAAAAGTCATCTCGGTACTAGGGGACGGCAGTAGGCTCGTCCCATAATTATGATTGCTCAGGGGGTCGGTAGTTTTGAGTGCTATTCTTGGATCTGTCACCGTAATGGGCAACTCGAGGGAAGTAGGTATTGTGTGAGGTGTAACTCCGATAACTGCGAGACCATCCTCTAAATTTGTCGGAATAGCCGGCTCGCTATCGGCTTTTGTTGGCATCTCAACAGGAGTCATTATAGGTTGGTTTAGAGTGGTGCTAGTTTCTGATACACGACAATGTACTGATACATTAGCATTCAGGTCTCTAAAATCGGGCACATCGTCACGCGGTGCATCAGCGTGGAAAACGTCACTGTTAGCTAGAGCTGCTTCCAAAATATCCCTCCGTTCAGGCTGCGTGGAAAGAACTGGTAGAGGTTCCACTGTCATGGGAACGAGCTGATTATTCTCCAATACCAAAGGACGATTATCGATGGGAGTCAAAGTTCCATTGTCTTCAACACAGAGGTAAAATGAACCATGGGGCCCGCCAAAGTGTTCTCCGGGTACTGCCAGCAGTTGTCCGTCGGAGAGAGGGGCAGGCGGAGGCGCAGGCGGAGCGGCCGAGACTGGCTCGGGCTGAGGTACCACAGGCTCTGGTTGCTTTACGATAGCCGTCGAAGGTAATAATTCTTCGAAATTATCTAAATCGGGATAATTTGTTGTCGTCGTTATGGAAACTGTATTTGAAACTGATGGAACAAGTGATGTAACAGCAGAATTTGATAGAGTTGTCAGGGGAGGCATTGGTAAAAAAGAGGCAGGAGCTGGCGCTATTGCTATTTCCTGCTTAGCTTTCTTCACTGGCGTCGGTGATTCCGTCACTGTTTTCCGTACTCTCTGCTTTGGAACTGATGTTACAACAGGTTCGTTAGATGAAATGTTAATAGATTTTTGAACTTTATTTTCTTGAATAGGTGCCACTGTCTTTTGAACAATTTGACCAGTCCGTTGTAAATGTTCGAATTGCGCTGCAGTCAATTGCATGACAGCACCAGATTTCTGTTGCAGAAAAATTAATGGTTCGGAAGAAGCTTTTTGAATTGTTTGTACTAGTTTTTTGGGCTCTGATGCGACAATCCGTTTTGGCACAGTTCTTATTTCTGGCATAGGGGCTATATTTTGCGCAGTAGTGGCAACGCGGCCTCCTACAATCAGTTGACCTTTAGACGTAATTATAGCACTTTTTTGTTTCGGTACAATCCTTGTAGGTGTCTTGTTCGAGTGCACAACGGCTTGATTCTTTGATGACACAAGCCCTTGCGACTTTACGGATGACATTCCTTGTGCCTTTGTAGACATAATTCCTTGAGACTTCGCAGATGCAATCGCTTGAGCTTTAGCAGAGGCAATACTTTGTGTTTTAACAGATGCGACACCTTGTGTCTTTGCTGTCACGACTGTCTGTGTTTTCATTGGAGCTATTGAGCTTATTGCAGTTTTTTGTGCAGATCCTGAATTCGTTGTAATTCGATGAGCAATTGTTTTTAATTGGGATACATTTGGTTGTTGTTTATTTGGAAAGAGAATTTTTTCATGTTCAGGGGTTAAAACTATCCGAGACTGCGCACCTTGTGCATTCGTTATAATCATCACTGTATTGCCAGGTGTGCTGGCATCAGAAGATGACGGTATCAATTTAGCTGATACAGGCTTATTTTCAGACGTGCTTAAGGAAGCTTCAGGGCCCTTTGCAACTAGTACGTGAGCTTTGCCAGTCTGTGGATCGATTAAAATTTTTTGTGTTCGACCTGGACGAGGCGAACTAGGAGTAGGTAAAATTATATACTTTTCCGCTTTACCTGGATTTTGAGGAAGGGATTGAACCAATGCTGGTGCTTGTTTTATTTCTTTAACAGCCGGCTCTGCTTTTGTCATTATTATTTTTTGCTTCCCAGTAGCTTTATCAATAACCAACATCGGTTTAGCTCCTCGTAATTTTGATGACTTTGAAAGAATATTCGGGGTCGACACCTTACTAATCTCACTAACAGGATTCATTAACAATGTCTTTGCTTCAGGTTTGCTGGGTGATGCACTTATTGCCACTTTCTCGCTTTCTACAATAGTGTGTTTTTTTACAAGTTTGGGTGGATTGGTTTGATGGGTGATAATGTTACCATCTGACATTACAACTGGCATTTTTTCAATGTTTTCTGGTGTCAAAAGATCTTCGGATAATACTATTGGCATTGAATTAATATCGAATATGCCATCGTCAGTAACAGGAGTTTCATTAACGATCTTAGTTTCATTACTCCTCATTGGCGACACGAGAGAATTATTTTTTAATTTTTGTAATTTCGTGGGTGGTTTTGTTATTTTTCGAATCTTTTGTTGAATTATAATTGAATTGGCATCTGACGGAGCTTCAGGGGATGTTTGAATAGTAAATGTTTGTACCGCAGATCCATCCTGTGTCGGATTATTACTACGTGAAAGAATTATTTTGTCTGGAGTCGTTACCTCATTAATATTATTAATTATATTTTTGTTAGATGCAGTGCGGCGAATTATTATTTTTTGTTTTGGCGATTGTGATTTATTCGTTTTGAAAGATGATTTCGCAACATCGAAATTTAAAATTTTCTCCATTCCTGAGACAACGACCGGTTTTGTAGGTGTGGTTTTGATAATAGGAACCTTTGGTACACATGGTTCTTCCAATATTTTTAATAATTTGGAGGTAGACGTCTCAAACTTGGCAGTTTTGCAATTTCTTGAATCACCACCACTAATTTCATTTGGTGACAATATTACAGTCTGCTCTATGGTACTAATGCTATCTATAAGATTATTTTGTTTCACACTAAACGGAATAGGATCTGGTATTTCTTTTGGATTTACAGCATTTGTTTCAAGAATACTTATTTTATGATCAATTGATTCCGACATCTGAACCAATGATTGAGCAGCATTCAGATTTTCACATTTTTCTTGTTCTGTTTCAAAACGGACATTTATGCTCTCCTTATTTTTATTCATAATGGATTCCGATTCAGTAGCTGGATTTTGTAACTGTATTTCTCCAACTTCATCATTATTTTCTTCGTTTATGATGGGACATTCCGGAATAGGAATAGTTGTTTCTGAAAATGGCTCACTATTAAGAGTAACTGGTAATTCACTTTTCTCGAGGTGATCAATAGTTGTTTTCTTTTGGATGGCTGTCGATGGTAAATTGATAAGTGCTTCTGCAATTTGAAGATCTGACTCTGAAGGAACATTTTCAATAATATTTTCAATTTTATTTACTTCCTGTTCATCACTTACAGACATTTCATTGTCTTCTGGCAATATAACTTCATTTTTATGATCTAAAACTTCATCCTGTAAAATTTCAGAGTTTTGAATAGTTTTAATATCATGTGTCATTTCAGATTTTTCTTCTTCAGGTATATGTATCTCATTTTCTATTTCTACTTCTTTACAAATATCATTTTCTGCTTGTGTAATTTCATTGAAACCATTGACATTATTATTTGCTGCAGTGTCTTTTATATCATCTTCAAATAAATCTTCAGGAGGATCATTACTTATAATTCTTGTGACTCTGTCTGTTTCTCTGGATACACTCAAGAGAGCATCAACAGCCGAAGCAGTTGACTCATTCATGTATGGTTCGATTGGTTGTTCATAAGATTGTTGAACATTTACTTCAGGATATTTTATTATTTCCATCATATTGTCTATTTCTATAGTGTTACTTTTATTTGGTTCAGTTTCATTCACAGTGACATCTATTTCATCAGACTTGTTGTTATTCTCGATTGCACTTTCGTCTACAATGGGTGTTTTTAATATCTCAATATCTTCTTTACTATTTACTTTATTTATCAAGGATCTCGGTAAGTCTGGTTTTTCTGTGACTGGTTTTATCTCTTGTGTAGGATACAGTACATCCTGCAAAGAACTTACTTTATCATCATTTTCTATCTCTTTGTTACTCTCTGCATCCAAAGATTTTGATATTGTATTTTTCGTGTTTAAGACAGACTCTTCAGAAACCTGATTATGAACGATATCTTGAATCTCCCCAAGCGGCTCTAAATTGATTTTATCCATCTCACGTAACTGAGCAGCTTCTGCTTTCATTTTTTTAAGTTGTATTTTTGGTGCTAAACGGGCTACTTTTACTGGTTCTATTGGTGGCGACTCTCTTGCTTCCGGGGACGAGACAACATCTGAACCGTTAATTTCACTTTCAGATATATCCATTCTCTCTACAGCATTTAATTGTTCAGCGACATATTTTCCGATTGCATCTTGACTTCTAGAATGACGGCTTCGAAAAAATGTCTTCGTCTTAAATATTGCTTTAGTTGGTACCGTTTCAGGTGTTGATTTTTCAATTTGATTCTCAGGTGATGTTTCATGTTTTTTGTCTGGAGATTTTACAATAGAAGGCTCAGGAAAATTTTCCTCTACTTTAAGTGGTTCCGGAGCAGATGGCAAATCCGGCACTGTAGTTTTATTTAGCAATTCAGCAACTTCTCTAGCCATATCATCATCATCCAAACTAAGGCTTTTTGCTTCCTCCTTTCTTTTAGGATTCATTACACGAGGAATTTTCCTACCACCATCTGCCTCCAAGGGCCAATCTTCATCTTCACAAAACTCGTATTTGGAATCACTAGAAGATTCGGGTTTTTCACTTGCTGGTGAACTGTCAACTGTCTGCTTCTTTTCAAGTGGAGATGATAATTCTCTTGCCACTTGAGTTATTGGTAATTCAGCCGGTGTAGGAACCGCTGGCGACCCTGCGGCAACAGGTACTTCAGGCGATCCTGCCATAGCCATAGTAGAAGATTCATCATTTGATTCCTCATCGCCATCGTCCCAGTCAGCCAAAAGGCTGCTTTTAATTTCCTCATCAGTCTTACTTTTCTTAGCATCAGCACTATCAGATTTTTCATCCGCTAAGCGCTTCTTAGCCGGAGTTTTCTTGGGGGCCTTTTCCGTATTTTCTTTTCGTGGGCGACGAATTTTTGGCGTCTTCGATGAATTCGGAGTAGATTTGGCGGATAGCTTAGTGGCAAGCTTTTTCCGTACTGGTGATGGTGTATATGGTATAAATGATACACTGTGTGTTTTATTGTGGAGAATTAAAACATTTAAGCGTGATGTCGTGAAAGAACACGCATGGCATGCGTAGATACCAGAGCTTGAGGCATCTGGTGTAGAAAATGACGAAGCTGATTTTGCAATATCTTCAGTTTTCTCACTCTCAGCATCTGGTGTGTCAACTTCAACATCTTTAGATTTATCTTCCATAGATTCTGATTCAGCAGCACAACTCGTAGATGGCATTGACTCGACTTTTGATAGTGCGCTTTCAGAGCCAGGTGTACTTTTAGAACCTTGTAACAATATATGTACTTTATAGTCACTTTTTTCTTTATGGAACTGAAACAATTAAGATGTTAAATTAATAATATACAATCTACATTTAACTACGGGTACGAAAACGACATTCTTACATTTATATTTCATATTGACTAAGTTCCATCTGGTATGTTGGATAGAAGAGCCGAATGGAAGAAGCATACTAGATATTGCCCAAAGTGATTGGGAACAGGCCATGATTGACTAAGTTCCATATTCATGAAAAAGTCACAGGAAGTGTGCACCGTCATTGAGGGGCCAAATGGTGCACTTACCCCTAGGGAATCCTGATATCAACTTCATACCTAGTGGTATGAGAATTTTAATAAAATTTTTTAGCACAAAAATATGTAGGATTTCAAAATTATCATATGAAACAAAGACGCAAAGGGATTATTTTCAAGTGCGTTTCTCAGCATATTTTAATGCAGTCAACGAAAAAATATTCAAAAATAAAAAAAACTGTATCTTATGTTGCAAATCAACTTCAAATCTTAACTGAAATTTTAACTTACCTGTTAAATTCTGCGTACCCTAATGGCCATAATAATCTAACTTAGGGCCACTTGCAGCAAATATATACTAAACTCGACTTTGTTAATTCTAGATTTTGCGTTAAGCTCGACTTATCTTAAATCTCAGCAAGCATATCTTGCACAGTCACATTTCAAATTCGATTTAACTAAACCGAGATTAAGTCTGTCATTCATTCGTCATTCATTCTTTGCGTTCCATTTCACATAAAAAATGATAGCAACTCAATTCTGCTTATAAAGAAACGTCACGTCGTCTATCTGTCATAAATGTCAAAGTCAATAAATGACAATTTAGTAGGTTAGGTAGGTATTCATTCAGTGTTTTGGTCTTGTGGTTGTTTTCGTGGTATTTTCTAGTTTTTTTGCGAGAATCTCGCTAAAAATGTCACACGCTTTCAAAGTTATAGCTTTATTAAAATGAAGAGATCTAGGGCACCTAATTTTATCGTGGCAGGAATAATGCATTTCTTGCGGTCAGTCGAAATATTCCCGATATTAGAGAATAAAAAACAGATGGGGCTACAACAAAAGAGAAGCAACAGGCATGGCAAAACTTGGCCGTCAAGTACAACTCGCAAACGACGAAATTTAATGGCATGCTACAAAAATCAAAAGCAGCATTGTACTATGTTTACTTAAGCGGAATCGTTTCAGAAATTCGTCATCTCGTAATGTACGAAATAAATCGCTACTAACGTACACTACGAGAGAAAAACGGTGTTTCTAAATATTGTACGATCTCCTCGTCATCATCAGATAACATATTATGATCGATAAGCGAAAAGGAATCCATTTTTACAAATAAACAGAAAACTAAAACAACACACTGCAATTACGTCTGTCAATAAAATCGAGATTTAACAACTTAAACCGACCTAGCTGCCGGTTTAACTTTGACGTTTATTTAAATCGAGATTTAAGCTAAGTCGATGACGTGCAAGACGTTAAGTTAATAAGCCTAATTTTGAATTAAATCGAGATTTAAGTAAAAGCTGCAAGTGGGCCTTAGGTATTTAGTTAACACACTTTATTTAATTATAATTAGTTAATTCAAATTATATAATAATCATCTATTTATTTTACCAAATTAACATCATTTAAAAATTGTTGCCAAGGGGAGGGAGGGATATATGACTGGAAAATACAGAAAAATTCGCAGTGTGGACCGTTTTTTTTTGTCAAAAGATGTGACTTGCAGAGACTTTGTGGAAATACAAAAGTCGTGAAAATGAATAGTTGTAAAACGGCTAACACAACTGACTATAACCGTTCGACAAAATTGCGCTAGGCGAGTTTGGAGGAGTGACACCAGCGCAGTCTTCTACAGATAGATAATTTATTTATGTAGTAAAATAAAAAAAAATATAATTGACAAGTAAGCTAGTACACAGCTAGTATCACAGCAGTTTATTTTGTGACATCATACTAATCAATCTACAATGAAAACTTTAAAGTTCACACTCCCAATGTATTTTTCTGTATATATATAATAGATCCTATACTATTAAACAAGTAATATTTATATATAAATAAATATGTTTTGAGATCCCGAAACAGCTGTAACGATTTTTATGAAATTTCTATATGGGGGTTTTGTGAGCGAACAATCGATCTACTAGATCTCATCTCTGAGAAAATGCGTTTTACCGAGTTATCGAGCATAGCTCGGTCGCCCAGGTACTACTAATTAATATCAACAAGAATTTAGATTTTACAAATAAATGAAAATAAATTATTTAAACACCATACCTTTCTAATTGGAGTCGTATTTTTCGGAGATTCAGAAGGCCTTCCTCTGCCGCTTTTTCCTGAAACATTTAAAAAGTTTATATTAATTTTATAAAAATTAAATCTGCAGGCACCCAATTTATTGATTCAAAGAAATGGTTATGATTAATAAAACATAAGACTATTTACTATGCATAGGGTTGTGTTTGATAATAATCTTTGAGGAAAGTGATGGCTGAAGGTGAGTCTCGAGAGCAGCTTTCAGTACATTTTAACTTTAGGGTGAAAACAAATGAAATAGGTAATCTATAAACATCCTAGTATCAAAACACCACTAATTTATAAGTAATTTATTTTTAAATAAATTATTTTCTGTGTTGAAAGAAACACTAACTAGAATCAGTATAATTACCTATAATTATAATTTAAGAGATATATCAAGGGTGCCGATTCTGTTGTAAATCGCACTAAACTAATTTTAGTGACAACTCTTTCTTACAAATATTGAAAAAGGATAAAAATATTCAAAAACTGTCATTGTCTTTGCCGTCTTCATTTGCAGGTTGCGATAGATGGCAACTAAATTTGTTTTGAAAACAAGCATTGGTTGGACAAATTTGACAGGACAATATTTTACATCCTTTTCTTATGTTATTTGTTAGAAAGAGACATAGTGAGATTAAATTAGTTTAGTTGTAAACAACAGAATCAGTACCAGTATATATAAGTCATAAATATACTTATGGGTAGAGTATATTTATGACTTAAAAGATCTTAAAGATTGCATGATATGAATTATGAAGTATCAAATAAAGAACAGTAAAGTAGTAAATTTAGATGAGTTATTTAACATGAGGGAAAATGGAAACTGGATTCAAAATGGTAGTCCATAATATGGACAAGGTGAGGATGTTGATGATTACCTTTTTTACCTGAGCCAGGAGTTTTCTTAGCTTGATCACCAAAGAGACCAGCATAGCTTTCTTTCTTTGCTTCTTGGAATTCCTCTCTATCGAGGATCTCTATGTCACCCCCGACTGCACTCTCTGCACGGATAATATCCTCGGGGAACTTCTCCATGAGCCCATGCTTGGTTCTATACATGTCTGTTAAATAAAGAGTAATTAAGTAATAATTCAGAACCAGATTTATTCTGTTCACAAGTTTTTAATTAATAGTGGCAATGAAATAATTATAGTGGTACATAGTTTCTATTCCCATGGTTTTAATACTGCCTTATTTTGTACCTAAAGTCATCCAAAATAATTAAGAAAGAAATATATCTATTTAATTATCATATCAGGAATGTGTTGCTCATAATATTCAGCGGAATCTCTTGTTGAGGTGTTTTGGTAAACCAAATAATAATTCCAATAATAATTAATTATCTTACTCATAACGCTATTTAACTAAATCTACTGAATAAATGGTCAAATAAATAACGTCACTTTGCTGTCATTGTCAAACAATTTGACATTATTTAGGTGACCACTTATGCCCGGTTTCAATAAACAAAAACGAATCGTTTTGCTTACCAATGGTAGTGTTTTTTATTGCCAAACTGGGCATATAGATCATTTCGTAAGTTAATTTTACCTGTGATAGTTACTTCCATATGGGAGGGTCTGCTATGCAAAGCTTTGAGGTCTTTGCTTCATTATTAGTAAAGATATAAGAGTGTTAATTTTAATAAATCTTAACCATTACCGGTCCGTAAATTATTGAAACTGGGCCTTAATCAGCTTATTAGTTAAATAACGTTTTATGAGTAAGGGGGCTAATATTTTACTGAAGTAAATACTTACATAGTCCTTTACTGATGAATTCATGCTTACGGCTGCAGTTATATTTGTAAATAGAGTTGATATTTTTTACATATTCACTGAAACAAATATGTATAGTTAAAGAAATTTACATGGGAATTTGCAACACACTTAATCTTTGTAAAAGATAAAAACATGATGATACTAATACATCTAAATTGTATCTTATTTGCATTTGTCTTCGATTATGAATGGGAAATGGACATGAGATGGTTTATGTAAAAGTCCAGTAAAATCACAAGTTTCAAATGTATCTGTCAGTTTATGACATCATATAATAAAGAGAGATGGATGATCTTAAAACCTTAATAGACTTGCTTTAAACCATCTCATGTAACAATGGGGCAAGTATCTTTGAAGTTACCGCTGGTACCACTGTCCATTGCGGGAGGAGTAAAGTCCCACTAAAACTGGTATTTTGTTACTGTGATGCAGACCGAGATGATTGTGATGATGATGACCGATGCAGATTGTGTTAAAAGCAAACTAGAAGTTTTCAGTTATCCAAAGTCCTAATCTATGGCTTAACTAAGAAGCTTCAGTATGTATGCAGTAGCATTTACAAGTGTAGAATATCTGAATATAGTATAATGTCCCAGTTTTGAATACATGGATTAACCAGTTGGGTCTCGTGAGGGACGCGCATCCTTCTTTGTTTTTTCAAAACAAAGAAATTCCATATAGTGGACGTAATAGAATGCTGATGCATTAGGATCATACTTGAGTATGCAATTATGATTTAAACTTTTTTTGTAAATAGGCGTGACAAGCGTAACAAAACGGAATGTTAGATTGCTTCTATCTAATGATACAGACCCTATCATGAAAATTCCTTTCATAACACAAATATTAAAAATCATTTTCTACTATTTCTCCTCCAGAGATAATATAGTTCAATTTGGAAAAAGATACTGGTAAACACTTATGAATAGCCCTAAGTGACACACATAATTTTTAACACTCTATGTAAAACTATATAGATCTAAAAATATGGACTACATTCACTGAACACTTATTATGTAAATATATTTCATAGGTTTTCAAACAAAGACAATGAATATGTTCCTTATGCTCCCCTCAGGAAGCTTATATTTTTTAGAAGTTTCAGGTTATATATGTGCTTACTAGGTGTCTTCTAAAAAGAACTTGACGACAGCAATAGGTGGCTTCCGAAATGATGGCAAGACATCTGGTGGAAGCTTCTCGGGGCCGACCACCTCGCCAGGCCACCAGCAGGAGCCCAGCTTCACCCATACCACCTCCCCATCCAAATAATTAATTTCAGTCTGCTCACACATCACCACTTAGCTGTTCAGGCAAAACGTACGACCATATTTTGTCAAGTAGACACTGAAAGCCGAGTGCAACAGTTACCATAACATTTTCTCTAAATCACCGTCAATATATATGTATTTTACACTGCAATTGATAATTAAGGGTTGAGAAACGGATCTGTCGAAGTTTTGTCTTTTATTTGTCAAAACAGTAGCAAAATATTAGTTGTAAATATCACCAACTGCGTACGAAATTACTTCATTCGATACTAATGGTGGCAGCACTGTGTTATAGCAAAGCTGAAAATCCACTAAATATAAGTAAAAATAAACAATTTATTGACATAAAATATTAAAATATAAATTATACCGGTACTATATATTTATATTTATCACTTTATTATTAAATATACATTAAAAGATTGTAAATTGTTGAACCGGAAGTGGCTAGCAGGGACGGCGTCAGCATACACCAATATACAGAAAATAATTAATGTGTTGCCATTTAAATTCATAAAACTTTGTCTATTGTAAAGACCATAGATATTAATATCGTATGTGTAATCCCGTTATACGGTTTTTTTTTACCGTGACGTTAAACGGAATTCCGGTTCTGTCTATTCCTGGGACATCAATTAAATAGTATTTTAAACTATTTTAAGACGAAATTCGATGATCTAGAGCTCTAAATAGTATTTATAAGATATCCATACATCTACCGAACCTAAAATAGTGGCGCTATTTAATAAATCCAGCTTTACCTGAGACTTCAAAGTATAAAAAATAGGGATGGGACATGGAGATTTGACAGTTTTTATAGTGTTTTTTTTTATAATATTTCAATTATTGTGATATTTAGGCCACAAATACAGACAGGTTTGGTTACTAAAATACATAATACGATTCTTGGTCTGACAAGTTGTTAATCTGGCAAACGAAAGTAAACTGAAAACGCGGCAAATTTAAAAAATATCAGTAGGTATAGCACTCCATTTGTATGAAATTGGTACCTAAGATTCTTGGAAAATAAACTCATTTTCGCTCTTTGCATTGCCATACAAAAAGTTTGCAAATAATTCGAGTGTCTACTTTCGTTTGCTAGACTACTTTTTCTGAGCATCAAGCATATTAATGAGTAAATAATCAAAGAAATTGGATATGCGTAGAAGTAATGTCAAAATGCAAACTTGATACTTATATCTGTCTCGATATTTTTCATACGATTACTCCATAAGATAAAAAAGGCTCCTTCTAAGCATATCCAATTTCTTTGTAAATAATAAACTCTCATTTTGCAATAAACACGACGATTGGCTGCTCCATTGCTACGTAAAAGAAAAAAACCATACCCGCTGTAATTTTTTTTACATTTGTTATGATCATGTTATGATTAGGTGTGAGGTAGGATAGTAGGGTGTGGTGGTAGGGAAGAATAGTAGGGACTGGAAAAAAATTGTGTTGTTTGTGTCAATAGAGTAACAATCATGGACGCTCTGACCTTCTAAAAAGAAAATAGACATGGCGTTAGCTTTTTGAATAAAGTAGTAGTGTGTGAAAAGAAAAGTGACTTTCAAGTTGCCTCCGAAAATCTGTGAAAAGTAAAATAACCACTCTTTTGGAATTTCATTTTATTTTCTGTGTAATTCTGACATTCAGACGGCTTTATATAACAAGAGATTCTATTTTATTGATAATTCTTTACAAAGATCACTTTAAACTTATACTTTTTTAAATTAATGATAAGTACATCAAAATCAGGCATAACTCATTTCAAAACACATTCCCTCCACCATAACAAAAATCACTCTCATGATTAGGTTCGACTGTAGGCGGGAAAATTAAAAGTACGCATTATTTAAATTAATCTTATATCAGTATATCACCTTATTTACTTATGTCTATAAGAGTTTACTTAATTTATGTTTAATGTGAAGTAGATACTTTTAGCATAAGTCGGTATGTAGGTATAAATAACTAATACATAATTTGACAATTTATTTTTATGAGTAAATAAGTGTTTCGAACACCAACAATATAATATTTCAATCATAGAGTTCACAATAATTAAATGGTGCTATGAGCAGATTTAATTATTTTAAAATTAATATGTACTTTTCGGGACGAGTATTGTCGTATCACTGCGAACTTTTACTGCATATACATATTTTTTCAAATATAATGCTGACCGTTCACTTTAACCAGCGTATTGGCGAACAATTTTGGCCCATTGCTGTGGATAGTTTCTTTGCACATATGACAGAGTGCGTTGGATCTGCTTAGTCTCCTGCGGCGAGCATTGAGGACAGGCACCCCGCAGCACAAGTGGTGCCAAAGCTGAAAAAAACATTAAGCAATAATGAGCTATTTACAGTGAGTCAAGGTCTTTGCAGAAACGAAAGTTAAACACGTAGAAATTCTGAACAGTCATCGGTCAATGCCAGTTGTAGCAAACTAAGTAAACACGCTTTACGTGAAAACGAATTCTTAGAAATTTACAAATTTACAGACATTTAATTTCCATTATTTACAACACAGGGAGTCCTAGTGTTGAGGATGGAGATCCTAATAAATGCTTTTTTTATTCGACGAAGTTGGTAAACAAGCGTATGGCCTGCCTGACGGTAAGCGATTACTGTAGGTATGTATATGGACGCTTGCAACACACAGGCCGTTAATCACGCTTTACCGAACCTTCCCCAAATGAGCTCGTGACCTTATAGGTACTCACGCGCAGGAAAACAACATAAAGTTTCTTTGAAAGGTGGATTTCCCCAGTCGAGTTGCTCTTTGAGCGAATGTATGCTGTGCTCCAGTTCTTTTTTTTATATCTGTTGGGTATCTGCTCGTATAGCGTCAGTAGAAAGAACAAATAGAAGTAATTTCTTACTCTTTAAACGTTTTCCAATAGGGTCACAAGGAGCTTCTCCCAAAGCACACTTGAGTTGTCTCTGAATGAACCTTTTATCGTTGAGCGCATCCTCTAGCGCCGTGTCGGAAACTGGAGGTCGCTGAGACTGCGCTACACATGCAGTTACTGCTGCACATAAAACTAGCACGTGCGTGATCTGAAATAATAGAAATAAGTAACTTTAATTTGGGTTCAATTATGTAAAAGGTATCTTATACTGGCTCGAAGGACCAAAATCGATAGTTTTGCTTGGTATTTCCATGGAAACTATAATTTTGTTTTCTTGATTGATTTGAAAGCCTTTTTATAGTTAATAACTACGTCGCTAAATCGAATCGTATTGATTAGGAATGCAAGTATAAAAAATATAGAATATACCGACTACGCGCCGGTTAGTAAGCGTCTACATGCGTGTGTATATGATAATAGTGATTGCATAAGGACATGCATTTTCAAGAGAGATAGAGCATAGCATTTATTCGCTCGAAGAGCAGCTGGCAGACTGGGGAAGTACCTTACAGAATACCGCAGCCAAATAACTTGATGTTGTGTTCCTGCGCGTGAGTAAGGTCGCCAGAGCTCATTGAAACTGTCGCCTGGGACTCGCAAGATAAACTTCGAGTCGGGCTTGGGATGTGGGATTCCATGAATTACGACTTGAGATTACGGTTTGAGTTGGCTCGGGCCGCTCTTCATGATACTGGGCAGGACGGCCCGATATCGTCCTCGCTGTGGTAATGCTTTGGTTATATGTAGGTCCTTGGAAATAAGAAGTGTTTTACCTGCATGTACGTAAGTTTGTAAGCAAAAGCTACAGATCATTAATATTCTAGATTTCCAAATTGTAAAAAATTTCAGTTTAACTTCAACGTGGCTAATAAAATATTCTTCAGTCCTCATCGTAAAATAAAGGCCTAAAAATATTCGTAGTTTCAAACTCCGGTTTCATTGTACGTAGAAACGAGTTGTAAAATGCGAAGCACCTATCTAAATTAATTAAAGTAATGTATACCTAACAATATAAATGTTTTATGAATAGTGTGGTATGGTTATGGTACTAGGTACACACAAGTGACAAACTCGCACAACAGTCACCCACCATGTACTTGTACGTGAGCGGAAACTTAATGAATGTGTAATCACAACAGTTCGAGGCTTCAAAGATTACATCCAATAAGACTTTTTACATTCTTGATAACACGCACAAATAATTTTACTTACATAAATCAAAGAACCTACTTAATTTGGCATCTTAATTTTTGGTGCTGGCTTTTATAAACTTTTCAAAAGATTGTCCTAATGCTTAATGTTATTTTTCCTTAAGTAATGTTTTGAAAAATAATCAATCAGATAACTACGTTATTGTTATAGTGGATTTAATGAATAAAACTCAATGAAATGTAAACACCATCCAATAACCATAAACTAACATCTCGACATGCGGAAACTACTAAGTTTCAAAACCTAGCAATTTTTGATCAAAAAGGACGTTCGTAACCAATCTTGATTCTGTGGTTTTTTACAACGGAACAATGATTTCTGTCAAGGTCCTAATATAAACTTATAATATGATATTTATACTCAGAACAGTATTCATACAATCAAACTGTTCCTCCCGGGAAGGAATTCAATATTAGAGTTCAACGAAAGCAATTTCTCGTAGCAATTTCGTAGCACGGTGACATTGTGGTAAAACGTAAATCTAACGAGGTAAAACGGAAAATTTATATATTCCGCCGAGTGCAATACTTGGTCGCCATCTTCGTACCGCATTGGATATGATGTAGATATCATACGCCGATGACCTCCAATGCTCTGTTGCGGTTGCCTTGTGTCAGAAATGGAGTATGGACTTTGAAATTTACGTCAGCAACCTATACACCTACCTAACTGTTGTCACTTTAATTTAATCAACTGATTCTTTAATTCAGAAAACACAGAATCTAAAACTCCTAAGATAACTAACTAACTACACACTAGGTACTCAACTTTTAATGCGGTCAGTGGCGTGCATTCCATATAGACAATTAGGCAGTGCCTACCTCATAATATTCAATTAAACAATTTTAAGGTGTCAAAAACAGATGATGTGAGTATTAAATGAATTTCTACAGCTATTTAACCAAATAGTATTGTTTTTTTAAACATTCATAACGATTAACTTGCCCCATCTGCCTAGTGATTGCCTACCTAGCCCGAAAACCTCCACTATCTACTCTACCAGCCACTGAATGTTTTGTACATATAGGTAATTTAATAACTACTATTGGGTGACCGCCTAGTGGTATTTCAAATCGAGCTTTTCCGTGCTTCGGAAGGCACGTAAAGCCGTTGGTCCTGGTTATCTCTTAATTGTGATAGTCGTTAAGCTAGTTGGAGGCCGCCTAGGCCGCTTGAAAACTGCAACAGTAGGTTGACCACTAGCCTACCTCCACCGATCCGCAGTGGGGACGCGTGGTGGAGTATCTGGTCATTCCCTTTCACCCTAATTGGTGAAAAGGAGGCCTGTGCTCAGCAGTGGGACATTATAGGCTGATGATGATGTGATGATGAGGTACATTTTTTTTAGATAAAAATGTAAAGACATTATTAGCCAATGTTCAAAGTTGGGTACTTTCATTCGGACAAATAAGGTAGGTCCTATACATATATGTCACCGTAATTTTGTGAAAACCGTTAGTTTATAAACTACCTAGCGAGAAACTCCCCGATAAATTGTGAACTGTATTATAATTGCTACAATATAACGTATATTACATACATCCATATTTTGAAAATCTATGAACAGTCGACTAATAAAGTGGGACACAAACATTTTCACTCTAAGAATAGATATTTCCATATAAATTGTTTACTAGGTGACCCGTTTAACGTTGCACTGTCAAAAATCCCAATTGTAAAAAGTTCTTGCTTTACCAAATTTTCTGGGCAGCTTTTCTAATTTATTTGACTTGTCCTGACAATTAAAAACAAAAAAAAACCAGCTAAATCGATCGAGCTGATCACGGTAATGATCTTTTGCGGCACTTGATTTTTTATTTATATAGATTCACTACTACCAACCTTCCACGACTTCGACTGGGTCTAGGAAATACCCACTGAATAAATAAGTAGTGTACCTAATACCAATATTAATTTAAACAACAAAACTGAGAACATTAACCTAAAAAAACGAGTGTCATTTACGCACAGTACCTAAGTTAGTTGTATTTGTTTTGGGCATTGACCAGCCTTGAAACGACGCTTCTGCAATGCATCCTTTTTGTCACGAAACGACACGACCATGTACCTAATACATACACACGGACAAACCCATAGATAATAGCGCCCATCACCGCAAATTCTCGCCAGTGCAAAGATTAAAAAATAATGTCTTTCGCCTATTTCAAAAGTTGCTATGTTTGAAATCACACGTTTTTGGTTCATGTCATGTCCCAATTATATAATCGAATGTGATACAACGAACTCGAAATCCCTGAAAGTGGGGTTACCTTGCTTTCAAACCTCGCTTAAAATATTTCGTGTCATAATTTGATACAAATTAGGGCCTTCCTGATGCAAGGGCGGATCCAGCCTTCAGGTCAGGGGGGTCACACACTTATATCCAGCTTGGATGGGTTTCAAAATACACAATACTGCTGTTACCCGCAGATTCACATGAAAATAGAGTAGGTACATTTGTAAGAATTTTCAAAATCGTTCCATTAGTTCTAGTGATTACGTCCTACAGCAAAGAGGGACCGCGCAGCGCGAAAAAATCATACTTAAAACCATGTCAATCATATTTTCATTCCTCATGTGACCACAGAAACTATTGACAACACATTCAAGGGTGTGATGCATGCGAGTGATTTAGATTTTTAATTCAGGTTGACCTAGACGAGCGAGGCTCAGGGGGGGGGTCATGACCCCCATGACCCCCCCTGGATCCGCCCTTGTCCTGATGGTAAACGGTTACCATAGACGTACAACTCCAGAACATTCGCGTTGCCGACCCTGCAATAGTCTTCTCAGTTCAAGTTGTATTTGGAACCGGTGTAGAGTCATTTTGTTAACGTTCATAAGTACCTTATCAGGGCCTAAATTGAATTTCTCCTCTTCACTCCTTGAAGAAACCTTTATTTCCCATACGGATTCCCATTTTTTCCACAAGATTTAATGTAGGTATACAATTTTAAAGTTGTGTGTATGCATCATACCTTTTTTTTAAATTTAGGTTTCCAGTGTGGTTGACCGATTCCGAATTTTTCCGGTTGCGAATTTGTCCATGTTACTAATGCCATAATGTAGAGGCTGGCAGGTATACTTTGTCATAACACAATATATGTACAAACCTACCATACATTTTTATACGTACTTTTTGGGCAAACGAGTTTGAAAAAGAAAAACGCGAGGTTGAGTGAGGGCATACACGGAATCTTGCGGTATTTTGTGGTTCCTCATCACATGATTGAATTTACAAACTATCATGTGCATTAGGTATCGATACCACAATGGTATTTATCTTCCCATCCACACGTGAAATGTAATTACTGACTTACTACAGAACATACAATCTAGGTCTTTTTGTTAGTTCCTCAGAAATAAATTTAAAAAAATACTATATCCTCGCATCTGCCTCGCACGCAAAGATATTAATATCTATACTTCAAAATATTAGGCATATAGAAATAATAAGCGAAGTACGTGTCGGAACACGAACAATATGGGGTTCCGTAGTCAATATGTAGCAAAATGCATGCAGTCATAAAACCCAAGACTATACAAAAATTAAGTAAATTTTATTTAAAGGGTCCATAAAAGCATCTGCTACTCTTTCGCTAACTCTATAACTATCCAAAGTTTCACTCGTAGTCTCGCGTAAAATAATAACTAGCAGTGCTATTCTGTAAAGTTCATTTACAATATCACTTCTGAATCCGCGATGAGATTAGAGTTTCATATTCTTAAAATGAATGAGTTCGACACTAGCGCCACCGAGTGATGACGGAAGTGAGAAGAACTACGACTGGTGAGTATTTTGAAGTTTTTCAATAGGCTGAATCTCGAAACTCACTTCACTTCAGTTGGCCTTGATGTTATGTTGACGGGCCAGTTGGCGCAGTTGGTTAAGGTTCGCCTTACGCGCCGCAGGCCGTGGGTTCGATTCCCACACAGGACATGCATTTGTGTGCATGAACATGTCTGTATGTCCTGAGTCTGGGTGTAATTATGTATATTAAGTATGTATTTATAAACAAAAAAGTAGTATATGTATTATATCAGTTATCTGGTTTCCATAGTACAAGCTCTGCTTAGTTTGGGATCAGATGACCGTGTGTGAGGAATGTCCCGGGATATTTATTATTTTATTATTATTATTATCTAGAGAATACCAAAACAATTACAAGCGGGATGACAATCGAAGTGAGTGTGAGTTGCGAGGTGAGTTGCGAGATGACTTTCGAGATGATTTACCTTTTACAGAATAGCATAGCAGGACAGACAGTAGGGACGGAAGGACTGTTCTCAGTTCTAGTTTGACCACGGAACTCTCAGAGTCCGCGTCAATACGGATAAGATAGAAATAAGGATAAACTTGTGACCTCTGCTTATACAGGTACCTACTCGAAAACAGGCATGGTTTATTTAAAGGTTGAGTACACGCATATTAGTTTAATAAGCCCGTACTTTTGCCTGTACAACATTATTAAGAGGCCGTATACAAAATTTTGCCGATTTAGCTGATTTGCGTGATTTTACAGTTAAAATACTGTATTTCTATAAGTTTTAATGCACAACATGCAAGTTCATTTTATTTCAAGAATCTAAAAAACGAGCTACCTACATTTTTAATTGTATTATTTAATTTTGATTAATCGACCCAAACCAGCGGCCATTTTTTAACTTTTTCTTATTTACGAATAGTTTTGACTTCTAAACGATATGAAAAAAAATACAGTAAGTATATTGTTGTGAAAGTCATCTATACAATTAACGGAGCACTTAATTTTACCGCTTTAATATAATAATTTTGAGTAAATAAATATTTTTAACATTGTAAAATTTTAGAGAAAATGGGCGAAGTTGCTTTTGATTTCGGCTACTTAGAACTCTCGTTCATGAATGAAATTATAACAATATAAATAAATTTCAGTCAGTAAATAAACCAGTTTCTTGAAAAAAAAAAGTTCTAAAGTTTTGCAATAAAAAAGCAACCTGAATCATCATAATCATCTAGATCATAATTAAAATTAAATTTTACGTGGTGAATTAAAACTTTTGATACAGTATTTTATCACGATTGTTAAATCACGTAAATCAGCGAAATCGGTAAAATTCAGTATACGACCTCTTAAGACCATTTTAGTATATTATTAGAATATTGCTTGGGTGTAGCGCTCGCAATTGTGCGGAATGCTTCTAATAACATCTAAGTTTATTTTGAAAAGAGTAATTGCCAATTTTATTACCAGCTCTTTTCAGAAAAACCTTGCCTGTGAAGGCCCATTAAATTAATAAAATAAAATATTGATAATTGCTCTAGCGTGTTCATAGTCACTTTTATCTCTAGATTATGCAATTCGGCAACGCGAAAAGTATTTGATCTTAGAAATTATACTGTTTTAAAGTGGGACAGAGTTAGTTAGTCCTTAATGTAAATATAAGTGGGGCTCCGTTAGAGAATTATATAACATCATTATTACAACAGTTAAGTTATACAATACGTAATAGTATGTGCTTGTAATAACGATGAATTTATAAAATTAATTTTGTTTGGAAACATTCTATATAGCGAGTCTCTATAAATAATATGTATCTTAAGACTCCTTTATATACTTGCTAAGTAGGCACTATATCAACTTGATTATTTACTTTAAACACTTCACACCAAAAGTTATTGGAAACTGGTAGTCGAATTAAGTATCCGACCGTCCTTCACAAAATCAACAATCTACGAGCGAATTTTCTTAAAAGCTCAAAACGTGCCTTTAGCAGGAAAACGGTAGACATTATAGTGAAACTGCAATAATGCAACTCACCTGCATGTTTGTGTGGTGTGGCGTAGTTTAGTGACGTGCAGTAAACAACCGTTGAGCAGCTATTTGAAACACTTTTACTTTCTGTACACTGTGTCGCAGTCGGTTAGCGATTGACCCGGATCTCTATATTATGATTTCTACAAGTTATTTCGCGACGTTTTCTCGTAGCAAGTGAAGCGTTTAGGCCAGCTAGCGTCTGGGTGGAGAATGCTGGATCGGCCAGTGCCGTAACCTCTTACTTAACTCTACAATCCCCTCTATTTTAACTTGGCTGCGTATGTTCAACGAATGGACTGCGATTGTGCGTTACCTTACGTTACGTGAGCGGTGGTGTGAATAAAATAGTGATCATCATTATATTATTATTTATTTCGTTTTGGGTACATGGGATGTTGTTGACAATACAATGCACATCTCTATTGTTGTTTACTAATTGAGCATAAAGGTCAAAATAAATCAAATAATGTTACTACAATGAAGCCACGTTAGAGCACACATGAATTATCTCCAAAGAAGTAGGTATTACTTTGGTACATATAATTGAAGGGTGGTACTAAGCGTGTCATATTAATTATAGACATATTAGTAACCAAAGCATTACTATTAGGTTAAACAGAACAATAAATGTATAGGTACTTAATGTAGGTTACATGCTTACTCGAATGAAAACAAATTAGGCCAATAACAACTAATTAATTAATTGTAAATACCACTTAATTAAATTATTTACTTAGATACGGCTTAACCTAATTCCTATGGATAATTAACAATAATTCACATTTCTATTGAGATTCTAAATGAATTACTTCCTTCAATAAATATTTTGTGACAGACAAACTTACATAATGATTATGACTTGAATTTACTCTGTATAAAACCTACCTTAGACTGGTGTTCACTAGGTGCTCATCAAAATTCAATCAGCAGTTTAAATTTAGTTTAAAAAAGTATAAAATTGACTCAAAGAGGTGGATTTTTACCCGACTGATTTTAATTGAATAAATGAAAGTTTTACAGATTCTAAAAAAAGGCTACGTATACAGTCATTAGTAAAACACACATTGGTAAAATTAGGCTTCGCTTAAATGTTGAGGACCACCAACTAAGTATTATTTCAACCATATTGTCGCACAATCTTTGCCCACTCCCACGGGTAGTTCCTCTGCACGAAGGCGAGGGTGCGTCGGATCTGCCGCGTCTCCTGCACCGAGCATTGTGGGCACGCTCCTCGTAGCACCAATGGTGCTAAAGCTGGAACATTACATGGTATTTAATTTTGCGTCTCACTCTCTCTAGCGATACATTACATACATACATTGTGTAAAAGAAAACAAAACTTGAGACCTCTCAAGGTTTCGGAAATGTATGTTTATTGCCTAGAAATAAAAATTAAATTATTAAAAGAAACAAAAACCCGACTGCGTAAAACAAAAAATAACTGAAAAGAGAAAAACAAACTCTTTAATCTATAGAATTTTGAATATAATATGAATTTTATAAGGTACTTATTGCAGTCGGGGACAAACCAATAACCTAAGCATAGAGTAAATAATATACTAGGTATTTTTTTTGTAATTTTTGCTTATCCCCGATTGAAATCTACATCTACACTAATAATAAAGAGAGAAGATTTGGATTTTTGTATTTTTGTTTGTAATGAATAAACTCAATAAATACTGGCCCAATTTTAAAAATTCTTTCACCAGGGGAAAGCGAATTTGTCACAGAGTAACATAGGCTGTATATATAAATTTCACCCGGGCGACGCCGGACTCGAACAGCTAGTACTTTATAAAATTCAAGTTATGTTCAACCACATAATGTTGGAAAATAAGTACTAACTGACGTCATTGAGTACATTACATACTTATTGGTATTCATCAAGACAGCTTATCTAAAAGATTGACCTCACTATGGTAGATTAAATCAATGTACCTTTCTTTAAATTCAGAACGTGAGGAAGACTTTGCTTCATAACTTAGTCGACATGAATATACCTAATTTTCCGACAGGACGAAGATTTCTGAAAGAAGTTCGTTAATGCCACCACAGCTAATGCGCGCTGGACTCGCGTGTATACAATTAATCTCTCAATTTTTTTTTTTTTATACAACTAGGTCGGTAAACAAGCATACGGCCCGCCTGATGGTAAGCGGTTACCGTAGCCATATGGACGCTTGCAACACACGAAGCATCGCTCACGCGTTACCGACCTTTCCCCCCTCCCCTATGAGCACTGGCGACCTTACTCACGCGCAGGAACATAACTTTACACGACATAAAGTTATTTGGCTGCGGTATTCCGTAAGGTGGAGGTACTTCCCCAGTCGAGAAGCTGCTCTTTAAGCGAATAAACGCTATGCTCTACCTCTCTCAATGATTTTGTTTGATATTTTATGCAATATCCTATAGCGAAAGTATTTTAAAACTAAATGTATGTACAAGATTAAGCATATTATTAATCATATTATATTATAAATCAACAAGAGCAAGCAAGAGTAACAAACGTGGTCCATAAGATGATTCCATCCACAGATATACATCTAAATAGATGACGCGAGTGCATGTACTTCGCGTGTCAAAATCTGTGCATAAAGGGAGAACAATTTTCGTTTTTTGAAACTGATTCGCACGGACAGCGAACTCGCAGAAGGCTGCATGTCCACCAGAGATGTATAGCGACTTAGCGAGGGATGTGTTTAGCTGACAAATAGGATATCTTAATTTTCACGTTAAAAATTAAATGCCTACCTAACTAAATCAATCTTGTGACATTATGGTAGGTACAAAAAAAGTGACAAGCTTGGTTTTCATACGTACGGAGGGACTCGCTTTATCTATCTTACCAAGACTACTGGATATAGATTCCTACTGAAGAACCCAACTTACTTCTAAGCCGTCTTCCGACAGGATCGCAAGGTCCCTCACTCAGCGCACATTTGATATGTCGCTGCATAGTGCTCCTGTCAGCCAGGGTCTGTTCAAGCTGGACGTCGGTCATCTGTGGTGCTGCTCTCACTGACGAGCAGAGGGCCAACACGCTTAGGATACTAAGGAGAATGGTGACCTGCGAAGCAAAAATGTTACATGATGTTTGAATTTCACTCACAAATCCTGATGTCTGAGGCTCGATTCTCGTAACAAAACTTCAACGATACCGTAGCGACATCAAATATTTAAATTGTGTTTCGTGAAATATTCTGTATAAAAAACATTCAAAAGTGTATATGCTTCATTAATTTGTCTAATAGGATCGTTTTTCAATCATTCATTTGACTTTACAATAGCTAAGTACACAGTTTAACATTAATGTCGCTACGACATCGTTGAATTTTTGTTACGAGAATCGAGCCACTGGTCAGATTCTATGTAAATTGAGTTGAGATGCCGCCGGTCATTTCGTATCTTTAGGTTAAGAGAAAATGTTCCTTATTGAGTTGCGTGTTAGTAAATTAATCGCAGGCATTGAGCTATTATTACTACGTATAGAGAAGACGCCACACATCACAACTGTGGTCCGTTCAAGTGAGGCCATCCAGCCACACTTGTTGTTGTTCAAAGATGAACGAAACGCGTAAGCGCCGTGAAAATCACGGTGTATGCGAGAAAAATGATAGCGTGTTTATAATGTCTGCTTAGACGACTAATTATTGTTTCAGCGCTAAAGAGAACTTTAATTGAGTAAAAAAAATGAGACATAACCTTTACTTATGATAGCTTCTCTATACGTTGTAATAATAGCTCAATGATTGTAGGTATTAAATTATACAAAAAAATATTAATACTTCAATAAATGAAATATGAACAAGAAAACCTTATTATCTCTAGAACTTATCAATGAATTTAGCCCACGAAAAATCTGAGGCTGATAATTTATTGGTACATAACTACATTACGTTTTTCCTTAACATTGTAAATTTTACCTCCAAGGCTGGCTGGCTGGAAAAGGACTCTACATTACTTTAAGCCTTATGTAATTTAAACTATGTTCGTTATGTAATTTATTTACATAATAAAATGCCTCAATTTCTTAGTATTAGGGGAAATATTACGAGATATAAGTTTACAGAACAGTTTCGATTTGTTTGAAGTTAACAATCCCAAGAAATGGTGTTTTAATTTGCCTTAAGCATGGCGTGGTACAAAGTTTCGAAGTTGTGTGTCGTAACCATGCAAGCAAAGCAGCGAAATGAGGATGAATGGAGCCGCACGTTGGAAATACCAATATTATACGGACTTGGACGGAATTGCAAATTATGTAAACCTGAATGCATGTTACGCGGTTATTGTATTCAAAGAAGATATTTCTTGTTATGGCTGATTAAGTAATTAATTGGATCGTTTTGAGAGATCCGTTAATCGCGCATAATAAAAAAGCTTCACTCGTAAAGACTTCAAATGAATTTCAGTAGGACCTTCCTCATATATTACGAAAGTGTCATAAGATTTGATAACATCTTCAGTGCAAATAGGTATTGGGAACCCATGCCATCGAACCAGGGGCTCTACCGCGTAACTTTGGTGGTAATCGTAACGAACACCATTAATAAATTTCATCCAATCAGGGCCCGCGAATGGTCATCGTCGCGTCAAATCGCGTGCGCGTCATTGGATGAAATAATTAATGGTGTTCGTTACGATTACACCAAAGATACAAAATAGCCCGGCGGGCCAATAGTATTTTGACTCTCTTTCTTTGTATCCTATCAGTAGCCAGTAAACAAACCATCAACTATTACATTATTACAACCGTACCTATCTATATTTTTAATAGATATATTGGTAATTAATTATTGCTATATTCAATTAATTAAACATTTTTGAGAACTCGTTACGATTACCATGGTAGTTACACACACGATTCTTTTCGTGTTTGATAAATTGCCAACACCCAATACTCTTCAGGGTCAAGTATTGTGTCATCTCCTGCCCTATAATATCTACAAAGTCTTTCAGTTATCTTAGAGTTTTTACCACAGACCATTTGAAAAATAGGTATTTAACAAATCTATTGCTGTCGCGCTGTTGCTGAGATATAAATGTACGAGGGACGATAGAGACAACTGCAGCTTGGATCGATAATACCTATTTAAAATAGACGAAATCGCTATTTCGTAATCCCCAGTCTCCTCCTCCAATACTGGATCGTCTTTTTTTATTTTTTCAAGAAGAATAAGAAGGGCTTTGGCTATGTCTGTCGGTGTTCCTTTTATTTTTTATATTCGTCAAATTTGATTGCTGGACGTCTGATAAGGGCAGTAAAAATGGACAGTTTTTGTCATTTTAGAAGGCTCTTAATTCTTATAATAATTAATTTATGGAGAAAAACACAACCGAGGGACACACAATGGTACCTACAGATTGCATGGTAAAATAATCATAGCTCTAGTGTCATTATCCAGAGAGGAAACTGAGGATTACGTTTGTATGGAACAAACGCCACCAGCGTTTCCTCTAAATTCCGTGGTATTTTCTGACATCTTACAAAATTACGCAAAGTAAATCCCATTGTCTCCATGAACAATTCCCAAACGGACACTGGTTTAAGATAATTTGAGATGGTCATAGTAAGCACACGTTAAAGGGTTTAACGAGAACAGATGATGATTAACGACATCCTCACTTTTATTAAGTTCAACTGCTGAAGTAACTGCTATAGGCCTTAAACGGTTCGTCTCAGTATCAAATGAACATTTAGATAGATTCTTATTCCAGTTGGTACTTGGTACAAGGGCGATGGGGCAAGGGGTCATAGCCCCCATCTTCGACAAAATTATAATTTTTCAAAGATGTTGCACTTTGTGGCTTTCGAGTTATGTAATGATATAAGAAAGGAATCGTTATGTATTTTTAAACTAAATCAAACCAAAACCTGTCACAACTTTACGCGTCTGTTGGCTAATTCAAACAGTTGAACAGTATCTACCGGTAGGGCAAAACCTAGCCTTATTGCTGTCACGTTGCTGTAGGTATTTCTGTCCGCCCGTATTAGGTCAAAGGTATCCCACAGAATAGCAAAACCGAATAGGTACTTATTGAATTAGAAATTCAATGTAGATTTTTTGGTACAAGGTTAAATTGTATTGCTGGGCCTATAATGCAGCTATTTTCTTATTTTTTACTAACATCTCGTGCGAGACACAGACAAAAGCTTTGGAAATATCACATCGCAAATTGCTCTTATTTAATATCCGATTTTGTTACGGGTTGAAACTAAACAAGTAGTTAGGAATTAGGAATTTCTGTATGATATGTATCATATACTGTCTTAACACACTTGGCCAACTGTAAATAGGCCTATGTGTGGCCATAATCTCACCATAGACGATGTGGATAAGGGCGATAAGCACACAATACCCAGAAAGGAGTTAGCTCTCAAGTGCAGCTATCGGAAACGGTATATACTATATAATATTCTTAGCGACAGATTTTCAACTTGAGAATGTTAGCCAGGCATGCAGGTCCATCCACTATAAAGTGTCCTACCCATACGTTTCCAATAACCTAAAGCTCTGAAAGCAATTAAATAAGTACTAGTGCCTTAAACTTTTACTAACTATACGTTGACATTAAAGTCGACTGAAGTCTATCAGCGCCAGCGCTACCTTCTCTTACTAGAGTTAGATTGGTAGTTTTCTTTGAAAATAATCTAGGTACCATGAGTTTTACTAACTGAAACATGTATAACATCTGAAAAATTTAATACAGTTATTTGGTGATCTGTTGCAGTCCTTCCGAAATGATTCATGAACATCTTATCGGGAGATGAAAATGTAGGCGTGAATGTGATAAATAAACAATGAAATCGAATAAAAAATATATTAAAATATATCATACCTGCATTTTGAAACACCACTTTTTGATTCAGGCTCACTATGCGATAGACCAGAGTTTTGCGTGAAAACTATCAAATGTTTGGGTTACGCCTGCGCGACGATTAAGGAGCGGACAAAGGACCTCTGTGGGAGCGACTGGACTGGCCACACACAATCATCGTATTAACCCGTCTCGGGAATGCTCCCCTTCCCCCGGGGGCGTGGTGATTATTGTGTGAATAGGCCTCCTTAGCGATAAGCACTTACGAAGAATTTTGACTGCACCGCTTTATGCGTCTCTTTTGTCACACAATTAATTTTCAGGTATAGAAGCTTAGTTGGATCTTTCTTTATCTAATTTAACATAGGTAATTAGCAAAATCAGTTGCTACTTTTACTTAATGGCTCTTAATTGATTATGGTAGGTATTGATATCACAATCATTTGTTAATTACATATTTAATGACCATATTTAATAGTTACGTCGGTTTTGTCATAAATTCATAGTAAATTAAACTCACTAGAATCTGATATTCACTTTTGCGGAACTGCGGAAGTAATTTCCGACAAGGCGATGGAGAAATTGTAAGGCGGAAGTACGTGATTATATTACTATCAAATAAGTAATTAATTAATCGGTCCTTCAAGCCGGATGTTAAACTCGACGTGACGTCATTACCTAATATGTATGTTCAGAGATATGTTTATTGTTTTAAATCGTCGGGTTGTAAACTTATACAAAACGTTTACGATTTGACTCATAAAGTTGTATATAAAAGTAAAGTTTTATGTTATTACACGTCATGCGATGACTCATTCAATGAAGAGTCAATAGCCGCTGATGAATCACGGCATTCAAAGCAATTCAATAGTTAGTCAGTTTAACGACATAAGAATAAAGCTTCAGGCTTTTTATAGTAATTAAAACTGTAGTACTCCAATCATAAAAAGTTGCTTTTGTATAGCCCGCTAGAAAACATCTAAGGATGTTCTCGCGGTGATCATACATCCAAAAGATAAGTGTGGGAACACTTTTGGATGTAGGACACTTTTAGGGGTAAAAGACGTTAACGATCCACGTTAACGTCGTTAACGTGGATGCTCAGTGAGTGATAAGCGACTGTAGTTCATTTAGCATATTGTTATCTGTAGGAAGTACTATCAAAGAATTACTTAATACATAATTCGGTAAAGCTAGGTAGGTACAGTATTACCCAACTTATATGGCGCGTCGTGAATCTTCGTTCGCACAGAAAAGAAAGTATGGCCCCGAAGATTAACGAAAGAATGCTTAAAACTTACAATCAACCTTAGATCACTACTATAAGGTTCATAATACACTGCAGCTGTTAGTTCCGTCTCACTCGCAAGTGACGCCCCTCTGCACGGCGCGCGCTAACATGGCGGCAGCTGCCGACCAATAGCGTTTCCCGCGCTTTGAAAATGTTTCTTCTGTGCAGGTACATCGGTAAGCCATATTAATTGGGTAATACTGTACAGTAGCAACAACAGGGTATGAAATGAAGGTAGCCGTAGTTTACAGAGTGAAGTGCGTCGAGTACAGTACTGCCAGGTACACTGTAATTACAGTTGATCTACCGTATTATCACACCATCTACTATAATCATCACAATCATCTGCGGTAAAAATCTGCTTTATCTGGCAGCACTGCACTTACTTCACTAACGACGACTTTTTGGCGGGAACTTGCAGAGTGACGTAGCATTTTCATTATGATTTTCATAAATTCGTGTATTTTGAGTTTTATTGCATATTATCGGCGGTATTTTATCCAATAAAGATCAATCCATGTGCACCAGTGAAGTGAAATGAAATGAATTATGTGTATCGTGACTTTACAAGTTGTCTCAAAATGTTCGTGTAAAGTTTTAGTACAATGACCACTATTTTACTAAAACATGACTGGATGGTGACTGATAATGCGGACTATGTGAAAGTTAATGTGCGGACTGAAAGTGATATTATAAATAAATAAAATGTATGCGACTGAAGGACTTTGTTTCCACAGTCATGAACAAATTAACAGAAAAAAAAATGTACTCTATAGCTACTCTAGCGCCATTCTGGAGGAATTTGGAACTGTTATTTACTGCTTGGCGCTGACCAAGAATCTTATATATTATATATAAGATACTTGGCGCTGACCACCTTTTCAACTATGTTAGAAATCTATACATATAAAAATGAATTGCTGTTCGTTAGTCTCGCTAAAACACGAGGATGGCTTTTTTGATTTTGAAATATTTGTGGAAGTCCAGGGAAGGTTTAAATGTAGAGTTGGGTAGGGTAGGGCCATGGTAGGGCCACCACGCGAACGTAGTCGCACCCGCACAGCTATAGATATAGGTATAAAGAGATAGTTCTTCTAACCTCATCACTCCATAACATAGTCCTACACTTATCTGACCAGCCGGGCTATTTTAAACCGACTTCAAAAAAAGGAGGAGGTTCTCAATTCGAATGTTTTTTTTTTATATTTGTTACCTCATAACTCCGTCATTTATTAACCGATTTGGACAATTCTTTTTTTATTTGAAAGGGTACGCTTCCCGTTTGGTCCCATTGTCATCAGATCAGTGGGGCGATTACGTAACTAAATTTCAATCATTTTCGAATTGAAATCGGTTCAATATAGCGGTTTTCTGATAACTTTTTTTCGTTCTGATAACTGCAAATACAAACAGTGGTTCATTAGAAATAGAACCATTTCCGATTTTGTAATATTTCTACCGATTCAGAGGTTATTTCAATCTGAATTTCATTGCAATAAAGTTACGTAATCGACGTACAGGATTTGATTACTTCTTAGTGTACTTTGAAGTCGGTTTAAGGTTTTTGTAAAACAGTCCAATTATGTATCTTTGGTGGTAATCGTAACGAACACCATTAATTATTTCATCCAATGACGCGCACGCGATATGACGCGACGATGACCATTCGCGGGCCCTGATTGGATGAAATTTATTAATGGTGTTCGTTACGATTACCACCAAAGTTACGCGGTAGAGCCCCCGGTGGTCAAAAGAGAAACTAACGACATCATTTCAAAATGTCAATCGCCATTGATTAAAGAGAATATAAACAATACGTTCATTGGTTATTTGCTCCACCAAAATGCGATAACAGCGATCCTCTCACCGGGCCAGATAAGCTTGTGGCACTATAATAACTCAAAGTCAAAGCCATTTATTCAATTTAGGCCCCAGAAGGGCACTTATGAAGGTCACATTTACTGAAGTTACCACCGGTTCGGAACTCGGCCTTCAACTGAGAAGAATCCGGCAAGAAACTCAGCAAGGTTACATTTTTTATATATTTTTTGGACAATCTGACTATGTGATTGTTGTTGTTCATATTCGCAAAAAGGCAGGCAAAGATATATATAAAACTCAAATAAGCCTAGTCTTATTTGAGTTTTATTAATTTGATTGTAAATGAATATGATTTGTGAGTGAAGTAAAAATGAACTGAAATGTTGATTTGTAATGAAACCATTACAGTGGTGGACATTTAACTAAAACTTTTCGCGGACCTTTTGAGAAAACATGAAAAGACACGATACACGTAATTCATTTAACTTGACTGGTGCGCATCGATTGAACTTTTTTTATATAAAACACCAACAATAAAACTTACGAGTTTATGAAAAAAGTAAAATGAAAACGCAACATCACTTTGCAAGTTCCCGCCACATAGAAGCTGTGACATGACATCGATCGGAATCGGAAATATGTCGGAAATAGATAGTCGGAATTGCTTACCACAGATAATAGATGTTTGTTGGCTGAGTGAGTGAGTGAGAACTCGATATTAGCTTGCCTACCTATTTATTAATTTTTGTAGGTAATTAGTATATATTTTTATGAAAATGTAAAATTTCGGTGAATGTAAATAAAAAAGAGAAATTGAGAAAACATTATATTTTTATTATATATATTCAATGGAGATCCGTATTGTGAAATCAGTGCAGGTGTTTTTTTAATGACAGTCAATCATCTGTTTAACAATTAACGATGTCAGTGTTTGTTTACTAATGATGATACATTAGGCGAAAGTGTTTTCAATACCTACCATAAGTTCTCGTGATGAATATTGGGGATTCAACTGGTGAGACGTCGTGTAAACGACAAGAAAATGGCGACGCTTCGACAGGGTCGGAGCGCCCACTCAAGAAAGCACGTTTTGCGTGGCAAGTTAAAGGGAAATATCACTTGAAAAACGAGGTGTCCGAGGCTTCAAAATCTTCTGCACCAACTCCTGTCGACCCCGACCGAGCTGGCTCGTCCTCGGGGAGCGGAAGTAGTTCCAGTGATATGGGAACTGAACAAAATCTGGAAATTCTAGGGGATTATTTACTGAAACAAGACTTCAATACATTGGATTCTGTGATTACAGACTCTGACAAATCATTGCTAAAACCGAGTACAAGTATATCAAGTGAAAAACTAAACTATCCACATTATGTTAGCTCATATGACAATAATATCTCTAATAATATACTGAATAGATCTAGCGACAGTAGTACATCCTTATCACCAATATCAATGGTCAATATACACAACTATACAGAAGATCAGTGCATAGCACGGTGGCAAGCTAGAAAGGTAAAATATAAATAATATTTAATTATTCCTGTTAAGAGGCCTAGCTACATTATTTTCATTCATTTATTATTTTTTGTCAGAATTTCATGAACTAATTGAAAATATACAACCATTTAGTTTTGTTTATTTGTAAAGTGTTTATGGTAAATTAAAATCTCCTCTAAGTCTTTCCTCTCTGCCCAATTTATGGCCTAGGTTTTGTTTTATTTTGTAAACAATATTATTATTTTTTTCTGTGAACTGTTGTTATAACTATTGCAAACAAAAAAATGGATGCACACTAGGTACAGGGGTCAGATAAGTACTGTGCACTAAACTCAGTATTCACTGAATTTATTACCTGGCTACATGTAGGTTGATTGTTTTGCCTTATGTAACTCTTTTTTATTCATATATGTCTATTATATTGCATGTGTAGAAGAAATGTTTAAATATTTACTACATAATGTATATATGCCTATTTTTATTCACAAAAGCTGTTTAATTTTTTCAGATGGCAAAAGGTTTTGTTGATAACACAATAAACCGTGTTTTGGACTCTTGGATACATGTACCTTTACCAGTTGAAGAGGACAACTCTAGATTTCTAGCCCTTGACGTTGCAGAATTCATTAACAACTTACCTGGGGATAATAGCATTGAAAATGAAGGAATACTTATGGCAATATCTGCACATGGCCTACAAAACACCTCAAGTTCTAGTAGTAACAATGCTGGCCAATACTCTGAACAATTGAGTAACTTCAGTAATGGTACATGTGGCTCCCCTTCTCCTCTGGGAAGTATATCTCCCTCACCATCTGATGATGAAAGCCATGAACAATTGAATGATAACTGCCAACAATGTGATACAGATGAAGTTACATCTAATGATTTAAACATGTCTTGGACTTATTCAGAAGAACCCAAAACTGACAAGGACTTGGCACCATTCTCACTATTTCCTGAAACTAGTTTATCATATCAGTACTTTAATGAGAACAATCTCAGAAATGATAATGCTGAATGCAGTGGAGATGATGCAATTGACAATCACTGTGATTTCCTGGATGCAGCAGTGCTATTTGCAATACAGAATAAAGGACTAGCTACATTTGGCACAGATTATGGCTAACCAGAAGAATAAATTGCATGATCATTACTAGAATACTAATTCTATACTGAGTTATACCATGAAAAGAAATTAAATGGAATGCAGAAACAAATCTAAACAAAAGAGAGTAGTTTTAGTCCATTCTTGATATTTGATTGAATTTAGAATACTTTCTGCATGTCATAATTTATAAGCACAAATTAGATCTTGATGTAGGTAATGTATTGATTGATATAGATAGTTCTAATCTGCCATAAGTGTAACTATATCAGTATTTTACCATATAATTTTCAAAACATTCTTTGCTTTATTTTCGTATTTAGCATTATATTATGATTATGCTAAATAACAATATTGTGATACTGAAATTCCATAAATAACGTCTCATTATTATAAAAGTACAAACGTTTCAAATTTATTGAAACATATCATGTGACTGACTAATGAATTTATAATCATTTTATGGCCTGTCTGTATATTTGATTATACTTTTTGCAATCAGTATTTATAAATTGTTATAACTATTTTAACAGATTTGAAGTTATTATATTGAAGTAAGTTAAATATAATTTTATTATTTTCGTATTCAATCTTAATGGTGTGACCTGTCACGATTTTAATTCAGAGTGGACAAAAATAGACTAAGTTCTGGCAAATATCAGATTTTGACGAGTTTATAAAGCCATACATCAAAACGTATGGTAAACCATTTGAGGTCTAAATGTTATAAAACTCCAGATTATAGGATTGCACTGAAGACCATTAAGATTGACATAAGCGGTAGCCCTGCTGGTTCAAATGTTAAGTTCTTAGGTGGCCCTGCCTAAACAGGCTCGACTTGGTAGGGCCGCTTCAGTTTCTCAAGAACCATATTATGGTATGGTACCATTAGTTTGCTATGGTAACACAACATAATCGATACTCGCTAATCATATGAAATACTGTGATTTTAAAACTGTCTACTAGAGGCGCTGCTCGAATCTTCGTTCAAATGCTCGCAGCCGCTAACGAGTAGGTGTTAAGACTACCAGAGCAAACTGAAAAAAGGACTTCAAATCCGTATTGGCTCTGTGAGGGGACGGGTCACACATTCAATCGAAAACAAAGAACTGCACACACAGTGACTATGGTGTTCATGAATTATAAAAACTATGAACATGGCACTAAAAGTACCGCGTTTTATAAGACAAAATATGGCAAACCATAGTAGCGCAGATCTTTGCTATGCCATGAAAAACGTATCATTAAATAATTTTGTAGTTGCATCAACTTAAATTTGCTTGTTTCAACTGATTTATTATTTTTAAGGGAAGTGCATATAGAAAACTTCTATAACATAATTTAAGTGTAATATGTATGCCATACTGACACTACTGTCAATAAAAATGATACTCAAGGATTTACTTGTATTATTATTTCTCAGGGTTTTGGGGACATTGATAGGAAATCGACAATAATTGAAATGAAATACCTCAGTAACAATTTTATTATTGCTTGTTATTATTCACATAATACAAAATAAACTATGCACAAGTTTAAGACCACTGTTGTTCTATTTTAGACTCCATAAAATATTCTGAATTACATCTGGCGACAGTGGTGCCGCAGGTATAAGTAACACGTAAGTAACATTTACAGGTGAAATTAATATACAATAGCAGCAGTCATCCGTGAACAGTGTGATGTAGACACGGCATGCGCCGGCGTTCAACTCATTACCATATTACATTCATGGCCGAATTTAATCCTAAATAAAGATCTAATTTTAAGTAACTGTACAATTATCAGCAATTATTCGGGGATTCCTATTAAATATATTTACAGAAATGTTGATTTGTTATTCTGCCGTCGGAAGATTTATTATTGTTGCACAAAGCTGACGGCACGTTTTATGCGGTTTATCTAATCACTTAAATGTGTAAATATTTAAGCAACATTCCTCTTCATTGGTAAACGTAACCAATATTTGATCATTCTTACAATAACACTCAAAACTAGAAAATAAATCTGCTGCATAAATTATCATGATACTACAACCGTAAGTGATTATTTTTATATAAAAGATTTGACTATTGGTAAAGTACACTTTGAACGGCATGCTCATGTTATGATTATTATCTTGTGTTAAACTAGCGGGATATTATGATTGCACTTAGGATCGTATGTAGATCAAAGCTTAAGTCGAGATTAAAACAATTGAATTTGGAACCAAGCCCAGTGAAATAAGGCTCGTTTTTGATTAACACAATCTAATTTTGAGACTTAAGTTTTGATTCATCGCAACATACACAGCCGCAGGAGAGACACTCCAATTTCGTAAGTGCCGCAGGTTAGTGTGAATTTCCGATATAGAAATTTAGGGTGAGCTCCACAGCCTATTTAATATTAATGTTGCCTAGTAAATTATGAACCGCATCATCCTTCAATATAATAAATAACTATGTTATAAATTGGCAGTTCAACATTGTTTATATTTATACAACACATGTCCCATTAACACTGTATATCTGCCAAGGCTGCTTCAAAGTAAATAGAAGTTAAGATGTATATAAATATAAATAAACCATACTATTACTACTAATATATATATATATATACTGAAGTAAAAACTAATATATGCGTCTGCGGCAGTTGAAGTTTAAAAACAAAGAGTTCTTCATTAATATATAAATATTCCGAGTAGTTATGTATATTATCATACATTATTTTAAACATTTTTAAATGATGATCAAGTCAGTTGGAATAAGTAGGTTATTTAGAACAAGTCCCACAAATTATTTATACAGTGATTTATTAATTCTCGGGCAGCATACATTATTTCAATCAACACCATAAAAGAACTCTTTTTTTATTGGTACGACTTAAATGACCATCATCCTTTAAATCCTCTAAGCATTTAATACAATATTATATTAATACATTCATGTACCTATAATTACAAATTATAAGGCAGGAGGACAAGATTAAAAAAGTTTAGGTAAAAAATTAAAAAAAATCCTATTCTATTGTTTTATAAAAATAAAATAATTGATCATAGGAGTAAAAAATTGTCAATACTTTATTTTAATAGTCAAAATATAATCCCTTCAACATTATAATTTTAATGGCTGTTCTTTTCATTTTGTTCAGAAAATACCTACATTATTCATTGAGCTATTATTACTACGTATAGAGAAACTATCATAAGCAATGGTTATGTCCCATTTTTTTAGGGTCAATTAAAGTTCTCTTTAGCGCTGAAACAATAATTAGTTGTCTAAGCAGACAGTAGAAACACGTAGCACTATCAGAACGCTTTTAGGAGTATCTTTCTCGCAAATACCGTGATTTTCACGGCGCTTACACGTTTCGTTCAGAGTTTTACAACAACAAGTGTGGCCGGATGGCCTCATTTGAACGGAACATAGTTGTGATGTGTGGCGTCTTCTCTATACGTATTAATAATAGCTCAATGACATTATTAACCTATCTATACATTGAAAACTGACATGTCAATAGGTGTATATGCGGTACATAATGTTTTACTGTTAAATAAACCAAGATTATGTGATTGACTCCAGAAAATAATGTATAACATGATCCACGCAATTAAGTCACAACCGCGCGTAGGTACGTACCAACTAGCTCTGGAGTCACTGACTTTATATAATCTCAGTTCACTATAAACTACACATTTATTTACACAACTTATGTTACATGTCTATGATAAAATAAAAACTCCAAAGTTAAAAATTGACAAACACATTTAACACCCTTATACTTAAGAAAGCGTATGGATTCATCATTCATATTATTTACAAGTACGTCGATAACTCGCGCGTAATGTTACATGCATTAGGGCACCAAAATAATAAGTACATCCATATCAGTTTTAAATGGAGGTAAAGATCGCCTTGTGTGCATGACACCAGGGCCACGCTCTGCTCTTGAATATCTTCGCATGATTATTGCTATCCACACTTTATAAGATATTACTGAATCTGACTGCAATCTATTCATAATATTTTTTGAATGTACACTTAGGTCACCATATTAATAAGGCGGAAACTGTTTAATCTTATTATCTAAGAGATATTTACAGTATGCACATAGACTTAGCGACACAATGAATAGGCATCGAAAACTCTTCCAGTAGTATTGCTTATAAATCGATTCTTGCTAACTCATGCTCTATCATAGCACTTGAAATATGAAACATGCTTATTCACTCGACAGATATGCGCAATCAAGGAACACATGCCGTTATTATTCCATACTAATTTCACCACGACCATCATTCTTACAAATTACAATTTAAAAATAATAAATAGGTAATCCTATAAAATGACAATCATAACAGACTAGACATAACAGGACCGTCTGCGATATTATTAATAACATTATTTCCCATTCAATTGTCAAATATCTATGACAATAGTTTTTCCTTTTAGATAAAATTAACAGATATTAAGTCTTCATCAATACATTTTTTTTTCCTAATTTAATGTTACTATCCAACATGAGATCTTCTTAGTAAGACAAGTGGCAAACCAGTAATGACAGTCTGTCAATATCATGCCCAAGTCTAATAACTCAACTGTATATTGACCGTCCGTTTGATAAAGAGTAATAAATACTTGTGATGTTAGTGGGAGATGTTGGGCAGGAGCACGGGCGAGGGAGACGCAGCACATCGCTATGGCTTGAACTTCACCAGCGGTATGTTCTTTGAGTGCAAACACTTGTCACACACCCACTCCGCATACACTTCAGCGGTCAGCAACTGGAACGCAGGCTCTGTAAGCCCCGTGCAGCCCCTGGAATTATTATTAATGTATGTTAGTCCTGGTTATTATAGAAAAATATTATCAACTACAATTTCTTGAATTCTCTCTAATAAAAACATGTCACTATTAATACATCATTTTTTTGTTGTAACCTTCTTGAACTTTGACTTCAGTATATTTATGATTAATTCTATAGAATTGTTTAATAATGGGTTTTAAATATATTCATGTAATTATAGTATAAAGGAATATATTGTTTTCTTTTAGTAGAAAATGAATGTTATACAATTTAAATATTTTAATTATTATAAAGTGCTATAGTTGATGCTTACCTGTGAAACCAAAAATTGCATCCAGATTCACAGAGAATAGCTTGATCATTATCATGTACTTCTTTGTGACAGACACCACAAGGGTAGATAGGTGGGGCGTTAGGATTCTGTGGGTTGAACACCATGGGCTGATCAGGTGGATATACTTTACCAGCACTCACTGGCATAGGTTTAGGGCCAAACATACCCATATTTTGACCCATTGGTCCAACGCCTTGCCCTCCTGGGCCTCCCATGGCCATACCACTCATGCCAGCTAGTGGACCACAATTACCCATATTGCCTGGGCCTGGCCCCATTCCCATAGACCCACTTCCACCCATTCCCATTGGTCCACCATGTCCCATATGACTGCTAGAATATGGAGGCCCAGGTCCCATTGATGACATTGGTCCATTACCACCCATTGGACCACTACCCATTCCAGATCCCATTGGACTTCCATGTCTCATGGGGCCACAATGCCCAGGTCCCATTCCACCACTCTGCATTGGATTAGAAGACATTATAGAACTACTAGGTCCCATAGAACCATTTGAACAACTAGGTCCCATTGGACCATTCATGCGAGGTACATTCATGCCGGGCCCTCCTCCACCCATAGGTCCATTCATAGGACCGTTCATTGATCCTGCTCCTAGTGGACTGTGCATTGGTGGTCCCATAGGACTGTTGCTCATGTGGCTCCCGGCCATCGACCCCATATTCATCGGACTTCCCATTGGACCTGAAGACATGGGTGAACCCATTGGCATAGAATTCATAGGACTCATAGGACTTCCCATAGATCTTGAATTTGGGCCCATTCCTGGCCCCATACTGTGATTACTCATGCCCATATTGGGGCCTCCCATTGGTGACATACCACCCATGTGCCCCATTGGGCTCATATTTCCCATTGGACTGATACCACCTCTGGGTGGCATCTGCTGGTTCATAGGACTCATACTATGTGGACTCATGTGTCGCATTGGAGGTCCACCCATACTGTGCATAGGACCCATCATCCCCATTGGTCCATTTTGACTCATCATAGGTCCATTTGAACTCATCATGGGACCATTGTGAGAAACAGTTGATGGGGAATCATCAAAAGGGTTGGATGCTACAATAGTATCTCCATAACCAGTCAGTGGAGGTGGCAGCAAATCTTGTGCTGTGGGTGGTGGTTGGGGTGTATGGGTGTTATTAGCATTTGAGGTTTTTCTCCGCTTTTTTGGGTTGCTTGGGGCTGGTGCTGGCGGCGTAGGCGTGTCCATAGGTGGCTTGAAGTCTGGGGGCCCTAGTCCCGGCCCTGGCATCCTGTAGGATGGCATCCCAGCTAGGTTGTGACTCATTATGATATTATTATTCACTTGTAATTCTCACTAGCATGATGGATAATTGATGACAGAATAACTCTAGAAAATGAATTCACACTTAAGGCACCTCATTGTCACGAGAAAGCGCAATAACGTGCCGGAAGAATGCTCGTGTCTATTTCTGTAACAAAAAAAAAGTACTATTTATTTTTACTAATATTGTTTGGGTACATTTGTATTTAAAACATTAACGATTGAATGTAAGCTTATTGCCATCAGCTAAGACTGTTGGCGATGATGAATCCCAGTACGAGGACGAATATAAGTAACCTGCCAATAAAAATGCATATTTATGCAAACTCTCAAATAAATAACATTTTTAGAAATAACGATGAGAAAGATGAATGTAATGCATTGTCATTAAACTTACGGCATTATCAATTTAGCATCGGAATTAGGTACTGATTATTTTTTTTGTCTCCTTCGAGATCCCAAGACAGGCGTGCAACATATGACAAAATACCAAAAGTATACCACTATAAATGTCCAATAATGGTTATTCAATCAAGCTTTCTTGGTTGTATAATGTTCTAACACACACGAAGTTCACTTTTATCAAGAATTAATACTCAATCGAAAGCATTTTTATTTACGACTCACAAAATTCCAAACAACACACGCCACACTCACGACGTATTTTCACGAAAATAGTCACGCTAGAGGGCGCTTATCACCCGTTATTACATTTCAATGATAGAGCAAAGGGGATAAATCTTTCAGCCTTCTTTGGCATATTTGGGTCTATTCACGTTTGAATCAAGCAAACAAAACAATAGAGCCATAAATAAAAATAGTCATTCTTATTTGGTCAGTGAGTCATTCATACAAGGCGGCAAGCATGTTCCAAATTGAGCCTCTCACACAGGCAGTCTAGGTGGCGATCATTCATGTATGTTATAGCTTGTAGATTAAGTAAGACGTATTCAAACATACGCGGGTATGATAGATACGGTCGTAGTAGTACTTTTGGGTATTAAATCATGGCGTACTTGCTCCAGGCACTCGGGTGGTGCGTTTGCGTTCCTGATGGGTACATTATTTTAGCCACCCCACTGGCCTCGAATTTCTTCGACTGTAATTCATAAAATTCTTATGTTTGAATAAATTATAGCTTTCTTTTCCTCGGACTCCTTTTCCATATAAAAACTATGGCAAAATTCACACTTCTCATGCGTTAGCATCTCTACTAAGTCTGTACTCTTTTCTTTGCGTGCAGTAGGTACCTAAGCTTATAAAGGGGTAGAAATATTTCCCATTTTTTATAACCCCCAAAATCTGCCATCCTAGGCTCAAGCTTACTCAAATCCGCCACTGATTTAATTTCATATTTATGTCGTATCTATGTAAAATTTAGGTTATCCTTAGGATTACTGTATATTTAGAGTCTTTTGAATTTAAAGATCTAAATAAGGTGGCGGCGAAATTTGTCTCCGCCCTGGGCGACTGAAACCACAGCTGAAACCCACTCTACGCCACTGGTGTAGACGAGATGTATCCCCCTGTAAATAATCCTGCCGGCGTCCAAGGGCGATTTTCGATGATCCTTTTCTTAAAACTTGGATTTTATGAAAAGTATAATCGAAGGCTTAATCAATCTCATTTAATAAGACAGATTGTGTTTTTGTTTTGGAAAAATATGACTAAATTATTTAAAGGGAGCCCCGCGCCTTGTTACCCCCACGCGGCTTCGCCCATAATACGGGTGCAGGGTCTTTGAGAGCCACGCATGCTTTTTGGATCCATCGCTCGCAAGCGGCGCTCGGCGCCCCCTAAGGCCCTGCGCCCGCGTGCGCGCCGCATACCCTGCACTAAAGGTAAAGCCGGCGGTAAAGCCAGCCCTGCATATACAGGTATAGGAGAACAGTCGGACGTATAAGAATAAGAATAATTTATTTGCTAGAGACATGGTGAACATAAAGGTTCTAAAATATAAGTAAGCACAAGACATGTTTCGTCGTTGTAAAGACAGGCAAAAATTAACATTTTATATCAGAAATACCGATACGTAGTATCCCCTTTAGTAGTTTGTTAGTCGGAGTCGGGCAGGGTTGGATTTCGTAGTATAATTATACTATTTGTACCATAATTTTGTGATGTGTAGTACCTATGTAGTATCGTAATGCCATACTACGCGAAAATACCATAATTTTACCTTTAGGTCGATTGCTACTGTTACTGGTTGAAATAAATTAAAAAATATTACTTTAATTACGAAATAAAGCTGTAATCGTTGTTGTAGTTGTAGTAAATCGCTCTAATGACTACTGATACTTTCATGCGATGCTGTGAAAGAAAGTAAATGTACCTAATGTGTATTGAATTTATTCCATCTGACGACATGCTGTCGTGTCAATGCCAAAGACGAAGTTCCGATTGACGAATTGGCTGAAATAAACATCTACTTGCCTAAAGGTTGATTTGTACAATAACAATAAAACCAAAATTTCCTTCCAAATGTATTTTTATTTAAATTCATAACAAACTGGACGAAAAACGCGAAACGGAGTATAATTTTCGACAAGTAGTATAATTTTATTTTCCCCCAAAAAATTATTGTCTATGACAATAATTTTTTGGGGGTCTGAATCTAACCCTGGAGTCGGGCATGATCCAAGAAAACAAGGTCTGGCATTCCGGGAGAGACACTTTTTACGTCACTATCCAGTTGCCACTTTATTGTAACGAACCACTGAATTATGGAAATATTTTCAGTCACTATTTTGTCAAAAATATGTATGAAGCATTTTAACTGGCATATCGTTTGTCTAATCAAACAAATAAATTAAGTTAAACTTGAGTGAGCATATTATTTTAAATTAAAACCTTATAGTTTTATTGTATTCCCACCGGAAATACTAGGGGTACGGGGAGCCATGATTACATGCGACTGGTAACACAAAAACGCGCCGTCTCATTGACATTTATTGCCATTTTGACGTGTATTGTTATCTTTGTCCAACATGCTAAATTGTGATATTCGCTCTCGCTCAGTTTCAGTATACGGAGAGTTTCTCAAACTTTTAAGGACGCGTTTTGGACTTATAAAAATACTTATTTGTTATGCAAGGCTGAAAAGTTGTTTTAAGTAATTATGGACTAAAAAAACTAAAAATAAAATATTAAAATAGAATGTTAATTACATCAGATTTAGAAGTTCATATATAATGTCAATATAAATGTCAACTTTAATTGTGAAATTGAAATGTTATCCTTTAAAATGACTGTCAAAGGTATCTTAAGTGCTGTAGTGTTTTTATCGGTATCATTGAACTGGCAGTCTGGCACTGATTCGACTTCATTGCACTGATCACTAACACTTTTCCCGCAGCAAGTCTCCACGTTGGCGGCAGCGGCTGTTGTCAGATCCCACGAGATTGTGGGAGTCCGGTTGAGATTTTCGCTTGCACCAGATTGCAAGAATCAATTGATAATATTAAATGGATTATTATTATTATATTTATTTGAAAACAATAACATTCATAAATATCAAATAGACAATATGAAGGAAGGAGGTCATCTTCAATACCCACCTTATCTCATGACCTGGGATGGAGTCCCAAAGCACTTCTCAAGATTAGGCGATCCTTCACAACTACCTTCGTAAACAAGTCCGCATATTATTCAGAACTTGAAATATAATCTTCTATCGCATTTTTATCGCAAATTAAGTCTTCTATCGCAAAACAGAATCTAATAAACTTATAACTCGTATCAATGAGTTTAGTTTTGTAGTGGAGCTGCGGATTCTTAATTAACTTCATCGTAGGCTGATTATCAATATACAGAATCGGGCAAATGTCCTTTCCATTGCAGTAATTTCAGTAAGCACTCTATAGCATTTATATATCTGAAGAGCCTTTTAACCATGTGCCAATGTATTTCTATTGGATTTTCCATATTGTGATCATTTATTCACAGCAAAGGCAATATTAGGGCGACTTACGATTGATAAATAAATTAAATTACCAATTGCTTCTCGATAAGTAATTTTTTCACAAGTGTCCGACGATGACATTCTTGTTTTCTTTCTCTATAACGGCCAACATATTTTTTTTTCTATCGGGTTTAGAACATAGTTCGCATCACTAATTTTGAACTTTTTCGAAATTTTCTTAATGCATTCAGCATAATTTTCTTTTTAAAGCATGAAAATTGCATCTTTTTCGTAATGAATTTGCGCACCAAGATAGCATCCAACTTCAGTAATATTTTACTTGAAAGTCTTTCTCTAGTGTCCTTAGAAATTGCTCAATTTTAGTCTGATCTCCAATAACTAGACCGTCATTAACGTTAATTGTCACATTCAGACGTCGATGATCACTAACAAACAAGCATGGATCAGAATCGCTTTGCGGTAAGTCATATTTACCATTGGGTAAATCCACATGGACCCATGTATCATTTTCATAAATTGATTCCATCTCCATAGCCAGTTTTAATATAAACTAGATTGACTTTCCCCAAACTTAAAAGTTTGAGAACCGTCGACGGCGGAAATGACGTACATCGTGTCTCCCCGTGTCTCGGAATGCCATACCTGATATAATTATACCATGGAGTCGGGGTTTTGGAGTTGGCAACTCATTCATTTTGAGGTTATGGATGGCTAATGTCATGAGAGAGAATGAATTGTTTTGAGAAATTTATTCATTGAATAATAAATACTATTGAAATAGCCGAACAATGGCATTGAATAGATTATTTGCTAGTTTAACGTTAACACCGAATGTAATAAGTAGACGAGCCATTCATGTTACTTCAGTAAATCTTGTTAGTAAACCAAATATCGAAAAACCTAAGCCTGGATTTGGTAAAAGCTACAGGCGTATTGTGCATTTTACTGATAGTTACACCGTCAAGCCTTTGGAAGTAACGAATCTTGCAGGACGAGATCCCGTAACTGGTAAGTTAAAGGAAAAAAACAATTTGGGAATGATATTGTTTGGTCACCTAAAATTATTAATAAGTAATTTACTGCTTATAGGTCGAGTTGTAGCGAAAGGTATTGGAGGAGGTATCAAACACAAGTATCATTGGATAGATTGGGTCAGGGATGGCCCAACTGAAGGACCACCATTGGAAGAGAAAGTTGTTCAGGTGATATATCTTTACTAATATTATAAATGCGAAAGTGAGTTTGTTTGTTTGTTACGCCTTCACGCCTCAACTACTGAACGGATCATCATTAAATTTGGCATGCAGATAGCCTGTGGTATGGAAACGGACATAGGCTACTTTTTATTGCGGGAACACCGGTGAAACTGTGGGGGACATCTAGTTATTTATTAATTAACATTTTGCCTCATCATCACTGAATGTAAAGCTAAGCCTCAACTATTCTGGTGCAATTGCAGTGTAGTTCAATTTTTTCTGGCAAAGCAAAAACAAAATTGTGTCCTTTGAAATCATCAAACAATTAACCCCAAGAAGTGCAATGATGTTCATTATGTTTGAAATCTATTCCCCCATTTATACTATCTGATTGGCTAAGTCAAGAAAAACTAAACATTTAGATGCAGTGAATGTTTGATTTGATTGGTGGAACCACTTTTGGTGTACCATAATTAGCCATTCTTAATCAATCGGCAAAGTTAAGCTACTACTACTATAACTACCTAGTGGTATTTCAACTCAAGTATTTTCCGTGCTTACGAAGGCACATCAAGCTGTAGGTCCCAGCTATCAGTTAATTGTGATAGACATTAAGCTAGTTAGAGGCCTCATAGGCAGCTTGAAAACTCCAACAGTAGGTTGACCACTAACAGTGGCGTAGCTACCTAGGGGCTAGACGGGGCAGTGCCCCGGGGCCCCTAGCTCAGGGGGCCCCTCGGACTCTGACTTACAAACTATAAATTGAACACAGACATATAAGAAGAAGCAGACGAAGCAAAATTTCATAGCAATAAAATAAATTAAATAGTTTAGTTGGGGCCCTAGTTTATTTGTTGCCCCAGGGCCTTTGGTTACCTAGCTACGCCACTGACCACTAACCAACCTCCACCAATCTACAGTGGCGATGCATGGTGGTGTAGGTATTTGCCCATACCCTTTCACCTTCATTTGTGGAAGGAGGACTCTGCTCAGCATTCGGACATTATAGGCTAATGATGATGATGTTTGGAGGGTACTGTTATACATATACCAGCACTGAATCACTTACTAGTTTGTGGAATTGGATTTCTCAGTATTAATACTCTACTTTAGTGTTTTTCAATCTTATTGATTTCGCGACCCCCTTACAGGTTGAAAAATTCTGGCTACCACCTTGCCAGACAAGACAAAGAATTTATAAATTAAAAATCTACGATAATTATTTTCTTTATTTTGATACCTTTACTTATTAGTCTGCAAGAAGCCGGGAGAGGTTTGCAACTAAGTAAGAGGTAAGTTTGACGCCCGCTTGCGCGAAGTCTACCTTGCCTTTTTCCTTCTGCCGGCGACCCCCCGACTAAGGTTTCGTGACCCCCCTAGGGGTCGCGCGCGAACCACAGATTGAAAAACACTGCTCTAAAGGGATGTTTACTCAAAGATTGAAGTAAAGTGGCACATATCAATCAGTTGTTGAGAGCATTTGGGTATTCATTTTATTTACACTTCATTATAATAATATAAATGTTGATATCATTGGTAGTAAAAAACCATACAGCACTACAGATATACCAGCCCTAATCTACATGTAAAATTTACAGATAATGGAAGATGGCTGCAGAACTGCACACATAGCTTTGGTGGCTTGTGGAGACAGACTGAAATATATATTAGCCTCTGAAAACATGAAAGCTGGTGATATACTGAAAACATCAAGAGAACTGCCCAGGATCCCAGGTATTTTATACTATAAATTATATGTAAGTGATATTGAGGAAATATCTTTACATTATGATACATCTAAGTCATAAAACATATATATAATAGAAGTAGCAAAGTATTTTAACAAAATGTTCAAATAATTCATTATGAACTCTTATTTTTCAGTCCGTGCGAATGAGGGAGATGCTTATTTACTAGGAGCTCTTCCAACTGGAACTGTTGTGCATTGCATTGAGAAGGAACCAGGTAAGAAGCGTTCTTCTACTATACATACAAGTTACATGATTTTGATTCTTAATGCTAGACCATATGTTTGATTTTCGTTTTTAGGCAAAGGAGGTCTTTATATCCACGCAGCTGGGACATGTGGAATTATTCTGAGGAAGCAAGATGACAGAATTATTGTTCAAATGCCTTCTAAGAAATTATTCAGCTTTGATCAGCATTGTATGGCAGTTGTTGGTATGTATAACATTTTTGATATTGGCCCTGATTTTGTTGTTTACAACTATCGAGGAAATATCCCTATAGAGTAGTAATACTGAACAATATAATTCCACAACTAGTCAGTGATTTGTCACTGAATTTGAACAGTAAGAACCACTCGCTGTGTCGTGTGTTTTTGACTTGGCCAATGCAGAGTGCATGCGTCCTTGACCAATCAGCGCGCATTGTCGGCGGTGGGAAATTGGCGGAATTTAGTTCAACCAAAATGAACGTCATTGCGCTTCTATAGGTTAATTGTTCCATGTTTACAACTAAGTAATTTTAATCTCACCATGTCTCATTCTAACAAAGAACATAAGAAAAGGATGTAAGAAATATAGTCCTGTCAAATTAGTCCAATACTTGTTTTCAATATAAATTTAGTCGCCATCTATCGCGGTTACGTCTATACCCGCAAATGAAGACGGCAAAGACTAATTTGACAGCTTTAAATATGTTCTATCCTTTTTCAATAATATTTGTAAGAAAGAGATGTGATGTGACTAAAATTAGTTTAGTGTGATTTACAACAGAATCGGCACCATTGATTTTTCTTATGTAGCTGATGTTGTTCATTCTATTCACTGAATGACTATGAAAATTAGCTTTTATTTTTAAGTTTATTAACCATGCCAGTAGTTGTAATATTACCTATTGTCTTAAGGTCGATTATCAAACATTCTACATGGAAGCACGCCGATTGGCTCACCACAGCGTAATAGATGGCTTGGTAACAGACCAAGGTCTGGTCTATGGCAACGGAAGTCCGGCAGACATGGAAGGAAGATCAAGCCGCCAAAACCTCCTAAGATCATCAGTGCTCCTACCAATATACCCTTGCCAACCATACAGATGACTATGCATCATTAAATTATTATTTTTTCGTAATATAGATTAATAAATGTGAATAGATATATTTGCCTTATTTCTGGTGATCGTTGGATTGTATAGTCAATCATATAGATTCTGAATAGGCAAGCCTATCATAGAATAGAGAGCAGATTTTGTATATAAGTATTTGTTTATATGCAGAGGGTAATCTCCGGATCCGATTCTAAATATTCTTTCACTAATAGGAAGCTACATTATTCCCGATATATAGGCTGCGTTTTATCCCCGGAAAAATAAAATTATCCCTCGGGAACGCGGGTGAAACCACGGGACGAAAGCTAGTTCTAAACATTTAATCACATCAGCCAATGGTGGACAACCAAGAATCCTTTTAACTCTGAACCAAAAAACCTGATAACATGCACCATTTCGAAAAAAGTCCAAGAGGATTTGCTAAATTCATTGCCATTCAGAATAGCCTTGGCTAGTTGGTTAGTAAGCAATTTTCAGTCTTATTTTCGGATCAATTAGGTTCAGATTTAGTTTTCATTTAGTTTTAGTTCCAGTACTGCAACTTGCAAGGAATTCGGTATTATGAATGAAATATATTTTTCGAGATCAATTTCATTGAAATTTATTATTTTTATAAAGATTTAGTTCATTTTGATTATAAAATGCTCTCACAGATAAAATATCACAACATTTAAAGCAGATTTATGCAGTCTTCTATTCCACTAAATAAATGCAGAGACAAAAGCTTAATAAATTTCTGCATAGAGAATTGATTGCTCCATCGCCTTTTTCCATGTTTCCTCCTGCCGATGCCGTTTCACACGACCCTCAATTCTCACTGATCTAATCTTCTTCATCTGATAATGTTAATATCTGCAATACAAATGCAATTATATAAATAATTTATCGATAACGGTATAGAGGTAGAATATAATATAATGAAAATAATAAACATCTTAAAAAGTGTAAAGATTTCCGAGAATAGCACAATATTAACTGGTGTCATAAACGCATTCTCGTCGCTCCACATTTCATGAGTTAGGTACTCTAAAAAATATTTTACTTACATCAGTCATTTCAGCAGCCAAATGCAACTCTGACAGGCCGGTAACATCTTCCAAATAGTTACCGCTGTTGAATACTTTGAGCAGAAACTCGATTCCCTCATTTCTGTACATGTTTATGATCACATCGGAACAAGCTATACATTGCTTGAACTTGATACATGTTGGTACAACATTACTGTAGGAGTGTAGGAATCCTCTTATAGAGTGGGGTATCGGGCCTAGTACACCTTGCATTTCTGGTGGTATGTCTGAGTCGACACTTAGGTTGTATAGCGCTGGGGCTTCAGCTCTGAAATAAGGAGACAACTATTCAGGAAAGTTTTCTATCAAACAGCTGCTGTTGGTTCTAGAAATCAAGACATCTATATATATAAAATTCAAAGTCCTGACTGACTGATTGACTGATATATCAACGCACAGCCTAAACCACTGGTCCTAGAGACATGAATTTAGAGGGTATATTCTTTGTGAAGAGTAGGTATCCACTAAGTCCTATCCCTATTTAACCCCCTTAGGGGTGGAATTTCGACAAAATCCTTTGTTTTGTCGAAATTCCACCCCTAAGGGGGTTAAATAGGGGATGAAAGTTTGTATGAAAGTCAGTCAGTTTCGAAGTTAGGATCTTCAAATTTTGTGTTTAGGCTGAAGATTGAAAATTAATGTATGTATACGAGTCTCAGCGTTTTTAATAAATCCACCCTCGAAGCGGGATGAAGTTGTTTTGTTTTGTTTTATTGTTGTAGAAAAATATGTCATTTGATTACTGTAGGCCACGCGGGCGAAGCCGCGAGCAGAAGCTAGTATTTTATACACATCGACGAGCCAGTTGGTGTTACCTATAGCGCCGCAGGTCGTGGGTTCAATTCCCACACAGGAAATGCATTTATGTGCATGAACATGTCTGTATGTCATGAGTCTATGTATTATATCGGCTGTCTGGTTTCCAGAGTACAAGGTTTGCTTAATTTGGGATCTAATAACTGTGTGTGAAGAATGTCCCAGATGATTTATATATTTAATTACCTGAGTGGATGCTGCAATAGACCGACAAGTATTTCGACAGCCAACGCGCCAGCAATGGCTGCCACTCCTGGCCGCGTCACAGTACATTGCTGATCCAACGTACGATCCTTTATTGACTGCAATAAAGCATAGTTTTATTAATAATGGTAATATTATTTTGTTTAAACAAATAAATAACTGTGGATGTATGTGTGTGGGGGTGTGTGTGTGTGGGGGTGTGTGTGTGTGGGGGTGGGTATGTAGGTATTTGCATATATGTGTGTCATCGCAAAACCACCTATTGAAGCGCGTTGTATACCCTGCAAAAATCTCACAACCAACAGGAGTTTTGAAGAGGGTTCTCTAACCCTCTAGTCTAGACTCTCTAGTCTATGTGCCGCGCAGAGGAAAGGATAACATTTGGAACACATCGAGGAAAGATCCCTTTCGAGTAGATCCCAATCCAAGTCCGCAATTAGTACTTTTGCACCGATTTATTTACCAACCAATAACTAGAGATAGGTAATGGGTAAAAACCCATTCTTACCATTTGGGTTAAAACCGGGTGATTTGGGTTAAAACCCGATTTTAACCCATTTTTGCCCATTTTACTGGGTGAAAACGGTTATTGTAAATTATTTAATAGTGGAAGGTAGTGTTCACTAAAGCTAATAAAAAATAAAAGCTTTTACTGAAATCAGGTACATTTACTAATGATGTATTTATGAAAATACAACATTTAAAAGGAGTAGGCAGTCTAATCATCTTCACTTGCATCGGAAATACGCTCACAATTTAAAAATTCTATATAATAATAATAATAATAAGTCAGATACAGAAGGCAGTACTCCTGGACACGGCGCGCATCGTCAGGAGATTCCTCTCTCTGCAGCCCTAACCACTGGTAGCCTGGGCCCTACCCTGCTGCCGGCGGCACACTAGAATTAGGTTTTTTTTATAACATTTTTAGTTGATTTTATAGAAATATTGTAAAAAAAATTATCATATATATGTATAGGATTAGGTTTTTTATAATATTTTTTTGATTTTATACATTAATGTTATAAAAAAGGTAATTTTAAGATACATAATAAATAAAGAGAATAATAATAATAAAAAAATAATAAAAAATATATAGTTCCAGCCGGACGTGGATGGTTCAGGGCTGTTAGTATGTGGAGGTGTGGTTTCTATGAATCTTCGGGATGTATTGGTGGTACAGGCATTCAATCGTCAGTGTTATCACTTACATCCGCGTGTTTGTGTAACAAATTCAAATTATACGTAAAAAAAAAATGTATACCACTAAGGTGGCAAACAAGCATACGGCCCGCCTGATGGTAAGCAGTTACCGTAGCCTTTGGACACTTGCAACACCAGGGTTATCAATCGCGTGTTGTCGACCCTGAAGAAATCTCTTCACTCCTCAGTTTTTCAAAAAGTTTTTCTATTACTCTATTGGGAAAACCACGGTAGGCAGCTCATTCCACAATCTGAGCGACCGCGGAAAAAAACTCCTTTGAGCCCGCAAAGTTTGAAACAATTCTGGTTTCATTGTGTGAGGATGGACTCCCCGTCGATGGCGAGACTTGCGATGGTGGAAGGTAGCCATGGGCATCAAGTCGAACAATTTTTTAGAACACTCCGTTGTACAAGCGGTAGAAAACACATAAGGACGCAAAGTCTCTCCTCAGACTAAGGGGCTCTAAACCGCTTGTGGACTCGGGATCGTCAACAATTCTAATGGCACGTCACTGCACCGAGTCTAAAGGCCCAAGCTGGTATCCAGGTGCTACCACCTATAGATGACAGCAGTACTCCATATGAGGCCGGACCTGCGACTTATAAAGTTGCGGCCTTTGCCCCGATGCAATGTGAAGTACTGCCTCGCTCTGTTGAGCACTCTAAGCTTTTCGGATGCCAACTTAACCTTGTCTTCTAAGTGACTTCGGAAAAAAACGTCGCTAGAAATGTCGACGCCAAGGATCCTGATGCTTTGACTGATGTTCAAGAAAGTGTTCTGGAATTGTGGAGCCATAGACCATGGGGGTTTTTTAGCAGTGATCGCGCAGTTGAGTCTTGGTGGGGTCAAATGGACTAGGTTTAGTCGACCTCAATTGGAGACATAAGTTAGTGTACTATCGATTTCAGTCACCAGCCGTTCGCGGCTTTCCTCCACCTCGGAACGAGGGATATTTGCACGGCCCGTGGGACACCCATTGGTGTCCTCTGTACTGTCGTCCGCATAGCAATGAATGCTGTCAATAGACAGCATATCATTGATATGCCGTAGGAACAGTGTTGGGGACAGCACAGAGCCTTGCGGGACGCCAGCATTTATGTCCATACTATCGGAGCAGCTACCGTCGACGACGGCGACGGCTCTTATGCATCTGCTGGACAGAAAGCTGGCAACCCATTTGCATAATCCCTCGGGAAGCCCGTATGCTGGTAACTTCGTAAGAAGACCCTTGTACCAGACCCGATCGAACGCATTCGCTACATTTAGGCTCACATCAACAAGGGTGCGTGAGATATACAAGGAGGTCACCAGCAGAGCGACTGTGACGGAAACCATATTGTTGGTCGCTCAACAACTCGTGATCCTCCAGGTATCTCAAAAGCAGCGTGGTGATCACACGCTCTATAACTTTGGAGAGAAGGGCGATGGGCCTGTAATTCGCCGGGTTTGATCTGTCGCCCTTTTTGGACACTGGGTGCACGTGGGCAGTCTTTCACGAAGACTGGACTTCCTTTTTGGTGTAGGAAGCGCGAAGGATCGGCAGTGAAGTAATTTTTCATAAGAATAGAATAGAATAGTATTTATTGTCAAAGATGAAAACACATTAACTAAAATAAAGGTACTTAAGTGCAACATACCATGGCTCGTCATATTAACATAATTTACATTGTAATTCATTTCATTAAAATATTACTACCTGATTTATAAATTGACTATACAATAGCGGGCTATTCACTAACGTTCTTTCTCACCGGAATCTGAAATAGTTAAGGATTAAACGCTAGTGGATTCGCATTTGCGAGAAAGAATGAAGGTATTAAAATCCCTGGTTTAATTTAACCCTTTTTAGTGCAGGGCTTTTTAAAGCGTGTTTTTTTAGTTTTTTTAAACTGTAATTTATTTTTTATTTTTTAGTCAACTTAAATTATTCATACCATTTTATTATGTTACTTATACCATATTTTCACCCAATATCACTTTCTTTCACATTTATAATAAGTATTTAGCTTCAGTGCCTACTCTTTGACTCCACCAACAGACTCAGAAAACCATATTTGACCAAAATGCGCATAATACGATTCCAATACGCCCAAACACGGCTAGAATATGATGCTCCGCTATGGGGTTCCAGTGCCAACCCTCTGACTTCATCATCAGACCCTGAAAACTATACATGGTCAAAATTAATCTCACGACATTTCCAACAACCCCAAACACGGCTAGGATACGATGCTCCACTATGGAGTTCCAGTGCTTACCCTCCTACTCCATCATCAGACCCTGAAAACCATATATGGTCAAAGTTCATCTTACGACAATTCCAACAAGCCCAAACACGCCTAGGAAACGTTGCTCCGTTATGGAGTTCCAGTGCCTACCCTCCTACTCCATCATCAGACCCTGAAAACTATACATGGTCCAAGTTCATCTCACGATAATTCCAACAAACCCAAACACAGCTAGTATACGATGCTCCACTATGGAGTTCCAGTGCTTACTCTCCTACTCCATCATCAGACCCTGAAAACCATACATGGTCAAAGTTCATCTCAAGATAATTCCAACAAGCCCAAACACGGCTAGTATACGGTGCTGCACTATGGAGTTCCAGTGCTTACTCTCCTACTCCATCATCAGACCCTGAAAACCATATATGGTCAAAGTTCATCTTACGACAATTCCAACAAGCCCAAACACGCCTAGGAAACGTTGCTCCGTTATGGAGTTCCAGTGCCTACCCTCCTACTCCATCATCAGACCCTGAAAACTATACATGGTCCAAGTTCATCTCACGATAATTCCAACAAACCCAAACACAGCTAGTATACGATGCTCCACTATGGAGTTCCAGTGCTTACTCTCCTACTCCATCATCAGACCCTGAAAACCATACATGGTCAAAGTTCATCTCAAGATAATTCCAACAAGCCCAAACACGGCTAGTATACGGTGCTGCACTATGGAGTTCCAGTGCTTACTCTCCTACTCCATCATCAGACCCTGAAAACCATACATGGTCAAAGTTCATTTCACGACAATTCCAACAAGCCCAAACACGGCTAGGAAACGTTGCTCCGTTATGGAGTTCCAGTGCCTACCTTCCTGATCCATTATCAGATCAGCTCGATGGTACCAAATTATTGTATTATCATTGGTACTTGATAAGTGTGCAAAATTTCAGTTTAATCTGACGTCTGGAAGTCGATGAAAATTACGTTCGAAGATTCCTTTACATACATACATACAGGTGAAGCTAATAAAAGCGTGTTAAAAAAAACATAAAACACTGCGCGCGCGCCTAGCATCCCCTCCCGCACGGTCCTACCCACGGAATTGAAAAAACAAGGCAGAAATCTCCAATATTAGTTTCCACCCGCCCAAACCACCCAGTGGGTGGATTAAAATGGGTGGAAACTGGGTTTTAACCCACTCATGGGTTTTAACCCGGGTGGTTACCCATCTCTACCAATAACTGCATCTGCTGCTGCATAAATGTTTAGTGTACTCTTGACATAGCCAATCAGAGCGCGTTGTCGATGGTGGAGAATCAATGGAACAGATTTGCGAACTTTGCGCTTATTTAGGTTAATTGTTCGATGGTTTAGGTCGGTTATCGAAAGCTAGCACTTTCACAGTACTCACATATATGCAATTTCACGATACAGTATGTATTATTACATTATTGCTTCTAATCAGTCAGTCACGAATGCAAAAAAGTTCACTCTATTTTTATGAGTAGTAGCAAAAGCAAAAAAAAAAACTGTCTCGTTCATACTCCGACCGCGCGAGAGAGAGACGGACATAATAATATTGTTTATTCGTGGACTGCAGGTTACATAATAGATGTTAATAACAAAAGAAAAATCCTCTACATCCTACCACACGGGCATACAAATAATTTGCACATACTAATTTCTTATTCTTAATCAATTATATCTAAAATTACAATGCCAAACATTACTATTCAAACCAATTAACAAAAAAATATACATAATACAATGTCAAAATTAATTTACAGCATTACATTACAAGCATGATATTATTATATTATATAAACCACACCTACTCAACTCACACACAACAAAAAACAAAAACAAAACGAACAAAACACAACGAACATGAAAATGGTCTATTTCAAAGTTTTATCGTTAATGAAATCCTTTACTGAGTAGTAGCATTTATCGATAAGGAGGTTATTCAAGGATCTTTTGAATAAATTGATTTCGTTTATTTCACGAGTTAGCTTTGGAAGTGTATTGTAAATTACATACATTTGCATACACACAAGTGCATACTTTTCATGATGCGCATGCAGTGCGACGTAAACACAAGCGTAACGTGTAAATGTGTTGAACGTGCCAGCTTTAGTTAACCGACTTGTACTACACTACTAATGCCCGGTTTCTATAAACAAAAACGAATCGTTTTGCTTATGCCAATGTTTTTTATAGCCAAATTGAGCATATAGATCATTTCGTAAGCCAATTTTACCTGGGATAGCTACTTCCATATGGTCTGCTATGCAAAGCATTGAGGTCTTTGCTTCATTATTAGTAAAGATATAAGTCTTAATTTTAACCGATAGCGGTCCATACATTTTCATTAGTCGCTCAGCACAACGCCTCCTCCGCCTATCGACCATCCAAAGTTAAATGATAAGATGATATTTGACGTTGATAAAACTAAAAAGGTCAAAGGTTTTCAACTTACATTACCAGGCGCAGTGACGTCATTGCAGAAATAGCACCCTAGTAGTCCGCCCGGTACTGACACGCTATTAACACTAGTGACGCCCTCGACCCGACTGGCGCCCACACCGTGTCGCATCACTAGATAGCTGTCAAACCCCAGTGCAGCATTTATTACTATCTGAAAATAAGTTGTTATTTATACGACGTAGGCAGTAAACAAGCATACGGCCCACCTGTTGGTAAGCGGTTACCGTAGCCATCAACGCTTGCAACACACGAGGCATCACTCACGCGTTACCGACCGTTTCCCCTCCCCAATGAGCTCTGGCGACCTTACTCACGCGCAGGAACACAACATAAAGTTATTTGGCAGCAGTATTCTGTAAGGTGGAGGTACTTCCCCAGTTGAGCTACTCTTTGAGCGAATAAACGCTATGCTATACCTCTCAGAATCAAAGTTAAGTTTAACATTAATTATTGTTTCTGCAACCAAACTTTCCGGTAATCGGTAACGATTCAGGTATCACCGGCTTCCCTGCAAAGCAATAGGTAAGAATCTTTCAAGCTCTTTCAACCTATTATGGTTCATGAGATACAGCTCACTGTCAGACAGACGAACGGACATCGGAGGATTAGTAATAGCGTCCCGTTTGGGAACCGAACCCTAAAAACACGTACCTTTCCATAGTGCGCCGCAATCAGCGTTGGCAACCACCTCGCTTCTCTGGTATCAAGTAACAGGAATATCACGTCGTGGGCCGCTATTTCCTCCGTTATTATTTTAATATTTGATATTGTCTCATCCTTCAATGAGTCGCCTATGGGATGACCCGGCATTGGAATGTGAACTGCTATACCTTTACTTTTCTGAAAGAGTTTTATTATGCAGTTCTTAATTCGAAGCTTTTTTAAAGGACCAAAACATATGAAGTCTATGCAAATATAATTAATGTTGGTCGCAATATAATCTGTTCCAAAAAAGAATATTTTTAAGAATGGCGGCTTGTACAGTCACCATCAGATATATCGCAACATACAAGCTGTTCAAATATATCTGAGCATATTTTTTTTTTTAAAAACTATGTTTTACAAGTTACCAATAATATCTGAACATCTATTTTGTCATAAATATCTGAGCAGCTGATTTCCAATAATATCTTATCACGTTAAGATATTACTACACATCTTATATAGACGCTTGCAATACACGAGGCATCACTCACGCGTTACCGACCCTTCCCTCCTCTCCAAAGAGTTCTGGCGACAAATTGTCCGTCTTATACCTACTAAGGTGGTAACTTTGTCCTACATAAGTACAGAATAAGTAAATGACTCTGACTTTATATTTTCAAGTCTATATGGTGAGCAGTACTTACAACTGTTGGCAGAATATTTTTCAAGTTTTCAGCCGCCGCTTCAGCCTTTTTCTTCCCTCCACCGAGGCAGTCTTGAAAATTAAACAATACTTGACGTGTCGGATTAGAGTATGACACTTTCCCATTGTCTATGAATGTTATGTGACGGAATCCCCAGGCCTGCGATAAAATCATAAAACTATTAATATTATGGTTTTAAAAAAAGAACCCATCCTCTAAAAACTATACTAATAAACTTGCAGAACTATTAGGTTGCTGTTCCGATTCGGATGATAAACTGACAGGAATCAGTCAGTTAAATTTTCAAAAAATATTGGGAATGTATTTTTTACTATTTTGATTTGATTTGAATGTATTTTTTGCATTATCAAATCAATAAAAATTTACAAAGATAAAGCGTGTCAAAGTTAGGGAGCGGGGGCTCGTGACGTCACTTGTTTGTGTAAGTGTATCATCGCGTGACGTCACGCGGAACTAGAACAGAACATATCTTTGCATTTTTTGTTGTTTAAAATACGTGTATAATATTTTTTGATAATGTAAATTACGGACTAAACAGATTTTTTCAGGACACTAGTCTATTGTGTAGTATACTGGATTGAATGGCTCCAATATTGGGTACAAGAAGACTGTCTAACACAGTACAGTTTAATTAAATAAAATTGTTCCAACCGAGCGGAATTCCAATCTCATATCGGAATAAGGGAGAAGTCAAAAATGACTTATTATATTTTATTATCATAGCGATACTCACCAATAAATCCCGAGCAACATGGCACCCAAGGGTACCGGCTCCTAGCAGCAAACACTTTGTACTCTTCATTACCTCTACATCAATATCTGGTACCAAACGCCATTTCATTAGTTTTATATTGAGATCCGATGATGTATCTGCTAAACTGAAAATAACCTAAGTATAAGAAAAGTAAACTTCAAATTCATACATACAAATTGTAACTAAATTTTCAACACACTTTCTTGTAAAGTGACATTTATTGCACCGTTTTTAGTATCTTAATGCAGCTTATTACGCACTTGTGCTTTTTACTTTACATTACAGCACAGTTTTATGATAGGTATAATTCCGATTATGTTAAGTTTGTACCTCACTGCAAGTGATATGTGTAGATGAAGTAGCAAATTAAACGGGTAACACAGTTTTAATTGCGGCTGAAAATATGGTAGCCATTTTCTTGATGTATAAATTGTATCTCCTTCAATATAATTAAATCAAATCAAGTCAACTTCAAATACTTATACAATTCTGTTTTTTCCTCGCAAGTGTGTTGAAAAACGTCGTATGACACGCGTGTGCATTGATTATTACACTCTCGGCTCACGCGCTTAATACCGCCTGGAGTTTTAATAGCCAACTTTGAACACATGTATCATAATGTACTATTATTAAAGGTCCTGTCAGTATTATAAGTGCATGGTCACTTTAATACTTTTCATGAAAATTTTGAATTGCATAATGTGACACAGAAGTGATCAGCTACTTTTTAACCGACTTCAAAAAAAGGAGGAGGTTCTCAATTCGAATGTATTTTTTTTTTTTTTTTTTATGTTTGTTACCTCATAACTCCGTCATTTATTAACCGATTTGGAAAATTCTTTTTTTATTTGGAAGGGTACGCTTCCCGTTTGGTCCCATTGTCACCAGATCAGGATTTGATTACTTCTTAGTGTACTTTGAAGTTGGTTTAAGGTTTTTGTAAAACAGTCCAATTATATTGCTGACTGTACATAATTTTCACTTTGCAATCTCATTGGGGTGTAAGTAACAGTTCTTTGGGCTGATCCTTAGATATATTTAAGGATATATTATTTTGCTAGACTTACATCACCGGATCCATTGATGCCGACATGTTTGCAAGTTTAGGGCCAAAATTCCCCTTATCATTTCTCTCCCATCCAACCCAACCTGCACTTTGTACTGATTGGACATCCTGAAAATACGATATCTATGAAATTGCTATTTGTTAATTATGTGAGTGTAATTACGTGTTTTGGAAGAAGTTGAAGCATTTTCAATAGGAATGATTCCTGAGTAAAAAAATTGTAATTTTAATTAGTCCGCCAATACATTATAAAAAAATATTAGACACGTATTTTTTGCTTTACCAAATCATTAGTAATTGGCAAAGATAAAAGCGTTCAAATTTCGGCAGTGAAGCTCGTGACGTCACTTTAGAGTAAAAACTGTACTATAACGTGACGTCCTGCGGAACTTCAACAACAATCTTGGTATTTTTTTTTTTTAATTGACGAAAGATAAAATACATGTCCAATATTTATGATAATGTAAAGGACGGACTAAATAGAATTTGTGTTTTATGATAATTTCCAATATTAGTTTGTATAACAATTAAGACCTTTACCTCTGGCACCCTAATTGTGAAAATGCGACTGTTTTCCACACCACCATTCATATTACATCTCAGTCCTATAACATGAATATCAAATCTCCTAATACTTGGGCAGTATTCCAACAAAGCAGCTAGAAATGACCTCAGGGACCATCCTGGGTTAGTCCCATTACTTGAATCTAAGAAAGCAAAATATGTACAAGACATATCAACATTCACATCAGTCTCTGTTATATCATTTCCCAATATCCATGATAAAGTATTAACAATAACTTTGTCCTGTTCTTTCTTCACAACAAAAAAGCACTTCTGTGTGTTTTCCAAGGATTTATAGCCGTCTGCTAAGTCATCTTGTTGCTTCTTGTTAAAACATTCCATTATATTTTCGTTTTTCTTTAAATAAACAGTAGGTTGGCACGGAGCAGGGAATGCAAACCAGTAGTAGTAATGGAACTTCTTGAGATCCTGTAAGAGACATTTTTAAGTATCTTTTATGTTAAACTATATAACATCATTTTGTTCTAATATCAACATTTGGTAAAAATTTCTTCTTTAATAATGTCATATATTGATGTTTGTAATAAAATGTTTTCACTTAATAAACTACTATATATCCCCTGTGGTTTCATCTGCATTCCCGGGATACAAAGTAGCCTATACTGTTCCTCATGAATCTGGCTATGATATACAAAAATATTTTTTCGAATCAAACTGGTAGTTCCAGTTTAAACAAACAAAAAACTCTTCTGCTTTATTAAATTTGTACTAGCTGCCCAGCACAACTTCATTCTCATCGTGCTACCCTACCCTACCGGTATAGAATAGATTACATCCTATTCTCAGACCTACTGAATATACACAAAATTTCATAAGAAGCGGTCAAGCTGTTTCAGAGGAGTTATGTTACAAACACTGTGGCACGAGAATTTTATATATTAGATAGAATTACAATCTAATTCAATTTTGAGCATATATTTATCAGCAAGTATATAATCATTGTATTAATAGATTTCATAAACATTACTCACAGCAAATGATAAAATGAAGAAGTTAAGCAAAGTTTTCGGGTTAGCAATCCATATATTTTGCTTCATGGAGGACCAGATCGTCTCTCCAATGGAATTGAGTAGGGCCGCTTTATCTAACGATTTGAAGTCCTCTATTGTGTTCTTGTTCATTATTGGTCCTGTTACATTTTCATAGAATTGCTCTGATTCAGGTGACCTGAAACATTGGATTTCAACTACAATAAGATATAGAACCGAAGAGAAAACAAGAAAGCTATTTTTTAAAAGCATAGGGTAAATCATCGTATTATCACTGAATTAATGGTGTGTAATATTCTATATAAGATTAAGTTTTGATTAGAAATGAGCTCTTATCCTAACTAATATTATAATGCCGAAAGTGAGTTTGTTTGTTTGTTACACCTTCACGCCTCAACTACTCAACGGATCATCATGAAATTTGGCATGCAGATAGCCTATGATATGGAGAAGGACATAGACTACTTTTTATCCTCGGAACGTGGGTGAAACCGCGGGAGACATCTAGTTAATAATTTATGTTTAGAGTACATTAATGAAACTATAGGTCTATATTTAATGTTAAGGTGTTATAATTTGATTTTCATGGTACATAAATAAATTAAAAGGTACAATCTTTGGAGGCGACAAATCGCTCAGAAGAGCCTTAGTTAGGGACAATTGAGTCCTATGGTGACAAAAAACTCACTTATTAAACGATGTGCCATCAACTTCGAACACAGTGCCGATATCGTCCCGGTAAGTAAAACGTCCAAATATTTGTTTGGTACTCTCGTTTAGTTTATCAATATCGAGCTTCATTTCGGTCAACGTATGCCAGAATGATGGGTGCACGAACGACATAAATGGCACATATTGGATTATATCTCCTTGCTGGTTGTTAGCCGACATTATTTGTTATTTTTATTGTGAACTAAAGCTTTCAATCTTTAGATGACGATGAAAATATTGAAATTGATTAGAGGAATTTATCAATTTATTTACCGACTTGTTTGAAGTTTTTTTTTTAATTCTGGCAACCAAATCCAAATTAGGACTTATTTCTGTCAATGTCAAGTTGTATTATAGTTTCCAGTCTGTTTGAAGTTTTTTGCTTGATTGATTGCATGAATTTAGTTATGATTGATTGACTGACACCAACTGACACGTCCGCAAATCATTAAACGGTGTAGTCAAATTGATATATTATTAAGGTGAAAACAATTTCCCGCCATATGCGGGCAAAACCACCTTAGCACCCATTGATTATTGGACGATGGACAATCCAATTCGGAAGTCAGGCAGTCACCCAGACAATTTTGTAATGCAAACAGAAATAAAAGAACAAAAAAAACTATGAAATAACGGAACTTTTCAATTTAAGTATTAAAACTGGCAGTCAGTAATAAAGTACTTTTTAAGAAAAATATGCAATGAAGAAACAAAATAGTACTTTCGAAATTGACAATAATTTCAATGGCGTACATAAATATATTTTTGATCTGATCTCAAAACAAATTTATTTAATATAAGTTTAATTTTATGTAGGGGTCGTACTTTTTTGGTCATTAAAATCGAAATTATCGTGATAAAATCTGTAAGTATATTTTGGTTATTGTGCTGACTACTCCCATCCACAGGCTTTTCAGAGAAGAAAAACATCGTGAGTAAGCCTGCAAGCCAAAGCCGTCAAAGGACTTTGTACATACTTAATCCCCCTCGTTGGAAATCCCACGCTGATGACGTCGAGTAGAGTGGTTCAGAGGCGTTTTCTCGCTTTAACATGAATCTGTTTGTGTGAAATAAAATTGGTTTTGTATGGAAAGTTAATGCTTGCCTAAAAATTTGAGGGCAAAATTGTTTTCTCAAAAGATTTCTTTTGACACATTTCTCTCATTGAAACATAACGTTTTTCACCACATTTTTGCCTTGCTCCTCTAAATAAACGCAATATGCCAGGCTTGGCAGACTCAGTGGCGTAGCGTGGATTTCCGCCGCTCGAGACGCACCCAAATTTCGCCGCCCGTTATTAAATTTAAAATGCCCTAAATATACTTACAGTAATCCTAAAGATAACCTAATCGGTACGAATTGCAGGTGCGACATATGCGCCACTGGGCAGACTGAATGAGGGTGTAGTAATTGCTTCATTGTTACAGGTATAGTGGTTAATTTGGATAGTCTAACCGTCTAACGGGATATGGCCGTTAATTCTAATGAAACACATTGCGAACAAATTCCTTCAAAGACTTTTAGTTCTACGAATAGTTCAAAGGTATGCAATCTGCAACCTTATCGGTCGATGAAAACAAATGTTACTGCAGATGATAATATGAGTATTCCAAATAAACGAAGAAAATCTAAGAAATTCAAAGATTTTAAATCACCGTATCTGACTGATGACAGGATACTACTACATTCTCAGGTAACTGAGGAAAGGCTTGTTCTAAAAAAAGCCAAGGGTATTATCTCATCTTTTAATTTAGCAGCAAACATCTACAAAGCTAATTCCGATGAATTTAAATCAATGAAACGGAACAAGAAAGTAAAAAAGTCCGTTTTAACACTTCCCAATAAACAAGCACCAGCACCACAAACATGCACAGTGAGTGACTTTAATGATTCAGAATATGACTCCAAGAATATTATGCCGAGAATGAAAAAGAAACTTCCGTTACAAAATAATAGAAAGTCCCGAGTTAAAACCAACAGAGATTTTGAATTCTATGACAGAGATGCCAAATACTGTTCACAAATGAATATACACTTGGATTGCAGTTCTACGGACATGTTTAAGCATCCTAATGGTGATGGAAATACATTATCTAAAAGGTCACCTATTGCGAAAGATTCCACCACTGATTATGACAGCGGTAATATGCATGACGTTTGGGCGGTGCTAAGAAATATAAACAGGTTCCAATTCAGACCATCACCCCCGATGTCCGAGGAAAGTGTTAGATCACCTAAGAAAAAGAAAACGATGAACAAGAAACGTAATAAACGTAAAGATACACGGTAATTTCTATATGTGTTGTGTTAATCTTATATAGTTATTAACTCACTACTTACAAGAGATATCTCTGCTGCTAGTAGGGCCCTACATCTAATAGCTTACTAGTTTAGTAATACTAGTGTTTATGCAACTAAAATTACTTAACATGTAAGCTTTCAGAGATAGCGCCTATTAACAAATATATATAGTATACATTTTTGAAAACGTTTTCAAATTTTTAGCGTTATAGAAACTTGTCGCACAGAAGAATTTGCTTATATTTCAAGCATTGAGGTTGATAGTAAATCAACAACCAACATTTCCCAATCTTCTAGTTTTGATCGCATCACTGTAATAGACAATCAAGACAAATTCGATGAAATAAGTCAAGAAATTGAGGAGAGGTTTTCTCAAATAAGAAGTTCTGCAAAAAGTCCAAAGAACAAGAAGAGTCTTAATCAAAATAAGCTTACATCTCAACAAAACAGAAAGTCTTTAAAAACGGATGCTAAGACATTCAAAGCAAAAGAAAATAACGATCAGCGAGCGCTCGGTGATAGTAAAGATGAGTTTGATTTCGATCAAATTCCGAACATACAAAACATGAATATTGAAACATACGTAGCCCTAGCTGAAAATACTGACACTGAAAGAAATCGAAAAAACACAAGTCCAGAGAGATTTAATAGCAATAGCTTGCAAAGTCCTCAAAATCAAAATACTGTGACTCGCGAGAATGAAATTGGACAATTTTCAAAAAGTTATGTAAAAAACTGTAAAGGAATTATTGATCATTACGATGAATTTAAAGATAACTTAATTACTGAAAAAGGTAAGATTTTATATATTTTATGACTCCGTAGTCATCAGGCCTGCGCAGTTTCGTCATGTCAGTCCGACCCTTTGTACCTATTCGAAAGCAATTGGGACAAGTAGCTCAAATGTTGCATAATTAGGTGTAACGACAAAAAGTTAGTTGTCGAAGAAAAAAAAAATACGTGGTCCTCACGTCTCTGACAAATATTTTCCATGGTTCACTTGGAAAATATTGGGAGCATGAATACTGTAATTACTGAAATGTTTAAAACGAGGTATAGTCGAAAGTTACCAAGTAATCTTGCCGAGAATTCAGCGGTCTATTGTGATTAGTTTCTATCATAACTATCGTGAGGTATAGTCGAAAGTTACCAAGTAATCTTGCCGAGAATTCAGCGGTCTATTGTGATTTGTTTCTATCATAACTATCGTAACAACCAGCTAGACTTTTATAGAATATAATAATGGTTGAATAACTCTTAACTGTATATTGCAGAAAAAGTAACTGGAGAAGACTCTGGTCAGCCAATTAAAGGTATAACAAAAGTAGTTCTTAGTAAAGGACAGAATATAGCTTTATCCAAAAGGCTCGAATTACAGAAGAAAAATACTCGACTAATGAATATAATGCCTAAGGCTATAATGTCACCTAAACTGACTCAAACCGAAATTAAAAGACAACTAGGGAACTTAAAATTCCCATTAGTTGTTTTAGGTAAAGACCAAGTCAGTTCAACAATACAGGTTATTAATCATGATCCTCCACAATTTGATGGTCTAGACAAACAAATTTGGCCTTTTATGCTTGAATGGAGTGATAATAAATCTAAAAATGACGAAAGCTCTGAACTCTGCCCAGAATTGATTGATTTCAAAACACGGGTACAAAAACATGTTGAAGTTGATATACCGGATGAATTTATCAAAGATCGTAAAATTGTTCATGCAATAGTCCCAAATAAGCAATTAAATGTCAAAAATAGAATCATTGATTCAATACAAAATAAAAACAAATTGGAGCTGAAGAGGCCCCTTGTTCTTGCTGACAACAATGTTAAACTACAAGCCAAGACACCGAAACCAATACGCCAAATTAAGGACAAAGTGATAAAACTTCTATACAAAAAACCATCTTTCAAAAATTTTGCTGAGGATGGGCTCGGTGATGATTACAGTCGAATAGTTTCCCCATCAAATGTTTCTACACATAAAATCAATGCTAGTAGAGACACATTTATTGAAAGTGTTATTACTAAAGATTCTAATAATTCTCCTCCATTGATATTCAGGAGAAAACCTATTAGTCAATATCCATGGTCCAAAGCAAAAAGGGCTAGTGATTTTATAGATACTGTAATAAAAAAGATTAAAAATGGTGTCTACTACAACCAGAGAACTAAAGATATGGACCAGAAACCTAAAATTGGTAATATTTTTATGTTTTATATCGTGAAATCATTAGATATGCTTATTTCACAATCGTTATATTATTATACTTATAGGTCCAAAAGAAGCCTCTATTCAGACTAAACAAGCGTCTTGCACTTGTGTCAGCAATACTACATGCTGCGATAGTCAAAATCTTGAAACAGCATCATCTTTATTTACTGAGAACTTAGATTCCATGGACACTATACCAGGATTTGATAATTCCTTACCTGTTTTAGAAATAAAAACGCTTAATATGAATCAGATTGAAGTAAAACATAGTGTTACTAACATAATGGTGCAATTTGATGTTAAAGTACCAACGGAGCCGGAACATGTGCTGAATGTTAAAAAGTCATCATCCGTAATTGCTATGAAAGTAACAGACAGTAATACACAGATATTTAAATGTAAAACTTCAATTCTTAACGCAATCTTACCTGCTGAGCTATGCAGTATGCTACCTAAAATGTTACATAGAATAATGAAAGCGAATGTAAAATCAGTATCTCCTCCTCTTTTAGCAAATAAAACGGGTTCTAATTTATCAACAATTTCAGAAATAGCTAGTGAGCGTCGTTTTTCTAGTCTCAGTTTAATTTTAAACCCCACGTACATTTATATAACGCCTGAAATTCGTAGTTTGACAGAAGGAATGTTTTCGAATGCAATCAGAAGGCGCTCCAATTATTCCCTGCCCAAATTAACTATATTGAGAATCTGTTTGGGGATGGATCTTTTGCCAAAGTTGTCCAGAAATATTATGTGTAACTGTGATAAATATCCTATATCGCTCATCACGCCTGCAATTCAACAAATATCGGTATCGCATACAAAGGAACGGGCGTTTTGTACCAATACTGCATTAGTGCCTTACACTGGTATCAAGCAAAGTATGTTAATTTCAACAATTAAGCCGCATGATTTCATGAACGTCATTAAAAAGTTTAGTATTAATCACCACATAAACAATAACGAAATTATATTACGCAATAGTTCAATTCAAATGAATTGCGCTCTCAATAATATATCCATGAACATGACTGTGTCAAATTGTTTTGATGGTTTTAAAACAAACGTATGCATAGACTTGAGCAAATTCAACTTGAATTCCCTATTTAATTGGTTTCAAAAAGCTTTCATAAATCACAACGAGCCTAGTCATGAGCTAGATAAAAATGATTCTAAGTTCATGAATCATATTGATATTAATAAATGTCAGGCGAAGGAAATTGTAAAGATGGATTATTATAAAAAACGTGTTTACAAGAGCAAAAATAAAATGAGGAGAAAAGGCTTCGTTAAGCTTTCCAGAAAATATAAATCATCATCTGACATGTGCTCAGAAAAATGTACATCATTGAGTAAAATTTTAAATTTAGAAGATTTTTTGGATGTAATCGGAACTGGAAGACATCTGGCCATTGTTTTTGACGATCGCATTGGCAAAAAGATCTTATCTTCATTAGCAGAGGTAGGTACATGTTAAGTATATAACTTCTTTTTTTTTACCACTAAGGTGGCAAACAAGCATACGGCACGCCTGATGGAAAGCTGTTACCGCAGCCTATGGACGCTTGCAACACCAGGGGTATCACACGCGCGTTGCCGACCCTGAAGAAATCGCTTCACACCCTTTTTGAAGAACCCCATGCTGTACTCCATTGGAAAAACCACGGCGGGGAGCTCATTCCACAGTCCGAGCGTCCGCGGAAGAAAACTCCTTTTAGCCCGCACAGTTCGAAACAATTCTGGTTTCAAAGTATGTGGATGGGGTATTTGAAATTGGCCCACCCGCATCACACGGCAAGCAAAATATATCACACGCACAGCTAATATCCAACACATAGGTATGGGTAGATATATGTGTGATAAGTCCTCTCTAAAACGATTGGTGAGAAACTTGAATAAAATCTGTTCGAAACTTTTTGTGATCAAGTACACACGGCTACAGATCAAGCTATACATTTCCAGTATAAGCTGATCGCATTGTATAGGATTTCGGTACAATGGGAGATCAGCTTATACTAGAAATGTATAGCTTAATTTGGAGCCGTGTGTACTAAGCGCCTGTTCTGTTTGTTAGCGCTGCCGAATAGATAAATAGATCGGCGGAAAACAATGAGAGTTTTATAGAGTTGTATGTAAATCTTGTACTTAAGGTTCAAATTAGTTCGAATTATCAACAGTTTGACAGGTATTTTCAACCAAACTATACACACGCGCGTTGCCGACCCTGAAGAAATCGCTTCACACCCTTTTTGAAGAACCCCATGCTGTACTCCATTGGAAAAACCACGGCGGGGAGCTCATTCCACAGTCCGAGCGTCCGCGGAAGAAAACTCCTTTTAGCCCGCACAGTTCGAAACAATTCTGGTTTCAAAGTATGTGGATGGACTCCCCGTCGATGGCGAGACTTGCGATGGTGGAAGGTAGCCGTGGGCATCAAGTCGAACAATTCCTTAGAGCACTCTCCGTTGTACAAGCGGTAGAACACACATAAGGAGGTAAAGTCTCTCCTCAGACTGAGGGAAAAACTATACATGCTGTGTAGGTTTATGAGAGAATTAAATATTTCAACTAGGTACAAATCCTAAGTATTTATTAGCTCGAAAGCGGTTTGGTGCCTGCCGTTCGTAGTTAATTATCTTGAATAACTTTCAGATGAAGAGTTGGATATCAGAGATAAATCCACAACAAGCCATGTTAATACTGTTACTGATGAATAAGAAAGATACTCCAAATTTAGTGAGATATCGACCACTCTTGCTCCAAGGCATTGCCGTGAATAGGATCACTCGGGGCACCGAATTGGATATGGAGATAGAAGTTATTGAAACAGAGAATTTAAGTAAAATTTCACAGGTGAAGCACATTGATTTTTAAGTATTTGAAATTGGCCCACCCGCATCACACGGCAAGCAAAATATATCACACGCACAGCTAATATCCAACACATAGGTATGGGTAGATATATGTGTGATAAGTCCTCTCTAAAACGATTGGTGAGAAACTTGAATAAAATCTGTTCGAAACTTTTTGTGATCAAGTACACACGGCTACAGATCAAGCTATACATTTCCAGTATAAGCTGATCGCATTGTATAGGATTTCGGTACAATGGGAGATCAGCTTATACTAGAAATGTATAGCTTAATCTGGAGCCGTGTGTACTAAGCGCCTGTTCTGTTTGTTAGCGCTGCCGAATAGATAAATAGATCGGCGGAAAACAATGAGAGTTTTATAGAGTTGTATGTAAATCTTGTACTTAAGGTTCAAATTAGTTCGAATTATCAACAGTTTGACAGGTATTTTCAACCAAACTATAAAACCCTATGGAAAGAAAACGTCTCATTCTATGACCAAATAGGTAGATTCGGGTTATTAATTTTTTGTTCATCTTTTCATCTACAGTATGAAGGAATATCATACCTAGAAGAAACTGTAGAAAATCACGATAATCTTTTGGAAGAACTGTATTGGATAGCGAAGACCACTGTAAGATTTTTTTATATATTTTTTTCTCTTTTTCGAGTTACATGCTATTCCCCCAAATGACCTATCTATGACACGACACATCAAATAAAACTTTCATGCCGACACTACACAACAGCGACGGCTCCACCTTCGTATGAGATATTAGCAGTTTCGGGTGTAGGACCTCTACAACTTTAATCGTTGCCTCTGTGGTATGGTAAGACCGCGCGAGTTCGTCCAATCTTTTTTGCGTCGTGTTCTTCGGCTTTAGATACCTCCTTAGTCTAAATAAGGCGATGATAGCTCAGTGGTAGTGACGTCAAATTCCGAGATGAAGGTCTTGGGTTCGAATCCTTCAATGGGCTTAGAGCTGTCGGTGAAGGAAAACATCGTCAGAAAACCGCAGCACGATGGTACTTTGTAGTACCTGTCGGGCTGGCTACGTCATGTTGTAAATCTGTCGCCAAGCACCTATCGGTGAGTTCCGACAGAGAGCTTGAGAGCCAGTTCCTTCTAGGCTTTGTGTGCTTAACACCTTCAACCACGTCATCTCTGACCGGGTGAGATTGTGGTCAAACACAGGCAACAAAGTAAAAAAAAGTCTGCATGAAATTGCTCCGGTGGCGGTAAAACAAACGACAACTCGTGAAAACTCGATCGTGTTGCGTTTAGCGCAGATAAATGATAAACTTTGTCAAAAAATAGAATACGAAGTAAGAAAATGATTTTATCTTACTTACGTATATTTTTTCTATCCAGGCTTCTGATTACCAAAAGCCGTTTGATGAATCTTCCGAAAATCTGTTGAGATCACTTCTTGAGAAGAGGAAGAAACTTAACCCATCATATCTTCGGGTAATGGCACGTTACGTGGGCCTAGGATTATTGAAGTCACCTATTAAAACAAATAATAAATAAATTAAGTATTATATTGTCAATGGTTTTAGGTATATCACTTGTAAATTTGAAGTTATATTGTTATGTGATTCCGTGAATGTTATTTAAATTTGTATAAGTATTTACTCAATTCAAATATATTTTTTTACTTAGTACTTATGATATTGATATTTTTTGAGTATTTGATTCTGATATTTTTTGAGTATTTTTGTAGTCTTGATGCCCGTGTTTATAAGGCTTAATATTCAAATCTGTGATAGTGGCCATGAGTGCAGGCGCTGTACATACAGGTCGGTTAAAAAGTAAAAAAAGTAATTTTAAAAAAAAAATATCGGCTTCAAAAAATACTACGAATTCAGCGAAAGAGCACGACTTATTCCATTGAAAACATTTCGCTGACTTCAAATCAGTGTCAGATTAGAGTTATTTTATACTTTTTAGTATTTTTTGAAGCCGATTAAATTATTTTAAATTCTTTTTATTATTCATCATCCCTCTCGATGCTGTACCGTAGTAAGACGAGGGACCAATTTTGTATGCCTTGGTCAGAGAACTCTGCCGTCAACCCCTTTGTCCACTTATTCACCTCACCTTGTTTTTTTTTTTACTTACCCATGTGAATCTTCAGGAAGATGAACAGATGATAATCTGAAGGCACCAACCAGATCAGGGGAATACGCGGGGTGGTTCAAAACATCCCGTCCGAACGAATCCAAAAATTGCTTTGGTGCGTTTGCCGTGTGGGTGTGTGGGGTCTGGCATTGTCGTGTAGAAGGAAGACTCCCTTCCTTCCTTCTAAGATCCTATGTTATACCACATTTCCTGCAGAAATAAATTATTCTGCAGCAGTCCCCTTCTCTTGTTCTGTACCTCAACCATGAGTTTTCTACACTAACGTAACCTACAGTAGCTAGCGACTACGGTGAATATTTTGTATAACGAGCACCGCCTCTAGTGAACACTTTTGGAAGCATTTCATACAAAATTATTCACCGTAGTCGCTAGCGACTGTAGATTACGTTAGTGTAGAAAACTCATGGTAGGGGTACTGAATTTGCTCTTCTCAATGCGAATCATTACTCCTACGGCATAAACCGATTTGATTTCGTTAGAAACTCCAACGGAAATTTCCCTTCACGCGATAACAGATAACGCTGCGAATTCCGCATTTCGCGGCAGATTCTATCGACATGGTTCACGGGAAAAGTTGCCGTGACCAAAAGGTCATACCATGTCTGGTCAATCACATACATTTTATAATTAGTGTAGAATTTACACGTATAGATGTCGCTACAAACATCGTTTGGACTGATTGAGAATTAATTCTTAGTCAAAACGGTACTAAATCACTTTTGATGAAGCTTTGTTGCAAGGGAATATAATTTGAGGTTTAATAATTTATTAAATTCATATGTAAAACTCGTATCTTAAATATTTGCAATTTATGTAATTTTACTTAAATCTTACGACCTTACATAGATGGCCTACGCGTCGCGCGTCAATTTACGATTTTTTTTAAAGGATAATGGGCGGTGTCGTACTTTGTGTTGTAAACCTTATCATATCAAATGAAATCTATGTCATATGAGGGTCTCCATGAGTATTACATTTGTTAGTATGGGCATATTTAAGTATGTATCGCGTGCAAGGAAAAAGTTATAGTGGTTTAATTTATTCAACAAAATAGCTTAGATTACAATTACAGATATTAAGGTACTTTTCAGTAAATAGATAGCTTTTACTCGGCGAATTTGCTCTAATATAGTAATATCGAGTAGCAGCTATATAGTAGCTTCTTAAACATGAAACTTGGGAATCGACAACTCTATTACTGCACTCATGTGTGGTATAAACGAGAATTGGTAGCTACTATACGACTATTGAATAAATGTACTATAAGAATATCGAGTAAACGTTTCCACAACACGGTTAAAGCACTTAAAGTAAAAAATGCTAAAAAGTCGTAATAAAAGCTTTTACACTATATTGTGGGTACTACGTAGCAACTACTCAACATTTATTCCATCTGTAGCCGAATAACTCATTCATTATTCGACTGTTTGCTAGTTGGGTAGCTTACCCAGCAATTACATTGACGACAAGGATGTATTGAAGTAGCCTGTCTGCACTTGCTTCCCTTGGCAGTTAATTCAAGGCTCAATTGTAATTAATAATTATGCCTATAACAGGTGGAGATTTCGAGATGGCATATTAATTTATTACGAAAATTAGGTTTCTCATGGCATACAGAGTCAATCAGGATGTGATAGAATAGTAGATTGTTATTTAAGGAGCTAAAATTACCCATCATACACGAGGTAGTACACACGGCAACACATCAAGCTATACATTTCCATTATAAGCTGATCTCGTATTGTATAGGATTTCCGTACAATGAGAGGTCAGCTTATATTGGAAATGTATAGCTTGATCTGTAGCCATGTGTACTACTTCCGAGCTTTAGAGAGGAGTAAATAGAAACAGAGTAATAATGGGATTTTAGCGCCGTGTGTAACATTCTATTTTTCACTACGATTGCGAGAAAATAAAATCAACCAATACAATTTTTTTTTCTCTTTCTCTTTCATCTGTACATTATGTTCCTTCTCACTATATGATGACAATGTCCACTATTGTAAAATAAATTACGGTCACCAACTCAATTTGCACTTATTCTAAAGATTTCACACCAATGCCTTTTATTTCATTTCTTCTATAGCCGTAACGCAATGCATTAGGTCTGTTTTCCGTAGTCATTTGTTGAATGGATATAAATAAAAGAAACTGAAAAGAAAGCGGATAAATTTATTTTGGATGACGAGGATTATTTTTCAGTGGGTCCAATGGAAGAAACAACTTTTATTGGACTTGCTGAACGATAAGTAATAGTGCTAAGTTTCAAATTTATAAACCCAAGGAATGAGATTTTTCAGGAGAAAAGAGCGCGACGGACTGAGCGAGCGTTGGAACATGACGTCACACGCATCGAGTACCGAGCGGTTGAATCGCGCGTCGCGCGCTCATTTAAAAATTCTATATCTCGGAATGTAATTGTCGTATTTAAATAATTCTTTCACATATATTTTTTATTTTCTACAGAAAATACAATGAGCTAACATTCAGAATTAGTGAAAATTCTTCATTGTTGATGAACAATAGCTAGAGTATTTTGGGAATTGGCTCAATTAACCGTGGGGTAATATGCAACTTAAAATCAGTATTTTTAGAATTGAATAACATAGTAATAATTCTTTGGATTAGTTTAGGACTTAATGTATGGAATTCTTATCTTTTTTGAACAAAAGTATATAGTAAATGCTACGCTCTACCTCTCTTACACAAAAACAAAAAAAAATACAAATGTGCTCATTGTTCTTTAAAATTAAATTCTTTCAACAGTGTCATCTGTTGTCATTTACTGAAAAACAAACATTGCTGTAGTCACTTAGAAACCCAGAATAGGAATTAGTACCCCAATCTCGCCACCGTCGCTGTACTTGCGCGAGTTACGGTGGTAACTTTTGAAGTATGGGCGCTGTCTCTCTGTTGTACGTAGTATTTATATACTCTGAGGTCATACTAACGCGTTTTTGGGCTAATTGGAAATGGAGGAGTTAGCCGTACATAGCTAAGCTATACAGCAGTATGACCAACATTGCAAAAAATTCAACCTATGCCCGCGAGGGCTCCTAGTCCCGTACCTCTACCATGAGTTTTCTACAGTACGTAATCTACCTACACACGCTTGCGATTACTGTGAATATTTTGTATGACGAGCACCGCCTCTAGTGGACATTTTTGGAAGCATTTCATACACATTTTTTCACCGTAGTCGCTAGTGAGTGTAGATTACGTTAGTGTAGAAAACTCATGGTAGAGGTACAGGTTTCGCCTTCAGCCCAGCCCATTGCAAGTATCAAAGCGGTTGGCAGGCGCGCGCCACCTTCACTTATTAAACGGGAGGTATAAAATTGCACTAAAAAGCTTACTAGAATATACATGTGTGTGAGGAATGTCCCAGGATATTTATTTATTTATACCATGGACCAATATTTATACATATGCTAGGTCTGTGTTCGCACACACTCTAAGCGCTTGTGTACACGACGCCGCATACGCACCGCCGCCGCACCGCCCGCGCCGCCGCCGCACCCCTACCGCAACGTTGTCCGCCATTATTTAATTGAGTTATTCCATTGCCAGCCGCCAACGAACGTGCAACACGACACGTGTCATCTCCATAGCTAGCAATGTATTACTGACAACTGTATAGTATCCTATAATCAAGCGGCGGCGGTGCGGTGGCGGCGCGTAGGCGGTGCGGCGGCGCGGCTGCGGCGTCGTGTACACGAGCGCTTAGTTGCACTGCGGCCAACCGTCCGGTTGCCCGGCCCTTGGCCAACAGCTGTATCACAGTGCGTATGTACCCTAAGGATCCATCCATACTAATCGATTACGTATTACCTACTCCCTGCCATGAGTTTCTACTGTAACGTAAAACACACTTGCTTGTGACGACGGTGAACTGTTTAATGACAAGCACAGGCACGCGCGCGGGTACGAGGCAGTCACTGACTCTCGTGGGCACGTGTCGAATTGATAATCTCCTTTTTTAATCGACTTCAAAAAAAGGAGATTATCAATTCGACACGTATGTATGTAATATTATTGGAACTGCAATATATTCACATATGATCCACCTGACACTGATTGAAGTCAGCGAAAGAGCACGACGTATTCCATTGAAAATATTTCGCTCACTTCAATCAGTATCAGGTTAGAGTTATTTCATACCTTTTAGTGTATTTGGAAGTCGATTTAATTGTTTTAAATTACTTTTTATTTTGAAGTCGATTACAAATATAACTTTCTACTGGAATGTGAATAGGGTAGAGGCACCAATAAATGAACGTTTAAGGGTTTTGTCCATCTTTAAATAGCTATAACTCAGTCATTTCATGACATAGGCGCTTGTTGTTTTTTCAATAATACCCTTAATCCTTATTAATTGAAGGATTAAAGTAATTATATCCTACATCTTCAAGTATTTTTTTAAAAATTGAAAATTTAGTCAAATTTAGGTTTTACCCCTATAGTTAGCCCTAATTATGAACGTTTTGTACCCAAAAGTTGAACTAACATTTGAATAGGAGTAGATTCCATATTAGTTCGGTCATTTAATGGATTAATGAACCATAAAATGAACGAATAATATTCTAAGTGAATATTATTCGTTCAACTTGAGGCAAATAGGTTGAACGAAAAAAATGTGAACCGTTCAAACGACCACCGATCTTAATGGGAATTCTATAGGAAAGTTAGATTTAACATAATCAAAAACTGTAAAATAATTTGTTCAACTTTTGGTAACTAAGTTCATAAATTTAATAAAATTCATTTGAGTATTTTTGTTTTTGTGTTTAATCGTTAACTTAACCCGATTTTAATGGGTATAAAAATTAGACCTTTTTCCATTAGTTGAACGCCGTTCATCTATTGGATCAAGTGAACAAAATTTAATCCATTACTTGAACAGTAAACTCTAAAAAACGGTAAATAATGTAATAATATATATTAAGTTATTGAAAGCAGAATATATCAAGATTTTATTCCAACCAAAACTGCTCTAATATGACATTAATTCTTTCTATACGCTAACAATGTTCTTAAAGGAGAATGACCATCTTATAAGAGGAGTTGGGCCCACTTCGAAAATGTTTGTGTCACAATGATTTATTTTTTATTTTGTAGGAAAAATACTATATATTCATAATCAGTAAACAGATTTAATTTTCTTACCCGGGTTTAAGAGTTTTTATTTTTTTTCTGATGCAGAATTTAAGGTATCTTTATAAAATGCAAAAGAATGGCTATTTACATAGTTTGTTTTAGTAATTCAATGGTTTAAAAGTAGAAAGTCGGTAATCTTAAGGTTTTTTAATGCAGGCCACTAAAAAAATCAATTTCTATTTATTTTAATGTCTTACGAAAGATTAAACGTAGGTATGCTAGACTTTTTGGCGGGAATTTGCAAAGACACCTTGCGTTTTCGTCTTATTTCCTGTATTTAAAGGTTTATTGCATGTTATCAGTGATGTTTTATCCAATAAAGATGAATCTATGGGATAAATAAAGTAGCCTATAATACTCGGGGATGATGTAACTTCTATTAGTGAAAGAGTTTTGCGAATCGAACGGTAGTTCCAGAGATTAGACCTTTTAAACTAACAAAAAACTATGCCGCTTAATTATATTAGTATAGATAGATTATTCTGTTATATTAATATATAGATTTCTCGTGATGAAGAAAAATCCACGCAAATCATTTAAACGTTTGTTCGGTGAAACAACATACCTAAGTATATGTTGTTTTGCCAAAAGTGTGTCGTTCAAAGTCTCATTACTTACATCATGAGCCTTTTTCGGATCTTTGTTTTATTAAGATTGTCGCAGATGTATATGGGCTATGGTGTCACTTAATATCATAAGTGCATCATATGCTCGTCTGTCAGCTCGAATGTTTAAAAAAATATACGAAAAAAAAAGTCGTAGGACGGACTCCGCCCATCACTGATTAGGATGCAATGGTCGGTGACAGTGCAGACTATATGGAAATTATTTATTTTGTGACTAGAACTAGAATCTAACTCGACACTGGCAAAAGTAAGTCCTCATAAAAAAGATTTGGTTGCCAAACTTACATATTTATAATATAACTTGACACTGGCAAAAATAAGTCCTCATAAAAAAGATTTGGTGCCCATATTAAAACTAAGATTAAAATAAATTAATACTTGAATGTTATGTTACTTTTTATAACTATAAAACTTCTTCTTATATGCCTGTGCTATAATATCATTTTAATCATAATCATAACATACTGTTTGGAAAATAAACATTGTCATCAACACATTTATTATTTAATGTCAATAAAAATAAAATGTGTATTTGGCATTTCTGCTGCATTAGCCCACGAATATATCTTATCTCAGATCTAATATCACTCTCGTAATCTCGTTTCATAATTACTAGCGTTATTCAACAGAAAAAAACTGTAACGATAAAACTAATTTTCATAATAATAAAAATGTGATTCAGGCTGATTACCAATCTTGCAAGAGCCACGCGATAGCAGAAATTGCTAAATATCTGCTGTTTTATTGCAAATTCGTATTATGAATCAGCGATAAATAAGCCATAGCAAACACGAATCAGTGCTGCCTCTATGGGACAATCGGTAAACTAAAAAGTGCATTTATCTGTATAGACTTACATTATTTTGGTATTACGAATCGTTTTTGACAGCAGCGGACTAGCAGAAAGCAAGCAATTTTATCTGTCAAATTGCGACAACCTTTTCTTTGATTGTAAATCGTTGCTGATCGATTGCTACCAATATATTATTAAAATTATCTCGATTTTAATTCATATTTACGTGTTGAACATTTAAGCAAGATCATAAGAAGTAAATGAAGTGTAAATAAAGAGTGGTTAGTTTATAAAATGAACTAGCGGTGAAATCTACTTGTTTTAGTAACTACTGTAACTTATGCTGTTTGTTGTAGTTTATTCAAGACTTAAGTGATCTAGTAAGGGTTAAAAATAAACACAAAATAATTGCAACATTGTTATTTATTTATCCTGACAATTATGGTCCATATGTAGCTCATGCTCCTGCTGTACTTTTCTGGCAACAGGTACTGCGGACTCTGAAGTATCTGTAAATAAGTAAATGTATAGTTGTAAGTGTTTGGCAGGTTTTTATTACTATATAAATCATAAAAATAATGGTGCTGGGATGAAGACAGCCACATCAACACCTATGAAGATACAATATTAATAACAAGTTATTATTTAGCATACCAACATTAATGGAGAATATTTTAACAAAATACTATAACAGGCATTTTTTATACAATGATTCATGTTCAGTTTCTATAGCTATTCAACTTACCATTATACATTAATTAGTCAATAGTTCTTATGAATACATTGGGCCTGTTAATATCATACCTATTACAATTATTTCGTTAGATACAACTTGCACCGGAGTGGGTCGGTGAATGTCCTGAATATCTATGATGTGAAATATTATTCTAGTATGCTTGCATATACATGGAGATTAATAAATAACTTACAAATATAGGAACTCTGTGCTAGATATCTCAAAACAACAGCTTGTTCCCCGATGATGGCTAAGACTTCTGACCAATCATCTTGACTACTCGGTGCACCACCAGTACCCAAAGCATCCCGCCTCCGCTTAGCTAGCCTTGACTTCAATATATGTTTCAGGTCAGCACAATACTATAAGAATAATAATACACCTATATATTTAATTGAATTAAACAAACATTTAATGGTTCATCTTTACAAGAAAACGGATGGTATGCATGCATAAAGAAAGCTCACCCTTTTCCATCTATCACCAGATTTTGATGAACCTGACCCATAAGAGTTTAAGTTAGTGGCAAGATCATGCTACTGTCTGTCAACAGTTTCTTTTCATCTTGCGCCAAGCCTAACACCTTTGGCTAACGCGAGATGCTCAGCAAGGGCTAACAACTCTTCCAATTGCTCGTTAGATACTCTGTTTGCCATTTCTTTAACAGTTTACTTTTACTTCAAAGTTAACCTCTTACTTACGTTTGCAGTGATATCCAAAATCCATATGAAACAAACACTTAAATTAACTTCGACTTTGACCACATGAAAATATTGGAAGGGACGCCAAGCATTTTTTGTGAATTTTGAATTATTTTGAATAGGTTTCGACTTTTGTAAATAAACCAAAAAAATACATCGCACACATCTGTTTGACATAAAGCTGTTTCTACTTATTGCTACTATATCGCTATTGGCGCTAGCATCGTCGCGATAAGTGCATCCTAACGATCAACGATCGATAAGCAAACGATCACGAACGTAATTCGATTTTTTTTGACATATAGCGATTGATCGCGCGATAGCTGCGCAATATTGCTTATCGCTTGCTTATCGCAAATTTTAAGGTAATCAGCCTGATAGCGTACGGCTTCATATATCTGTGGTTCGGAATGCATACTTAAGGGAATATTTATTAATGCTGTTTTAAATCCTCCGGCTAGACAAGATATCAATATTTTGTGAATGAACATAATAAAATAAGACTTCATTTTTGAATCATATTTGATTGAGACACGCGATGACACAATAGTGGGCCCAACATTAATCAATCTCCAATTGGAGGGACTTACCGTTAGGTTTCCATATAAAACCGATTATTGGCGGGTACCGTACACATAAAAAATTCACCGCAAGCGCGTCTGGGCTGTCATCAGTGCTGCAAACTCTCCTTCTTTTCCAGGAGATTCCATGATTTTTGGACATGTCTCCTTATCTCCTTATTTATTTTACAAATCAATGAAAATCTCCTGGATTTTCACGATGTGAGTTAAGTGTACGACATTTTATATTTTTATAAAAATAACACCTGATATTGACATAAAATAAACCAGTCCATGCTCTGTATAATCTGCATCTCTGTGTAAAACTGTGAAACTTACCAAGTGACGCTGCGTTTTCGTTTTATTTTCAAGAGTTCGTGTATTTTGAGTTATATTGCATATTGATCGGTGGTCTTTTACCCAATAAAGATCAATGCATGTGATGTTGAAGTTAAATGAATTACGTGTATCGTGATTTTTCAAGTTGTTTAAAAAATCCGTGAAAAGTTTTAGTACGATTACCACCTTTTTACTGAAACATTTGTATGTCTTATCGAAACTGGTAAAAATAAGTCCTAATGAAAAGGATTTGCTTGTTAAAATTAAAACTAAGTAATAATATAAAAATTCTATTAATTTAAATACAGCAAAAAGGGTATTTTTTTTATTTCTCCTTCTTTTTGACCCTGTCTCCTGGATTTTTGGCATAAATATCCTTCTTTTTTGCATGTTGGGGTTTGCAGCACTGGCTGTCATTGTCAATGTTGTTAAGCTTAGAAAGGTTGTTAAGGAATATGGAAGAAAAAATATTGCCTTATGGGGAAAAAAATATTGCTAACATGTAAAGGACAATGCCACGATTCGGCCCGAATCATATAGCTTCCGACAGACTTTCTGTTAAATTGATAATTCTTAATAGGTAACAGCAGGAATTATACCGTATAAATAAAATCTGTAGAAGTACACCATTAAAACGGCTATCTAAATAGTAATTTATTTTATCAAAACATTCCATATCTATACCATCGTTATTAAAAATGTTGCCATTACAAAAATAAAATCATATCGATACTATATTGCGCCTGAAAATCGATAACAATTAACATTTTAAAGCCGCACACGTTAACTTATTACGTATCAGTCTTAGCTCAAATTAATTATAAATAGGGGTTCGTATTATGTTTCGTTTTCTTTTGAAAAATTATGTGTAATCAATTAAAAATCATTTATTTCGATCATCGATTACGTTTAGAGTAATCGATTTTTATTATATTATTATAGTGCTGGCAACACTTTTGACGTACAGACTTGAAATGTCAAACGAAAGAATTCTCCCGCGTATTATTACGAGTGCGAAGTATTCCTGACCCTCCTGTGTTCTCTTTTGAGTTTTGTGTTTCTTGGCTATTGAAACTGAACCTGAACCTGTATTACTTCGCTGACCCAGCTATCCCAACGGAACTTTTGAACCTGCCTACTTATTGACCTGGCTTACTCTCACGGACTATGGAACCTCTACTCTACTGAACATGGTTCGCTGCATCAATTGTGATGTAAATACCTTTCGGATGCGACGACACTCATTAGAGTCTGAGACTGAAGAGATTCTGCAACTGATCCGGCAACAAAATGCTCTTACTGATGTAAGTAATATAATATTACGAATTTTCGCAACGCGGTTCCACCTGTTCCCCAATGATCTATTCTTTTCCCGGGATAAAAAGTAGCCTATGTCACTCTCCGGTCCTATATATTTCTCTGTGCTAAAAATCACGCTGATCCATTTCTCTGTTGCTGCATGAAAGAAGGATAAAGTATTAACAAACTCTTTCGCGCTTTTATAATATTAGTATATAGTATGATTCTTATCATGATTATATTAGACGCCAAAGGTCCTGGCACACATATGTTTTTATACTAACAATATGATATTAGTATGATATAATAATTTAATTATTTTTTACAGTTACCTACCAAGGGATAGTGTTATGGGTAATGCTTATTGATTGCAACACCAATGGATTGAAAGACCTGGATCATGTACTAATACCGTTGGGTACAGGAACTTATGTTTACACTGTGGAAGATCTTTATATTGGTCAAGAGCCCATCAAGCAATACCGAAAGAATAACAGGTATAAGAGCAGTTGTTGCATATAAGAGCCGTTGTTGCAGAGAAGATGTCACACACAGTATGTATCCATGTTAATCACTTATCAAGACAGTTAGCGAGTATGTAACTATCACTTGCTTATATTATTATTATTGTTAATACACTATGCAGCTTGAAGCTGATGCGTGTATATCACTTCAGTGCACTTGTTCTAATGTAATTATCGAGTATATATACTAGTATATTGCAGACAACTTCATCTACAAAGAATTTCAGTTTTTTTCAATACCTACCATAGCTTTTCTAGAGATTACCAAATACAACATTTGTTTTTTTTTTCTCCAATACTTATTATTGCAATTTAATAAGGTTATTCTTTATTTTTTTGCAGCTACATCCATCCGATCGGATTTGTCACCCTTGTTGGCAGAGGTGTGACGGTTTGGCTGAACATTACACAGAACCATCCACATCATCTGGATATATATTGTCTGAGCAAGTAACACAACCTGTCGAAACAGAATATTCTCCGTATCTTGCTCAAGAAGTGCCAACTATAGTTTTATCTCTGTATGGAAGAGCATCAGTCTCACAGACCCGATATTTTTTTCCTGGTTGCGCTCACACAGACTTTTAGTGCCATTATCTATAAGAATAATACTTTTTGCTGACCTGCGAGCAAGATTTTAGATGATTTATTATGATGATGTTAATATTTAAAGAATAATAAATTGTTGAAAAGTATATGAATGGTTTTTTTTATTTCATATGGTATTCTAAAATGTTTATTATATTATTTTGATTATAAAAATACATGTTTTTTTTTAATGTTGATTAGGCTTAAGTTTGACTACAATCTCACCATGGCAAGTGATTATGGGGCCGAAAGTAGTAATTACACAAAGCCTAGAAGGAACTGGCTCGCTGCCGGATCACATCGAGGTGCTGGGCGACAGATTCTCAACTTAAGGATGGTAGCCAGCTAGGCGGGTACTACAAAGTACCCTACCACCGTGTTATTGTTTCCTCACGATGTTTTCCTTCACCGAAAGCTCAAGCTTATTGTAGGAATCGAACCCACGACCTTCGTCACGGCATCCGAAGTCACTACCAACACCTATTATCGCTTGCAGATAATTTGCGAGATGTCATATTTTTTTTATGTTTTATGCTAGTACAGCGGTTCCTAACCTTTTCTTGATACCCTCATGACCTATCAGGGAAACTGCCCGTCCCCCCGTTATTGTATATTACTTAGGTACGTATATTAAGTATCCACACTACTATATGACTGTTTTTATTTATACACTTTTAATGAGTGTGGGTACAGGCAGCGCAAACCACGTGACAGAATTATTATTTATTAAAATATGATTATAATATTCGTTAGATATCTATTACCAGCTGTATTCACCTGACAGAATAGCTTTTTTACCACCGCGGGGGTAATTACTCCCACGCTGGAAACCCAGGCATTAGTATTATTTAGTCATCTTTAAAGGACTATAACTTTTTTTGGTGTACTTCTTATGGAAAACTAATTATACCATTAAATTCTATATTTTTTTTCCTTTTTTATGATATATGATTCATCTTTGTCGGTTCGGGCCGAGTCTTGTATGAAAAAGTGGCATTGTCCTTTAGGGATTATATTATATTTCTTTATTTTTCGGTCGATCGTTCATCTATTGGGGGTCGGTCAACTTTTGGTGCCACTACCCTACCCAGTAAAAATATGGGAAATATTTTATGGTAATTGCCTTGAAACAGTTGTGAACATTAGTTCGTGGTAAAATGTGGAAATTGACGTGGTTTGTGAAAAAAATTCAGTAAGTTGAATGTTAATCGGTAGAAACATTATTATTACTGCACCATGAGCCACACATGAGGATCATTGGTTGACTGGACACATCATTAGTGTTAACTGTTATTACTCAAAATAAAATGCTTTGGTAGGTTTTAGATTTTTTTAATGTAAAGAGTAAAATCACTTTTGCGGCGCACTCTTGTCCGAGCTCTTTGAGTCGCGCATTGAAGCCGAACGTCTGCGTTTGAGCTCTTCTTGGCGACGTACCTGAATAAATCAAATATTTTGTGGTTAACTTATTGTAAAAACATTTAGCACTAAAGTTATTAGTAAATTCATTTGTTGCTGATTTAATACCTTGGCTTATATCAAACATACACCAAGGGGTAAGACACAGCCCTTTGATCTTACAGCTGATTATGAATCCCATAAATAATTACGGTCTTATGATAACAGCTGTTAAAATATAATTAATTAGCTTTTTAATCATTTAACCCAAAGATACATCACACGATGGTACGTCATTTTGACAGCTTTTGGGTTATGTAACTTCAGGTTAAATGTTTAATATTTTAACCCAGGTTGACGGAAGTGGGTCTATATAATATAATAAAGTATGAAATTGGTAGTAATCACATAACAAACACAAAGTAAATTGCATTGTGGTGATCTAATGTGACTTAGCGAACACATGGTGTAAATAATATGTAGTTGTTTCAACTAGCATTCTTGAAAACAAACTGACATGAAACCATATCACGATCAGTTGCAGACTCATTCTAATTTTAACCATATTTCAAAGATCTTTACATTGATTTTCAAGTTTACCTTGGACTCCTTCTTTCTCTGAGCGAGCAGTTTAGCATAGTCATTCTCTGCAGCCTTGCGCTTGGCCAGACGCTTCTTCTTGAGCGCCAAACGGTGACGTCTGCGCTGCAGGACCACGGGGGTAACTAACCTCTGGATTCTAGGTGCCTGTGAACGTTTAAAATTACAAATACTGCTCAGTATAAACAGATGGAGCTATGCAAGTATGGCGCAAAAAAAAACGAATAAAGCATTTTATTAATCAAGCAGTCTTATTCAAAATAATCTTGAGTCCCTAATCCTATGAAATTAATTATTAATTTTAACAATTTTAAGATTCCAGACTATTACAAAGTTGATTCATAAAATATGTTCAGCACACTGTAAAAGTAGACAGACATTTTTGGTCTGAATCTTCTGCTCGGCACCGATTTGATTTACCCTGATGCTGCTGCTCACAAGTATTGTGTATCTTGTGAACAATATTTTAATCAGGGATGTGAATTTATAACCACTTCCGCGGACATGTGCTACACAATTGCACATAAATCCCAAATAATAATATAGATAAAAAAAATAATAAAAAAAAATGCACTGTGACACAGCTTTTATGCCAACAAAAAATGATTTATTTTAATACATATATATGTCAGTTTGCAAGGTATATCTATGGGCCAAAGTATTCAGATGTGAATCAAGAATTATACAAGTTTTTATTTTTTATTTCAAGTAGCTTTTGTAAAATAAAGCAATTATAGTAAGTTGTCAAATGCATACCTTAGTTCTGGGTTTGGCATTTTCTTTGCCCTCCTTAGGGGGGAGAACGCGTTTGACGACGTAACGACGGACATCGTCTTCTTTGCCTAAGTTGAACAGTTTGCGGATTTTGGATGCTCGCTTGGGTCCTAGACGACGGGGCACATTGCCGTCGGTCAGTCCAGGAATCTCCTGAAGAAGCCAAAACAATTTCATTACAAAACAGTCACTCAGTCAATAATGGTAATATTTGAAAGTTATTTGGACTGTCTGGTATAAATTAAGTTCATTGAACATAACATTTCAATGTTAGTTTAACAAATACCAATTTATTATTCCCTGGCGCATATAATTACACAGATTTGGGGATCTGTGAAACAGTAAGAACAGGGTTAAGGAATAATTATGTAGGACTTCAGCAAGTATTTTATTCCATGAAAATAAATATAAAAAAACTATTGTGTACAGTTTAAATTAAATTGGGGAATAAAAAAATGGGCAGTTGGCCACATTGTGTTTCTTAGGAGCTGTTTTCAATATAGAAATGTCATGCTGAAACATTGATAACTTCTTAAAGTTGAAGTTCTTAGTTTATAAAAGATATTTGAGTACTAATATACCACTAAATAAATGGTATTTATATTGTCATACTATTTTCACAAGGTTTATCTATTCTACTATTATTGTAAAAGGATGATAATGGTCTAGTAAAATCTTGGACAGAACAAAGTTATGTTAAATTGTATTCCTTTGTTATGCTTTAGAAAAGGGGTGTTCAATTATATGATAGAATTAACTTACTTGGGCACCTTTGCGTACAATGACGAGGGCTAAGACTGAGAGGTTGGCATCTACAATGCAACCACGGACAGACTTGCGTTTCCTCTCACCATCACGACGCGGTCTGTAGCATGAATGACCCTTTGACATAAGCAGACGGACACGGCCTGGAAAAAATGGGTGTATAGTGGTTTAGAATATTTGTATGCCTTGGATATTTTTTTTTTTTACTGTTTATAGGCCTGTGTTTGACTGCAACCTCACCATGGTAAGTGATTATGTGGCCGAAGGTGGTAAGCACACAAAGCCTAGAAGGAACTGGCTCTCAAGTGCAGCTATCAGAACACACCAAAAGCATGGTAGCCAGCCAGGCGGGTACTACAAAGTACCCTCCCACCATGCTATGGTTTCCTCACGATGTTTTCCTTCACCGAAAGCTCAAGCTCATTGTAGGATTCGAACCCGGGACCTTCGTCTCGGTATCCGACGTCACTACCACTGAGCTATCATCACCTTAAATATATAGTTTCGATTGTAAGCACAAAGTTTATACAGCTAAACAAAAGTAGGGTTAATGGGGTTGAAAAATATATAAACAAACTAGACTGTCAAACAAATCAACTCATGAAGTGAACTGCTAATTGACTACCAACCCAAGGCATCTGCCTCATCACTATTATTTTTCATAGAGGTGACAAAGCAATAAAATGTTTTTTTTTTTTTTACCCTTACCATGTGAAATAACTTGTTCATATAAAATATTGAAATCAAAACTATTTAATCATTAACAAAAGAAAGCTCTTAGAAAACACCATGTGTAACCAAAACCATAAATATTTATCTATCTCTGTAATAAAGCACAGTAAGAAATATGAAGTGATAATATAATGATATCAATTTTCAGTTCAGAAACATGGAATTTATGCAGATTAGAAATATGAAAAGGTGGGTTTGAGTGCAGCCTTAGGGGCACCATATAGTGAGAAATGAAAATATTTTTTGAATGCAATTCTCGATTGCATTCGAAAATAAAGAAGTTGCATTGGCCTTACTCTGTGGAGCACTATTCAATAAAAGTATGTAATTTCAGTGTTTTTTTTTTGATTGTATTTAACCAAATTATTTTGGATATTACAAATTTAGTCTTCCGAGGCGCACCAGTGCCGAATTATGGGCGTCTTTTATCATGTGAAATAAAGAGTAGTTATAAAATGTAAGGTTATGCAGGGGATTTATACATGATAATAAAGATTGATAAGGTACTTACTGTTGGTCAGGACTCCCTGCTTCATGGGGAAACCCTGCTTGTCGTTACCACCAGCTACGCGGAGTACGTAGCCCTTCCATTCATCACCTAGCTGATCAGCCTCCACCTCGGCGCCCATACGCTTCTCGTAGAAGATACGGAGCTTGTGCTCGTCCACCACTTCGAATAACTTCTGGCATCCCGTTGCCGGGAAGGAGACGTTCAACTAAAAACAAATTGAGGTTATAAACACAAGTCACGCACTTACATTTACAATCACTAAACACTCCATTCAAATACCAAAGCCAATATGTGAAATATTGGTTCTAAGTATAGCACATGCTTGATTCTATTCACAATACATCAATATTTACGGCATGATAGTTTCACTATTCACAACACGGTATAATTTATCAGAGTTTTTCATGTAAATCTTGAAATATATTCATGTAAAGTAGGACTGAGCAAATAGTTAAAAGTATAACGTAATGGATTTATACATTATTTTAACTCTAAATTAGAGAATTATCTAAAAAATATTGAGAGAACCTTCATGACCGCAGTTAGTTCCTTCGAACGTCAGCCATGAAAAAGACCAAAGAGTAGTAGAGTAGTATAGAGTTGCACCAAAGACAACTTTTGAACCAGTGCTGCCAACTGCCAAAAAATTCGCCACACAGACCAAGAAGCACAAAGGGGTCTACAAAAGATACGATTTGGTACCCGGCGGGAACGTCTACAGCGCGAAACTAAAGTAACTATTACACCTTCTTATTTTTAGGATCCTAACTAGGAAATAGGAACGTGTAATCGCAGAAAGAACGGTTAGTGTCCTAAGTAGTGAGATAGGAAGGTCCCAACCGCTCTACTTCCTTAAACAGGAAAGTGTAATCGCGTCGCTCCGATTTAGGACGTTTAGGGATGTAACATTGTTCTTCAAAACATCGATGTTTTGAAATAATTATATAAGGCCCTTCTAAAGTCTTGGCGTATATTTTGAGGGATGAATGTATAGGTCATTAGTAATCAAAAAACAATAATAGAAAAATAATCCGTACATTGAAAATACTACATTATTTATAAATTAATACTTGGTACTTACTTACATAAAGTTCAATTTTGTTTTATATTTTTAACATAAAGGAGCTCATTTGTATTCATTAAAATTTTAAGTTGTGTGATCGGTTTGAGAGAATAAAAAACTTAAAACATCGGAAGATCAACGATGTAAGTATCATTATATTTTTTTTAAATCGACCTTTGTTACTTCCCTACAAGTCGTCCGTCCCGCTTTAGTATAGTTGCTATACTCTTTGCCGCGTCCTATTTAGAAAGCAAGATAGTGTAGTGTAATAAGTAGCTTCCTGCTTCCTAGTTAGAACCATCCTAGTTAGGATCCTAAAAATAGGACGGTGTAATTGTTACTTAAGGCAGATGACATGATGACTTTTTGGCGGGAACTTGCAGTGACGTTGCGTTTTCGTTATTAATTTCCTTAATTCGTGTATTTTGAGTTTTATCCAATAAAAATAAATCCATGTGCATCAGTGAAATGAAATGAAATGAATTATGCGTATCGTGACTTTTCAAGTTGTCTCAAAAAGTTCGTGAAGAGTTTTAGTACAACAATGGTGGTCACCATTGTAGTAAAACAAGGCTTTTAGGCCGGCCGCATACTATAAGAAATTTTCTGTTAGAAATTTTCTGACGCCCGCCGGAAGGCACTTTCCTCATAAATTTTGTTCTAGACCCCCCATACTATCCGAAAATTTTGACGTGTCTGACGTCCAATAATGTATGAGCAAGCGGGCGTCAGAAATTTTCTGACAGAAAATATCTTATAGTATGCGGCCGGTCTTATGGACGTTGACTGAATGAGAACTATATGTGAAAGTGATTTATTTTGACTGGAAATTATTATATAACTCGACACTGGCAGAAATAAGTCCTAATTTGGATTTGGTTGACAAACCAAAAAAAATAAAAAGATGAAGAGGACTTTTTGGCGGGAACTTGCAGAGTGACGTTGCGTTTTTATTTTTATTTACATAAATTCGTGTATTTTGGGTTTTTTTGCTTATTATCTGTGGTATTTTATCCAATAAAGTGTATATGTGCACCAGTGAAGTTAAATGAAATGAATTACGTGTATCGTGACTTTTCAGGCTGTCTCAAAGAGTCCGTGAAAAGTTTTAGTACAATGACCACCATTTTACTAAAACATTACTTTTGACGGTGTCTGATGATGCGAACTATATGAAAGTTAATTTGCCGACTACATGAAAGTGATATTATAAATAAAATTACACATATGAAAAGGCTGTATGGTTATTGACCAAGGGTATCCTTTTATGGATGAAAAAACTACTACTGTTATCTGTGGTTCAATTGTCAAATAATACGTCACTGTCCCCGATCCCTTTACAAATGAACCGTCCCCCTTGAACACAGAGTATATTTTGGCAATTTTTCATTTGACAGAACAGTAGAAGGGTTGTTTGATCATATAAGGTGCGTTCGAATTGGGCTACGGTAGCAAAAATAACAGTCAAAAATGCCAAAAACGATCACATCTGGCGTTCGATTTGGAAAGTTGTGGGCGAAATTGTCGTTTTGAACTGTTTTCATTCACCGTTCGTATTGCTTGGAAACAGTTAAAAACGACATCGTGAACTGCAAATTTTGACCCACCTCGGAGGCAGGGTCGTTTGTGATCATATTTTGACATCTTTAAATCTGACAGATAAGTTTTGGCTATCAATTCAAACGGGAAGCGAAAATTATAATTTTTATATTAAAATTTGATAAAAACTAACAGGCAAGAGAAAAATTTGTCAGATTAACTTTGTTTATATATTAACTGAAAGAAAAAAGGTAGGTTGAGACAAGTGACAAGCAGGCGATGAGCATGCAAATATCATTTTTGTATCTAATCGTTCGATTTGGGAAAAATAGTTTGTGGCAAAAGTTGCAAAATTGTCGAAATTTTCCAATTCGAACGCATGAACAAAAATGCCCATTTTGAAACTGTTAAAAACGACATCACTCCAATTCGAACGCACCAATAGTTCGACGTTTTTCGAGCTTTTATTAAAAATTACAAGTGTTTTTTTTTAATGAAAATGAAATAATACTTCAAAATAGCTAAGTAATTTCGTGAGACAACTTTGTCACATACGGATTATCAAATTAACACGTTACAACAATTAGATCGTGTGTTGTAAAATAATACAAAAGTAAAAGTATTTTTAATTATAAAGTAAAAAAAATATTGATATGATGAATAACGAAGAAAATAAGGACTTAGCACACAGACAACACGTCAAGTACTTTATGCGGTTTTTGAATATTTTGCCGTCTTCGTTATCATCTCACGATACAACCAGGTAAACCATTTTTCTGCTTTAGTTGCTTTAGTTACCTCAACTTGCATAAAATAATTTTGTACTGCATCTTGTCGATCAATAAAATCAAATAAATATAACTTTCTTTTTCTGAGTCAAACAGTCACATAGTATTTTTATAAACCAGTGCTGTGTCATTCAATTGCTCAAAATAACCTTTCTCTTTTGAGTCTTGCTTGACCTGCAATCTCGATGTTGTAAATATTCACAATTGGGTATAGTGTTATTTTTAGTATTTGATTCAATTTATTGTTGTTAGCGATACTTCAAATTGTGGTTATGGTAAATAGTCAAATTATTATGACATAGTTCAATATAAAACAATACAGTGATCAAGACAGGTACTACAAAAATATCCTAGTATAAATTATTTTTTGACAAATAAATAAAAACCAAATTTTAATATATTGCTGCTTTCTCAATACTTTGGCTCTTAGTTAAATAAATAACAATGACATCAATTGTTATTATAGTCCCTCGCGAGAACCAACAGGTTAATAGTTGTTGATTAATCTATTTAGTATTTACTTACAACAAATATTTACAAAATACAATCTATATTTACTTAATTATATATATATTAGATTTTTTATATATTAGTTTTGTTCTTTCAGATCTTATGTCATGCAATGATTCATCATTGTTGAATATACACACTATTTGATGAATACTGAAAAACTGCCATATAATTTTGAATCTTGAATAATGGTAGCTACTTCCAGAAACTCTAATTTGTTGTCTGGATAATAATATTTAGCTATGATGTTTATGCTACATTCATTTGGAATAGGATTTTATTCAATTTGCTATTAAATAGGCTGTAGTTTTGGTAGCAAGATTCACACTTATATTTGTATTTCTAAGAAGTAATGTGTAATATATTTATTTCAACTAATCCTGTCATGGTTCCTTTAGTTTGCATATAAATCTGTTAATGTATCACAACAAACAGGAATATTTATGTTATAAAATAATATAATAAAAAATATAACTTCTTGTATCCATAAACATGACATTTTGTAAAATGTTATAAACTTTGTTAAATTCATGGGGTTATTATGTTAAGATTGCACTGGATGGACCAGACTATTTAAATTAGTTGACTTTAACATTCAATAAATATACTATATCAAAATTGTCTATTTCAGAGTGACAATAGCATATTTCTCTGTATCTGGCCTGGATGTCCTTGGTGCAATAACAACAGTCACAGTAGAATTAAGTTCCAGAATTATTGAATGGCTGTACAGACTGCAAATACACCCCAAAAAAGAAGGTAAGGAAATCTTAAGTTTTTATGATTTGCAACCAGAGTTTCAAAGAAGATAAAATACTTTTCTCAAAAATTAGAGTATGATCTTTTAAATACTATGCTTAGCAGTGATTAACTCATAATAAGCATCCACATAAACTTTAGCATTTATAATACGGTCCTGTCTGATTCTTCACTTAGATTCTGAAATAATCAAAATAAACAGTTTCTTTGTTTGTTGTGAAATAGGTATCGTAAAAATCGTAACTGTAAAATGATGTCACATTAGTGTCCAACCGATGTTTAGGATTCGGCCATCTTCAGCCAAAAAAAAACACATTCGGCCAAACCTTCTGTTTCGGCCATTTGTCGAAGTTTTGGCCGAAACCGAAGGTTTATAGCAAGTGCCGAAATTGAACGAACTGTTACGAATGCGCGAGAGATTATTATTATTTTTGACAAGTTGCAAGGCAATTTTCTAATTGGTAAACATCTTGTTAAGTTGTATACGATTACGCTAATAAAAATATTTTACAAAAAACACCGTTTTCGGACCGTAGCATTTTTCACAAATCTGTGAATGACGATTGCAATCAGTCTAAAATTAAAGGACAGTCACTTATGACCATATTCGTGTGGCTTTAACCCTTAAGGTAGCTGCCCTTACTGACCCGTCTAAAATTTCCACCTTGTATAGTCAACATAAACTTAAAAAAATCATGTATGGCACTGTGTGCACCTATACCCGCACTTATTACACGCTTCTGCGTTACCTAAGTAGTCCATTATTACACAGAGAAGTGCATCGAGGAAATGAGAAGTGTGACCTAAGTGCAGGTTTATGACATACTATTTTAAATTCTCTTATAGCCAATCTTGAACAGAATTTCTTAGGGATATTTAAGCTGTGGCCATAGCCGTACTTCAGTTTCGGCCAGAAATCGACCTTCAGTTGGACATTATGTCATATATACTTCATAAAAATGACCACGCACTCAAAGGGGTGACCGGGCGCTATTTCAACAGTCACATGGTATGCAATGTCTATTCAGAATAGAGTTAATTTCAAAATCCGATTTAAACAATCTTAATTCGCAAAATATCGTAGGTATGGAATTTTTGGAACTAGTTTCTTTTGTAAGCACATTAAAGATACAAATTGTTGTCAATTGAAATTATTAAATGAAGGCCATCAATTATGAAAAGATCGTATTTAAGATAATTTTAAATGGTTTATGTTAAACTATGTGTATCTCATTATTTTTATATTACCTGTAATAGTATGTAACATTTATATTAAATAAAATAGTATGTAACATTGAAGTTATACTTGTACGTAGTATTTATATACTCTGAGGCTATACTAACATAATGATATTATAATAAAAATATAATTGGTCTAACCGCATAAGCTGTGCTGCACCTTCGACAGGCTTAGTGCGGGGAGGGAATGGGAGTTGTTCTATCCCCGCATCAAATCGCGCATTTTTTGGGACACTATACTATATGCTAATGGCCTAATAATGATGGTATTGTGTATAGAAAAGATCTATGAATCATATTTATAATAATGTACTTTACTTTTTATTGCACTCGTTAGTGTAATTCAAACATAATTTTACAGTATTCTTATCATTCGCATAATATTGTACTGTACTGTAGTTAACTACTTGGTAACATTACAAGCCATACTTACGCTTTTGCTTATCAGTATTTGAATTCGTTAAACAACCTTAATGACTTTATAGACGTTTTTGTAAACACCTAAGTTTAAACACTTTTATCTGAAGGTTAAAAACCTTTATGGTAATCTTGCGACATAATGGTAGCAAACGTGTAACAAACTATGTACCGATGGCAAACAAATCTTACTTAGGGAGGTACTAAGATCGATGAATAATACTTAAGTTTTTAATGTTTTAGAATTTATGGGCAATTTTTTTGTACTTTTGTGGATATTTTGAATAACTTTCAATTAATCGATAAGTGAAACTAATTTAGGTAGGTACAGTCGGGGACTGAAAATGTTTATCACTTTTCAAACTCGATTCCATCTCATACCGCGCGCAATAAGGTCTAATATGTCATATCACATAATTATGTTTTAAAATTGTGAAATGTTTTTAAGTATCGAACATAGCAAAAAGGCTGTCAATACCTTTTTGAATAATATGTAAACTTATTTAAAATGTTATTTTTTTATTATATTGTGACATTTGTCAAGCGTTTGTAAGCAAATAAAAATCGCAATAAAAATAAAAAGCTAATAAAGTAATTGCAAGCTTGCAGCAAAGGGCAGATCTCTATATTTAATACTATATCAAGAGAACTCAATTCTTACTAGGTATAACACCTCTTTAAATTATTTTTCATGTCAAACACAATCCACGCCTATCAAAAGTCATTTTATTTCTAGTCAACCTTATGGAACAGAAATGTGCAAGCGATTATAGACCGTAAGGTGATAAACATTTTTAGACCGCGACTGTACATGACATAATTGTTCCCTTGAATGAAGTCTACAAAATTTCCGAATGAAGGTCGATTTCTGGCAAAACCACCAAAACCTTAGGCCGAAGGTTTAGAACCCTAAGAATTTCAGTTCAAGATTGGCTAAAAGTTAACGAAATAATGTTATTTTTTTAATTTTAAAAAGCGATATAAAGATCTTATCGAGATGATTAAAAATAACTTTTTTCAAAAATAATAATAATCTCTCGCGCATATGTGTCAGTTCGTTCAATTTCGGCGCTTACTAGAAACCTTCGGCTTTGGCCAAAACTTTAGCCCATTTTGGCGTGAGCCGAAGATGTGGCAGAAGGTGTTTTTTTTTGGAAGGTGGCCGATGCAGTATCTGAAGCTTCTGTCGGATACTAGTACTACATCATTGAATTATTACACATAGAAACAAAGTACACGCGCGAAACATAATCCAATCAATTGGAGCCATGATGGCTCCAAATGACCGCCGCGCTGTCAGTGTACTGACTGGCGTTTTAGTGAATGGAGCTCTCAGAAAAATAATAAATATGACGGTTTGTGCTGTAAAATTGTGTCATAATTCATCAGGGAAGAAAGATTGGAATTCTGTTGTAATATTCCACTAATAAGCCACTAATTTTATTGCGTAATTCATCTAAAATAACAAAATTCAAAAATAAAAATACTTCACTCAGATTTCGAGCAAAGTGTTGCCAGCTGTTTGTGTGCGAATTTGTGTTGTTTTACGTAATTGATACTGATTTTGTTAGAGTAGGAAGTAGAGTAAGTAATTGAGTCCGATAAGTTGTTTCTTTTACTTATAGCTATTATAACTGACTAGCTGTCCCCCGCGGTTTCACCCGCGTTCGTGGGATAAGTAGCCTATAATACTCGGGATAATGTAGCTTCATATTAGTTAAATAATTTCGAATCAGACTGGTAGTTTTACATAGTAGTCGTTTTACAGGTAGTTTTTTTTTACAGAGATTGACCCGTTTAAACAAACAAACAAAAAACTCTTTCGGTTTATTGTATTATAAATATTAATATTATATTAGTATAGATTCAGTTAGATATTATAAGAATGTATAGCTATTCGTCTTTTATACGATAATGATAATTAAATACCTACATACTTCTTAATCTTCTTTTTCATACAACCTATCATATATGAAACCTATGATTACCAACAATACCTACTTGTACAAATTGTACGATTGTTCATAGCTTTGCACATTGTCTTGGTTTACTATGTTAAAATACCCGACATAAGTACTATGAAACATAACCATTAAACTAGTAATAAATAAATAACAGGCCTGTGTCTATGATAAATTATCTAAGACGCAGAACATTTTAAACTATTTAAATAATTTTATGAATACTTACTTCCAATTTCATTCACTAGTATCGGAAGGTTAATTTTACCGAAAAATTTCGTTTATCTTGCAACATTACTCGTGCGCTTGTGTGCGTGTCAGCGAGTGTAATTATATGGTACTCACGCACACATTGGTTGTCAAGTGGCCTACGAGTCGCGAGGATTTTTGTTCGACACTTCGCTTCTAAGCGTAATAATTCAATGTACTACATCCAAAATCTTTTAACAAACATTAAATCTACTTCGATGTGGTTTGCTACAATGTATAAAATAACGATGTAATATATGGAGTACTGTTGTCATCTATGGGCGGGAGCACCTGGATACCAGCTTGGGCCTCTAGACTCGGTTCAGCGACGTGCCATCAGAATTGTTGACGATCCCAAGCTTACAAGTGGTTTAGAGCCCCTTAGTCTGAGGAGAGACTTTGCCTCCTTATGTGTGTTCTACCGCTTGTATAACGGAGAGTGTTCTAAAGAATTGTTCGACTTGATGCCCACAGCTACTTTCCACCATCGCAACTCTCGCCATCGACGGGGAGTCCATCCTCACATATTGAAACCAGAATTGTTTCGAACTGTGCGGGCTCAAAGGAGTTTTCTTCCGCGGACGCTCAGATTGTGGAATGAGCTCCCCGCCGTGGTTTTCCCATTGGAGTACAGCATGGGGTTCTTCAAAAAGGGTGTGAAGAGATTTCTTCAGGGTCGGCAACGCGCGAGTGATGCCCCTGGTGTTGCAAGCGTTCATAGGCTACGGTAACTGCTTACCATCAGGCGGGCCGTATGCTTGTTTGCCAACTTAGTGGTATAAAAAAAAAAAAAAAATGTAGTGTTTTGTAAGAATTCCACAGTGAAAGATAATTTTCACTGTTTTCACTCCTAGAGGAGTCTTTAAATAATAAACACAATAAACAAATGCATACTTAAAATGTTAGATATCTTTCGATACAACCATTATATGATGCTAGAATGTCACTGAAATAGTAAGGCGCCGATCCCACTGAAAAGAGTTCTAGGGTTCCGAGTTCCGAGTTCTGCATTCAGCGTTGATTGTAAGCTATGTGGCGCCTTTGAAAGTAAAAAATGTGTATGATGTGTGATCAATGGCGAATATTGCAGAACTCTAGAACTCTAGACTGCTTGCTGTGTGCACAATAGTCAACACGGAATGCAGAACTCAGAACGCGGAACTCTAGAATTCTTCTCTGTGGGATTGGTGCCTTACATGTTTGTAAATGAAATAAACACATTTCGTTAATTTCATTTACATAACATATTACGAAACTTCATACACAAAGCTGTCAAATTATATGCAGCTCATTAAATGACAGAAAGAGGAAAAGTCGATTAAATGGCCATATTACGATTTACATGCAACATGGCGATATTTGCCCCAAGTCTATCTGTCGTTGGTAAACAAGTCATTTATCTATTGGTCCAAATATTCATTTTAGTACGGTAAGTGCTCTCTCGCATATTTCTCTCGGGTGTCTTAAAATTAATAAACAAAAATACAATTATGATACCTAGATTAAGGCTAGAGAGTTAATAAATCTTTATCGAAAATTCCGTTCGATTTTATAATAAAAAACCCCAGATGAAGGAACTAAAATGTCTTATATTAAATTTAAAGGTTAAATAGTACAGAGGTTAATAAACAAAGCCATAAGGTGACTCATTTACTTGGAAGACAACCACGAAACTGGAAGCGGGACCGGTTTGAATACCTTCAATGGCTCAACTTCGAGTCACCATATTCTAAGAGGAAACAGTCATATAAAATATTATTTTAAAGATATATAAATAGCAGCTGGGAAGGACGAAATTATGTTGGTTAATGTATGCACATATTTGTGATATTTATGTAATCGTTTGATATTACACGGCTTTAGATGCGGATAATCCCAAAGAAGAATGATAGAGAAAACCTAAAAGTGTAAATTTTGGCTGCAACATAATTCGTAGAATGCTGAACAGCCCCCCTAGACAAAGTACTTTTCTATGCGTTTGCACGAATAGAAACGCCAGAAAATGTATGAGATTGACAGTTGGTTACGCTAGGATCTAGCGAATCGTTATGTCAATCTCATACATTTTGTAGCGTTTCTATTCGCGCAAACGCTACGAAAAGTACGTTGTCTAGGGGTACAGAAAACAATGAGTCAGAGTACCTACCATAGTATGACTTCAAATACCTAGCAGTTAATTTCACAATTCACCACTAGATGGCGCTGCGCTGTTTACGTGGAATTTCTACATCGCGATGTTAAGAGTCTCCGCCGTTTTGTCACCCTCCGCGCTTTACTCCGAAACGACAAGACCTTACTTCATAGGATCATTTCTATAGTAAGCTCTTCCTGAGACTTTCACACTATGTGAGTCCCCAACAGCCACGTTGATGAGATGTGGCGCGGCACCCTGAGCGTGAGAGTGGCAATGGTGGTCCATCATTAGCCATCGATGATCGTTCGCTCCCCTTCACGGGGGAGAGTGGGGTGCTGTCGCTATCTGAGTGGTTGTTTTTTAAACCTATATAAAAATTATCTGTGAGCTCAGCTAAAAATAACATTTGATTGTTTCGGGAAGGAAACTGACTGACTGACTAATAGTTAACATTATTATAATTTATGAAGATTGTGATTGTGAAATTACAATGACAATAATTCTCATTGCCGGTTTTTATATTCGATCTTTATTGTAGATTGCACAGTAGATTGATATTGTTAACCGACTTTAAAAAAGGTTTGAAGTTCTATGTTCAAAAAAGGTTGAAGTTCTATGTTAGATGCGTGTTTTTTTAAATTCATTGATGACAAACAAACATCAACATTTTTCTAACAAATATCAATCGCAAAATTATGAAAAGTATTATAGAAACTGGCAGTAAGATAAGCAAAAATAAATCAATGTCTTTTGTTTGGACTGTCCTAACCAAAAAGCCTTGATCGACTTTACTTCGAAATTAATAACTGTGAGATTGTCGTTTAACTAAATATCAAGTTTAGAAATCGCGCCTGCGGTTTGAGCTGTACGTGGGTCTGTTAATCAGTGACGCCTACATTATAAAAGGTATCTGTGTGTAATACTTATAGATGTGAAAAACTCTATGTGTTACTTTATATTTCAGATGGGGACATGTCAATGTGTGGTTTCCAAGGTTCGTCTACGATAAACATTCAGTTGGACGCGGCCAACAGCCACTATCGTTGCGGGCATCTTGCCATGACCTACACGGGGCTGTGCATGCTGCTGACACTGGGAGATGACCTCTCTAGGATTAATAGGAAGGCTTTAGTTGAAGGTACCACTATACTATTCAAGATTTTATGATATAGGTCAGATTTAGTAGTAGTATGTACAATGTAGATGTTGCAGTGAGAAAGAAATGGCCGAGTTTTATCATAATTTAGATTGGATCTATTCCCTGGAATCAAATTAAAATAACATTTCCAATTTTTGGAATTGTAAGGTCCGGGTTGAATCCTACAATGTGTTTGAGCTTTCAGTTCAGAATAAAACATCTTGAGGAAACCATAGCACGGTGGCAGTTTGTAGTACCGGCCTGGGCCAGTAGACAAGATGGTTGTCGACAATCGTTATCGTTAGTAAACGATCAACCTTCGTATGGGATCAAGGGCGGATCCATCCCCTGGAGCTCGGCCGTTTCAGTGAATCTGCGGGTAACAGCTATAGTATTGTGTATTTTGAAACCCATCCAAGCTGGATATAAGCGTGTGACCCCCCTTTACCTGAAGGCTGGCTCCGCCCTTGTGTGGGATTGACATTTCAAATCGAGATATCTCGTGATTTTTAACAATCTCTTATATCAATCCCATACAAAGGTTGATTGTTTACTAACGATAACGATTGTCGATAACTATCTTGTCTAGGGGGGCTGGGTGGCTACCACCCTCAAGTTGAAAAGCGATTGTTTCTACGCGAGTAGTAGAAATAATCGGTGCGCGCTTCCGCGAACCGCGAACATACCTGATGCGCTGCAGAAGTGACAACATAAAACTCTTACGTGGTGCAAATATTACTAACGAGAAAGTAACAATTTTGTCATTGTTTCAGGGGTAAAAGCATTACAAACAGTGGACGGTAACTTCGCGGCTACACTCTCAGGTTGTGAGTCCGACATGCGGTTCGTATATTGCGCAGCCTGCATCAGCTACATCCTCGACGACTGGTCAGGGTTCAACATTGAGAGAGCCACAGATTATATCATTAAATCTATAGTGAGTATGATTAATTATAATAGAGTAGGCGTGATTTGATCTGGTAAGTATATTTATTAGCTTTGTTTTAATCTCATCTAAAGCTGGTTACACACGACTTTGCTTCCGTATGAATATTATATGTACTTAAATATACGTGTGCGAGCATGTGTACGAACACTATAGATAACGTTGTGTATTATTACTATATTACCTACAGATTAAGTGTTTCTTTCATTTAGTTATCAAAATACACACAATTAACAACAAATGAACGAAATGAAACTGGAATATCACTTTGGCCCTGATTCTGTTGTTTACAACTAAACTAATTTTAATCTCACTATGTCTCTTTCTAACAAAGAACATAAGAAAAGGATGTAAGAAATTTAGTCCTGTCAAATTAATCCCATACTTGTTTTCAATATTTTAGTCGCCATCTATCGCGGTTACGTCTAAATACCCGCAAATAAAGACTGCAAAGACTAATTTGACAGCTTTAAATATGTCCAATCCTTTTTCAATAATGTTTGTAAGAAAGACATGTGATGTGACTAAAATTAGTTTAGTGCGATTTACAACAGAATCGGCACCATTGTTTCGTGAACTCATAGACGGCCATGTAAATAATGCTTTTTATTGAATCACCCAATTAATATTTTACACAAATAAGGTTTAGCAGTAGTGGTTGCTGAAATATACCGCTGTGACAGACAGACGGAGTGGCACCAAGGGTTCATATTTAGGGTTCTGTATCCAAAGGGTGCCAAAGGGACCCTATTACTAAGCTTCCGCTGTCCGTCCGTCCGTTTCAGTGGGCTATATATCTCATGATACACCGTAATGTGTATTTCTATTTAAAGCAGTAATATAACAAGAAAATGAAACAAAATTAAAAATTAAAGCGGCCCACGTCTTCAAGAAACATCACTACGGAACCCTGCGTGCGAGTCCGACTCACATTTACCTTTTTGGTTCGGAACCCTAAAAATCTAATTATTTGATTGATTCTGACGGGCCAGTTGGCGCAGTTGGTTAACACTCCACCTATCGGGCCGCAGGTCGTGGGTTCGATTTCCGCACAGGACATGTATTTGTGTGCATGAACATGTCTGTATGTCCTGAGTCTGGGTGTAATTATGTATATTAAGTATGTATTTACAAACAAAACGTAGTATATGTATTATATCAGTTATCTGGTTGCCATAGTACAAGCTCTGCTTAGTTTGGGATCAGATGACCGTGTGTGAGGAATGTCCCAGGATATTTATTATTTATTTATTTGGAAATGTTGCAATCACCATTATTATTTCAGGGCTACGACTACGGAATAGCTCAGTGTCCGGAATTAGAATCACACGGAGGCACCACCTTCTGTGCTCTAGCCACCCTCAGTCTAACAAACCAACTGGACAAGCTTAGCGAATGTCAAACCGAAGGCCTCAAGAGATGGCTATTATTCAGACAAGTGGACGGCTATCAAGGCAGGCCGAACAAACCGGTCGACACATGCTACAGTTTCTGGGTAGGTGCATCATTGAAAATTCTAGATTCATTAAAATATACGAACTATGGTGGCAATAGGAAGTACGTGTATGAAACGCAGGATTGTGTTGTAGGTGGGTTCTCAAAATGGCCTGATACATGTACGGATCCAATGCATACTTATCTAGGCTTAGCTGGTCTGAGTTTAATAGGTGAGAATGGTTTATTAGAAATTGTACCAACGTTGAATATAACTAGGAGAGCCCACGATCATCTAATACGTTTGCATCAACAGTGGTCCAGCGAATCATAGCTTTGTTGTAATAGTTTTGTACCTCGCATTTTATATACGCCATCGTGGACAAGGTTTTTTCTAGTTGCAATTATGATATGAATTTTGATATTATAAACGGTCTTTGTTATATTATTACAATTTTAATGCATAGCCAACTGAATTATTCAGCAATTATTATAAAAATGTAATGGAGAAATCTTTAAGAAAACTGTAAAAGATAAAATTGCACTGGTATTTCTTTATTAATCAAAAATATATGTTAAAAGAGGCTATCAATTAGTTGTATATTCAAAAAGCACGCAATTTTGTTAAATATACATTTTGCAGCTAGAAAATGTTTGTTTGTACGTAAAACTAAAGAATTTAAAGTTACCTACCGATATATGCTAACGAAATATTGTTTTATACTGATATAGTTAGGATACAAAATATTGGCCCTGATTCTGTTGTTTACAACTTAACTCATTTTAGTCTCACTATGTCTCTTTCTAATAAAGAACAAGAAAAGGATGTAAGAAATTTAGTCCTGTCAAATTAGTCCAATGCTTGTTTTCAATATTTTAGTCGCCATCTATCGCGGTTATGTCTAAATACCCGCAAATGAAGACGGCAAAGACTAATTTCACAGCTTTAAATATGTTCTATCCTTTTTCAATAATGTTCGCAAGAAAGAGATGCGATGTGACTAAAATTTGTTTAGTGCGATTTACAACAGAATCGGCACCATTGTTATGCTAAAGTTTTAATGTTGCATAATTTTTATCAAAGGTTGGTTTTACCTCTTTAAATAATCGAGTGATAAACAAGTTGAACAAAAATAATAATTTTATCGTGTATTATAAACAACCGGCCAAGAGGAACATAGTGATTTTATTTCATAGAAAAATATGCTCAGTGATAGTGTTGAAGCCAACCTTTCATTATAATTTGTTAGTACTTAAAATAGTGTTTATGAATAAATAGGTGCTAATTTAGGTATGAATTACCTAACGACGTCAACGCGACAACGATTTTAAATAAAAATAATACTTTATGGCGTTTTAGTACAAGTAACTCGCATCGTGCCATACAATTACGTAATTTTAATGGCGTAAGTAGTTAGGCGTTTATCAAATTATTGCACAAATAAAATATTTAAGGCATTTATTATACGTGACTCGAGGCTTGGCTACATTTTAATCTGAATCTGCATCATCATCATCATCATCATCATCATCCTATAATGTCCCACTGCTGAGCACAGGCCTCCTTTCACAAATGAAGGTGAAAGGGAGTGGGCAATACTCCACCACGCGTGCCCACTGCGGATCGGTGGAGGTAGGCTAGTGGTCAATCTACTGTTGGAATTTTTCAAGCCGCCTAGCAGGCATCCAACTAGCTTAACGACTATCACAGTTAAGTGATAACCGGGACCAACGGCTTTACGTGCCTTCCGAAGCACGGAAACGCTCGATTTGAAATACCACTAGGCGGTCACCCATCCAGGTACCGACCACGACAGGCGTAGCTTAACTTTGCCGATCGATTAAGAACCTGCATACCTACCTATATTTTTTTTGCGAGATTGAAATTGAATGGATATTAATGTTTTGGCCTAATAATAATTAAAAAAATTGAGATTTTTTGGTCAAAAGCGATATTTAATCCCATTACTATAATGACTGGAATATTTAGCTTTTAAAATTTCTGAATTGCTTCAGATTTTTAAAAGCAGAATACAAAAGGTCGTTTTTTTCTTTATAATAAAATGTAATGAAGTTTGAACAAAAATATGCAGTCCACTAGGTTGCATAAAGCCATAAACGCGACCAATTAACGCTAATGACCGATATTATTTAGTTATTTTAAGAAAAGTCCAGTCTATTTAGTTGTATTATTGTTTTTATGCAATTTGTGGACTGATTATGATATTTGTTGATCTGTTCTAAGAGACATCGGTGCTGATTCTGTTGTTTACAACTAAACTAATCTAGTCAAAAAGGCTCTTTCTAACAAAGATCATAGGAAAAGGATGTAAGAAATTTAGTCCTGTCAAATAAGTCCAAACACTTGTTTTCAACATAAATTAAGTCGCCATCGAAATTGGGCACGTCTATTTACCCGCAAATGAAAACGGCAAGACTAATTTGACAGCTTTAAATAGTTTCTATTCTTTTTTCAATCATGTTTGTAAGAAAGAGATGTGATGTGATTAAAATTAGTTTAGAGCGATTGATAACAGAATCGGCACCAATGTTTTGTTTGTAATTTATTTGAATGAAATGTTTCAAACATTATGGTTTTAATACAGTCCATTATATAGTTCATAAGCAGTATAACAACTCCATATTACAACGCCAATTCACGCTGAAGACACAAGGAAGATCTTCGCAACACCCGAATTTAGTGTTTAAAAAGAACATAAAAAAAACAAGTTGTGATACTGCTTTAGCTATAGCACGTACTGTAGTTTAAAATTTCGTTTACACCTCATATTAAATTTTCCATGCAAATGTGTTCGTAAATTATTAAGTACATATGCCGCAAATAATAAAAATAATAGTTTTGTTTAGTTTATTAAGTTGTATGTATTTTAAATGTTTAAAGGCATTAAACGCTATATAACGTGAATAAATGTTTCAATTTTCACGATATATTGACAGTCATATCATTGTCAATTAATGGTTATATATCTTGAACATTAAGGCTGCGCCTCCACCAGAGCTGTGCGGAGCGAGGTTTTTGTACATACAAAACAAGAGCGAAGAAGAAATGCGTGCGAGGAATCTAAGCGAGGAATGTGCGAATGAAAATGTGCGCCTTCCAGTCAGTCAATAGTGTTTGATAGAGCTCATATCCGGAGAGAGTCCGCTATATATCCTCGCACCGCTCATTTGTACACATTATTACACATACGCTAGGTAATTGAAGTGATTCAATTGGTGCTTAATAACAAATTCCTCGCAACGCAGCTTAGCACGTCTCTGGTGGATATTCAACCTTACTCATATTAATCTGAAACACTGTTTTAAGTTGTCACACAAATAATGTCACATTTTTTAAAATAACAGTAAGGTGATTAACGTGACAATTTAATCAGTATATTCAGTAAACAGAGGTTTTATGAGACATTTAATATTTTAGATTAATTGAGTTTATGATTCAGGTTGTTGTGGAACATGAGTTTAGAATCTGCTTGCCTTGCACTTTTGTATACTATGTAATAACAGTGTAAATAAATTGTATGAAAAATTGTTTAATGAATGTTTTCATTCATTTGTATTATCATTTTACGGTATTATTTTATTGATATTAAATTTGGGATTACATACTATCTTTAAATACTGACTTTTAATTGCTTTTAGAAACCAACGGCATTGCCTGTATTTATTTATCTATATACAGGGTATTGTTTTGGTCGGCGACAAGCGACCCAGGAGCGGTAGTACAAAAAATATATTCCCTAAAAATGGACTTAATTCCATGAAATACTGTAAATGCGTTGAGAAATACCTCATTCAATTTGAAATAAAATTACCGCAAAGTATGGTTACTCGGCACATGCACGGACTAGAGCTAGGCCCAAGCCACCATCGGCCCACCCCTTTACTCCCTCGCACTCCCGTTGAGTATTATGTCTACACTTTAGCTTATTACATGATTTTCAAATTTTTTATTTTTTTATTTTTATTATTAAAAAAAAATTAAGTATTTTTTTTATATTTTTTTTAGCACCAGTATCATTTGTATTATCGACCCTGAGTCGCTCGTCGCTGACCAAAACAACGACCTGTATATAACCAAACCTATGTATAAAAGCAACAAAAAAGAAAGGATTTTTTTAAATTCTATCCTTAAAATAGGAGGGGAGCTAGTCTACCGACTGATATATTTTTAATTTGAAGAGTAAAGTCATCCTGCCCTGTTCCCAATCACTTGGGGTCGGTGCAATATGTACGCTTCTTCCATTCGACTCTTCTGTTCGTCATACTAGCATCCACTCCTTTCTTACCCATATCATCTTTCAACACTATCCATCCACCTCTTTTTCTTCCTCTTCTCGTATATCCATCCACTTTCATAACTCTTAGTCACGTGGCCTTCATTCCTCCCCTATTTTCCCCCAAAATACCCCCAATTAGGTACTTTTCTTTCTAAAACAAATACAAATAGGTTTGGAAAAAAATTCAAATATAGTCAGGTAGCCCAAAAAATATATTAAAAGTGTAACCTTGACCTTGCTGAGTTTCTTGCCTGTTCTTCTCAGTTGCAGGCTGACTTACGAACTAGTGGTAACTTCAGTAGATAGCTTTAACCCTTCATACATGGGCCTAAATTGAATAAAAGGCTTTGACCTTAAAAACCTGCTCGTCGATATTGGCCGATACCGTATTTTCTGTCGTCTGTCCGTAAACTCGCGGCGTAAAATTAGTTTCGATTATACTTAGCTGACGTGATTATGTTATATGTATGATTACAAAGAGGTCAATCAAAGAATCCAACTCGGCTGGGCAGCGTTCGGGAAGTTACGGCATATCTTCACGTCCAGAATACCTAAGAGTCTGAAGACAAAGACAAAGGTCTTCAATCAGTGCGTGTTTCCAGTGATGACATACGGGACAGAGATGTGGTCTTTTACTGCTGGCCACATAAATAAGCTCAGAGTCACTCAGCGAGCTATGGAACTTCTCTATGAGACAGGGCCCGAAACGAGGACAATTCGTAGGGAAACAAAAATTACCGATATAGCTCGTAGTAAGTAGTGTAGTAGTAGTGAAATGGGCAGGCCACATCGCTCGAAGAACCGATAACCAATGGGAAAGAAAGGTTCTCGAGTGGCGACCGTACACGTAGGTACTGGAAAGCGCCGTGCGGGACGACCTCCCACAAGATGGACCGAAGAGGTCAGAGTCGCTGGGCTCCGTCGGCGTCGGATGCAAGCGACCCAAAACCGTTCGAATTGGAAGTTTATGGGACAGGCCTATGTTCAGCAGTGGATATCCTTAGGCTGATATGATGATTATGATGATGACGTGATTATGGGCATCGAACGCCGCCGCCCTGTGGTGAAGTTCGTGGGTTCGAATCCAACAATAAGTTTCTAATTGCAACAGAATGGGTATTTTGGCTGAAAATAAAAACTATAAGTAGGTACTAGATACTTACCAATGAAAGAGAATTTGTCCATGTTGTGGTTCTGTAGTTTTTGTACATTCTTGAAACCGAAAATGTTATTTCAATGCGGCCTCCGAGAGAATGCGTTTATGTCATCTTTAAAGGTAATATTGGCCAAATCACGGAAACGGCTTATCTGATTATGAGAGGACTTTCAAATTTATGCCTAAAAAAATAGTTTCCTTAACTTTAATAAACCTCGTGAGAGTCGCATCGCAATATGATTAGCAGTTTTATAGAGAATAACCCAATAGCATTAGCTCAGCGGCCCCACTCCTATCTATTGTCATTTAGGGATTTTGTACCTATTACTTACTTATTTATTAGAGGCGTAAATAAGTGGATACGCAACAAAATTTAAACTCAATCACTGATGTACACGTTAATTGTTATCGAAGGAAACATGGGTCGTGAAACTGTCAACGAAATGTCAGGGGATTGAAATCTGACCCTACGTTTGAGTATTTGCGCGCTAAAATGTTCTTACTTCCATTAATTAAACAAGAAAATAGATCGCCTAGATAAAGGACTATAAATCTAAATGATGAATAGGTAGGCTCACGCGGTGGATCAGAATTGTAAATTGCTTATTTGTGCGTAGGTATTTGCGGCGGGTTAGATGAAATCTCCACAGATAAAATGCTCCCTAATGTTTTCAGTCGGCATTCGGCGTCGGCGACCGACTTGTATCGGAGCTTTGAGTGATTAATTAGCCATTGTGGAATACGAAACGGAACGGTGAACAACAGCTACATAGGATTGGCAGATGTTCTTCAAACACTATGCCAGACGAGAACAATTATTGTTTAATTTATATAAATATACTTGTTTGGTGAAATATGGACGTAAAAATCACACGGTAATCATGTGGAACTGTCTTTATTCATTGTGTAAATGTAAACAATATATAACTTTGATATGACTTCACAGTGCACAGATTCAAATTTCATGCTACCTTCTAAATTCAAATTTCATGTTACCTTCCAACTTCAACAAAACACTGGGGCGTAGAATTGGGAGAACTAAAGCGATATAGTAGTACCTAACGACACCTTCATTCTCTATTCCTTCGTTTGGCGTCGTTCTGTTAAACCTTGGAAGCGCAACTGGGCGGGCGAGATAGTGCACTACTCACTAATACTTCACTAAGTCTAGTCTACTGGCTGCTTGAGCTCGCCTTTAATGTGTAGGTATCTGAAACCTCAGCGCTTTGAGTAATGAGCGGCGTTTCGTAATGGCGCATGTAATGAGAATTTTTGTGCTTAGACTTATCTACCTTAATTTTTTATTATAAGACTTCAGTGGTTTTTATGCTCGTATTGAAAAAGCTTTTCATGCGTAGTATAAATGGCGTATTACGTTGCCTAAAACTAATTAAAATGTTGGTGTGAAAAACCAAGGTTTCTATTTGAAATATAGGTACCTAAAGTTTATACTATTATTTATTCTGTTCCTAAAGGTTACTTTCGACGGTTAATAAATTCAGCAATGTGGGTTTTAAAACATCTCACAATATTTTTTCAGCTAACATTTATTTGTTTTATTTATTTATTTAAAATACTGTAACAACACTACAATAACCACACAACGTAAACCTCAAGGGTAAATCGGTAACTATTTAGTGTAATAACATAATTGGATACGTAAAAGCTCCCTATGAGCTTAGTTACTGCAGTTAGTAATTTTACATATATAGTGGGTAGGTACATAAATTTATTTTGTATCTACTGATATACTACTAATACCGTACACAAGGTACAGGTGTCGCACTCTCACATAATGCACTTGCATTTACCTAGTCGTCATGCCATTCACGTCATGAATGCAGGCAATTTCACGCTCTCTAATGTGATAGATCGACGTCGCAAGGCGTCAGTGGTACGCCTGACGCGAGCCAGTATGTTAATTCCCTTAAGTTCCCGCAACTCGATTCCTCAAGACGGAATTAGACGTCATTGTCTGTAATTACAAGCGTCACGCTAATCGCCCCATTTTCCCTCAACAAGTTAATTGTGAATTATTTACTGTCATGTACGTAAGATATTATAATTACATGGGAGACTAAATAAGCTTGTTCAGGGAGACAAATTGTAGGAAAAATCTCCGAAGAATCCTAACTTACACTAAAAAAAAAGGTTCTACAAAACTAGTTATGTAAGTTGGCGTTTTGTTGTCGGGAAACTAACTTTAGTTACGAATTTAGTAATTAACTAAAACTAGTTTTGTTACTGGTAATTTTTAGTTCGCAAATCACTCTGTTTAGGTTATTGGTCGTCAAATTTTGTGTTATTGTTAAATAAAAAAATATTTCAGTTTAACTTATCTACGCAGCAACGATATCAGTAGAAATAATCTAGCGGCAACATAGGAGTATATGATGGCCGAACGGAGTCGGTAAACAAGCATGCGGCACGCCTGATGGTAAGCGGTTACCGTCGCCGTGGGCGCTTGCAATATGCTTGCAACAGCTGCAACACACGAAGCACTACTCCAGGGTTGGATTTCGTAGTATAATTATACTATTTGTATCATTATTTTATGATGTGTGTTATGTAGTATCGTAATGCCAGGATACTACGCGAAAATACTATAATTTTACCTTCAAGTCAATTGACTACTGTTATTGGTTGAAATAAATAAAAAAATATCAATTTAATTACGAATTAATGTTGTAATAGTTGTTGTCGTTGTAGTAAATCGCTCAATTGATACTTTCATGCGATGTTGTGAAAGAAAGTAGGTAAATATATTGTGTATTGAATTTATTACATCTGACGATTGTGGCGACATGCTATGTCGTGTCGGCATGATTGACGAATTGGCTGAGAAAGACATCTACTTGCCTAAATTTGGTTAATTTGTACAATGACAATAAAACTAAAATTTTCTTACTTTTTTTCAATTAATAACAAAATGGACGAAAATGAAACGTAGTATTATTTTTGACAATTAGTATTTCTGAGGGTCTGAATCCTCCTCCCCAGTCAGCTCTGGCGACGGTGCCCCTAGGCACATTATAAGAAAAATGTCTTGTGTCTTATCTATCAGACATGTCTTATAAGACATTCAGTCGCTCTGGTGGTTATATGAGACCGTGCATATTACAAGAAATGTCTGATCAGACACGCCCATACATTTTATGTCTTGTGTCTGATAAGACAAGAGAAATTTTCTTATAATGTGCAAAGGCGCTTATTCACGCGCAGGAACACAACATAAAGTTATTTGGCTGCTTTATTCTGGAAGGTACTCCCCCAGTCGAACTGCTCTTTGAGCGAATAAACGCTATGCTCTAAGCTATCTGATGAAATGATTATGCTATTCTTAAATCATAGACTGCCTATAAACGAACTACCTACTAGGTTCAAGAATGTTTTAAGCGATCGAAGCAGCAGTGAAAAATAAGTTTTAAACTTTTTATCTAAATTCAAATTATAAACAGAACAAGCGGGTGCGTGCTCTATCGACTCTTCTGAAAATTGCTTTTGTTACTCGCGCCTATCCCGAATTATTACAATTTGAATCTGTAAAAGTTGTATATAATATATATTTATAATCATATTTTATTGGTTCTTATTTGACCGTAATATGAATTGTTTTATCTTTTCCAATACAATAAAAGTGGTACCATTAACTGTTATTTGTTTGCTTCTGTAGGTACCATCGAGCTGCTTTCTCTGCGTAAAGATATCTGAAGGGAATTCAATAACATTTCACATATTTGCTTCATACAAATCAACTAAAGGAATGTGATTAATATCTTATGTATATATTACTACAAATATTGACATTATGCTTCATTTATACTTATAGATTACAAAGCCTAGCCAATCTAGGGATTAATCTTGTTCAGTTTAATCCCTAGATTGGTTTTCTTTTTGACGATCCAGTATATTATTTTTCAACACACTCGCTCGTAAAGTGACATTTATTGCAAAATTTTGCAATTTTTTGTTTTTCTCCTGGCAAGTGTGAAAAACGTCGTATGACACGCGTGTGCTTTGATTATTACACTCTCGGCCCACTTATCGCGCTCGCCTAATACAGCCTGGAGTGACTTTGCACACATGTATCATAATGTACTATAGCGGCAAAGAAACAAACATTTCTTCTCAGATTAATTATTATTTATGTAACGTATCTTAGACCGGAAAAATCCTTATCTGAACTAGAAGCTTTGTCGAGAATGGGTAGACGTGTAAATACATACCTAATATATTATTATATGTAGTTGTATATAATAAGATATTTATAAATAGATACCTATAACACATCACAGTTGGGTGTTAATAATTAACACTTAACGCGTCAAAACATTAATTAGTAATGAATACTCAATACTCATAGAAGCTTACATATCAATCGAGTAGGTACCCGATTGTTTCGAATTTCGAAACGATATAGTTTTCGTTTTATTTATGGCTTTATCCTAAGCTCATAACTCGACCAAAAGGTGATGTACGGTGACGGGTAGTCTATAAAACTACTGCTATATTGCTTTCAACTCTTCAGGCTAACCTGAAGGGATTAAGACGGGAGTTGGGCTGCGATTATTCCATACAAATGCATTCCCCTGTTTTCTTTTTTTTTTCATATGTTTACTGTTTATAGGCCTGTGTTTGACCGCAATCTCACCATGGTAAGTGATGATGCGGCCGAAGGTGGTAAGCACACAAAGCCTAGAAGGAGCTGGCTCTCAAGTGCAGCTGTCGGAACACACCGAAAGGTGCTTGGCGACAGATTTTCAACTTGAGGGTGGTAGCCAGCCAGACGGGTACTACAAAGTACCCTACCAACCTGCTATGGTTTCCTCACGATGTTTTCCTTCACCGAAAGCTCAAGCTCATTGTAGGATTCGAACCCGGGACCTTCGTCTCGGTATCCGACGTCACTACCACTGAGCTATCATCGCCTCATATAATCAAGTTCTGCTTTGGACACGTCCCTGTTACTTCCTTTTTATCAGCAACAAATTATTAAAGAAATTATGGCTCTCCAAAAATTACAATAAATCCCTATTTTTCTGCCATGATTAAAAGGACTACCAGACAAATTCGAAAAGATTTTAACACAAAAGAAAGTAATAGGGACCTAGATAACCCCTTACTTAAAATTTTTATGTAAAAAATAATTGAATCGGCTCAGTTTTCGAGGAGGAAAATGGGGAAAACAAAACATCGATTTCGTATTTTTTTTGTGAATAAATCGGTCTGACCTGCAGATGTCCCTATCGCACATAGCTTAGCGGCATAGCGCGACGGCAATAGTTTCTTCAAATATATATTTTTCAAATTCCTCGCAGCTAGGAACCCCTCTTAAGGTATTGTTTCATCCATCATACCTAACCATTGGCTTAAATTCAGGAAGGGACAAAATTTGCTGATAACCTAGACTCTTAAGATGAAAGATAAAACCAGAAATATTATTTCTCTAGAAATAAAATAAACTTCATTAGAAATAATAACTCAATTCCAAGGAAAAACGTAATCAACTTAAATCTGTGTAATATTCAAAGTGACTTCCTTGTTAAAAACTCTCCGTGTGGCGAATAAAAGTTTCCGGCGGTCGGTAGCGTTATCATTTCGGAAATGTTATACGTCGGGCTGAGTCGTGACTTAACCCTCTAAGTTTGGACTAAAACGGCTAACGTTTAAAGAAAGCACTCGAGTGTCATCACAGCCTCGCATTTCTTTGTCCATTTAGAATTCCGCCTTGAGAAATGGACGTTTTAGCCAGTGATAAAACGCAACTTTTGTTTAAAAGGACTTGAATGTGTTGAGAGAACCGACATTGTACTGTATTTTTGCTCGAAGTAGGCATTTCCTTTGAATACTTTCTTTTTATTTACGTAAACACGCAAAGCAAATGGAAAGTTTCATTTATGTTTTCCAAAGTTTTGTTTTTGCGAAAGGTTTGAGTAACATGAAACTAGGTAGGTTTAAATTTTCTCTCCCAAAATGTATGTCAAAATATAAAGCTAAAAGCCGGTATTTGTACAAAATACTTCCATTATGAATATTACTGTCATGAATTTTAATCTCCATAAATAAATTAATTGTTAAAAATACGTATAGTACCTAACTTATCATTGAAATACTTTCAGGTTAGCATCATTTATAGTTCCTTTTTTTTATTATAAAAACAGCATAACAATTTTTGTGGGATAATTCAGTTTTGACGACACTATTCGAATGCTGTTTGCGGGGAATATTCTATATGTAAATGTGGAAGAGCATTAAATGCTGCGTTTTGGCGGTTACCGGTGCCGCTGTGGTGCCACTGGAGTTTTAGATGCATTTTGATCAGGCTTTGAAGAAACTCACACTAGGTGTATATACGGGTTGGATACGACAATAAATTAAACCACGTAAAGTACTCATTTTCATACAAGCGAAACATGTCTCCTCGGCAAAAATGTATGAAAAGATGTAATTTTTTTTGCGATTTCGAAGTTGGTCCCATAGTTAAAGTTAATCGTATTTATGAGTACTTTACGTAGTTTCATTTATTGTCGTATTGTTGTATCCACCCCGTATAAATATGGACTTATTATTTGTACCTAAAGGATTTCACGCTTGTATTTTTTTTTCTATTTTTTATAAAACCATATAGGTTGTCTATTAAATGAGCAACTGTACTAGAGTATGTGCCATGGTGGTCCTATAGTAAAAGTTATTCTTATGAGTACTTTCATTTATTGTCGTATTGTCGTATCCACCCCGTTTATGCAAACTGCTCATGCTCCGCATAAGGTAATGTTGTTGGTAGACAAATAAAAAATATTTATTTCTTTCTTTCATAACGCTCTCTATTAACATTCTTAATCTATGTATATAACAATATATAATATAGTACTAATACCTACTTACAGTAGTACGCAACTGATATGGCTTACCGATGTACCTGCGCAGAAGATACATTTTTAAGGCGCAAGAAACGCTATTGGCCGACAGCTGCCATCATGTTAGCGCGCGCCGTGCGGAGGGGCGTGACTTGCGAGTGAGACGGAACTAACAGCTGCAGTGTATTATGAACCTTATAATAGTGATCTAAGGTTGATTGTAAGTATGAAGCATTCTTTCGTTAATCTTCGAGGCCATACTTTCTTTTCTGTGCGAACGAAGATTCACGACGCGCCATATCAGTTGGGTAATACTGTACGAAGAGGTAACTACTAGAGTTTGAGTCGAATCATAAGCAACATAAAAAGATTCAAAATCCTTCCGATAGTATTAGGTGTGACGCTCTTATATAAAAAAATATTCAATGATCGGTGTCAGGCACATGTAAACACCATATAGCAACTCTTATAAGAGCTACACAAAAGATACCTACATATTAAAATTACAAAGATAGTGTATACTTTAGTGACATGAAGCAATAAAAATGTCGAACGATTTCCTTTGAGTGACTCTGTTCTAGAAAGATATAGAGTAGGTATGTAAATGGAAGGGTTGTCAAAGCAAGGAGAGCTCTATCTATTATTGATAGGTTGAACATACCTTCACAGTAAGAACTAGACGTATAAAATCGATTGTCGAGAACAGAAAAAAATAAAGGTACCTACGTGAAATAGGTGAGATGTATGATACACCGTTGAAAAGCTTGACGCACAGATATGTTTCGATATTCTCTTTTATTGCTAACTGTACATTTTAGTCTGTTATTAAATTCAGTTATTCATGAGTAGAAGTTCAATCAATACCTATAATTTCTGAAATGATTGTAAAGCACTTTCAGATATTTTGTGTATGCTAATTATAATTTGAATCCTTGAATAAATGAAAAGAAAATTACGTTGATGGGGAAAATAAACTTAGGGGAAATGGAGGAACAAAAAAACATTTTTATATAACCTGAAAATTAATAACACTGTTTGTGTTCGCCGGAAACAGACTAGTTCTAGATGAAAAGAGTTGACGAAGAAAAGTGACATAACTCACAATAAGAGAATAGCATAGCTATAATACAGAAAGTCAAACGCAACGTCACTGTGTCACGGGATTGCTTGAAAAGCCCGAGGGGAGAGCGCTCCGGCGGCACTTTTTCAGGACACGAAAAATGCATTTGTGATTCCGTCATAAACGTTTCTTAGCGCGGCTTATAAACGTAAACGTGTACGTGTCGCCCGTACGTAGTGGTCGATTCACTACACCACACCGCACCACAACGCCTCTGAATACAAAGCTTGCGCTTACGTGTGTGGACGTTCCTTTTAATTAACTGAAACACTATCGCATGTATTACCTTTAACGATGTGCTAGTATTTCGTTTGATGAATTTAGTTTTACTTTTTTCTCAGCTGATTTATTTTCGTTATAAATTGTTTTACTTCGCAACGAAATCTTCGTTTATATTTAGTTGGGGATTTAAATGTTTTTTTGGCAATTATAGAGTTAAGGTCGTTCATCACGTCACTTTGGTGGCAAGTTTTTGGTGAGACGGAGTGGTGCTGTTGTGCGGAGTGAGTGACGACCTTTACTTTTTAATGTTTATGCGAAGATTTTTTTTAGGTACTATTTAAATTTTTACGTTTTGATAAAACTTTGAAACTACGAACTTAATAAATCCAGTTTAACTAAATAAAGTATTTAGGGTTCTATGTTTTGACCCCAATAAATATCTAAAGGGAACTTATTGGTATTAGCTACAGCGTGGATTAGTTTTGGACGAACGAGTGACCCTGTATCTTAAAGGCTGGGTTAATGGGACCAAACCGGAACAAACGATGGCCATTCGTCTTTGTACGAAGAGGCTTCACCGCTACGGTAAATAGGTAAGGTTTTTACCCGAAACCGTTTTGTGTTTACTCAGCAACGGTTTAACCTATGACTTCGGTCGCTTTGAGTTTTATTTTATAGCTGTTTCCAGTTAGTTCTCTCATGTTTTGAAATGTCTTCTCGTAATGTTGTGATGCTGGCTTCGGTTGAACGTTTAAGCCACTGTCGTTTGGAAAAGAGATGTAGAAAACTAGATCGCCAGTAACCATTTGTAACAAACATTTGCTGTAAAACTAGTGTAGATTACAGATTTTATACTTTACTCTAGATCTGTGGGGCGATTACGTAACTAAGTTTCAATCATTATCGAATTGAAATCGATTCAATATAGCAGTTTTCTGATAACTTTGTTTCGTTCTGATAACTGAAAATACAAACATTAAAAATGGAACCATTTCCAATTTTGTAATATTTCTACCGATTCAGAGGTTATTTCAATCTGAATTTCATTGCAGTAACGTTACGTAATCCACGTACTGTAGTCAAAGAGCTTAAACGTTGTGTTTCATGTTGTGAATTTTCATCCAACATCGGTTGTTATTATTCGATAAGAATATGCTCACTGAATTTCATAAAAGCTGTTTATAAATAGTTAGAACTAGCAGCGAAACCCGGCGTTGCACGGGTTAAAATACATCGCATGTTTAGTGGTATAAAAAATATATAAGGATACATTTTTTAACAGATACTATTATAGATTTCTATTTTCGATTTCGATTTGGTTCTTTTAGTTAGATCAATAATAACACTCGTACACATTTTGGAACTTTACAGATCAATCCAAAAAAAAAAAATAGAACTTTCTCGAACTTTTAAATCGTTTACAATAAATTGCACTCATTTTAGAATTTTCTAGATCATTCTAGAACTTTCTCGAATATTTAAAATCGCTTATTATATTGCACTAATTTTAGAATTTTCTAGAACTTTCTCGAACATTTTAAATCGCTTATTGTACTCATTTTAGAATTTTCTCGAACATCACTCATCGATATTTCACTCATTTTGGAACTTTTTAGATCATTCTAGAAATGTCTAGAACCTTCTCGAACATTCTAAATTGCACCCATTTTGGAACTTTCCAGATCATTCGGGAAATTTCTAGAACGTTCTCGAACATCCTAACTCGATAGTAACAGTTTTGGACATTTTGGAACTTTCTAGATGAAGCCAGAAAATTTATAGAACTTTCTCAAAACATTCTATATCGATTATAATAGTTTGCATTCACTCTAGAATTTTCTAGATCATTCCAGATATTTGTTGAACTTTCTACAAAATTCCAGATCGATTATAACCGTTTTACACATTGGAACTTTCTAGACCATTCCAGAAATTTTGAGATCTTTTCAGAAGTCCTCATGCGTTAGAAAAGGACAGCAATATATGTTTTAACATTTTCGCCACCCACAACCACCCCCTTCCACCCACCGCGACCAAACTCCCTTACTACCACCTGGAGACCAAGAGGTATTTACCACCCCAACCGGAAGTTGATTGGGATTGGTGGTGATTGAGAAAACTGCGTATTTACGTACCCACAAAAGCTTTTTATATATATTATTAGATAGATTTCATTATCGCTGCGAGACAACATTTTCAAATATTATATGAATTCTGCAAAATAGTTTGTAACATTATGTATAACTAACAAATATGAGATTTTCTATTGTTGTACCCATAGAGTTAGAACATTTATAGAGTGACTACTAGAGTACATGCCGTGAGCACGGGTACGGGAAAAATACCTTGTAATGAAGTGCGCACATACCTAGTTTGATGGACTAAAATACATATAATTAATGCCAATTTCACGGTTTTTATCAAATTCAAATTCAAATTCAAAAAGCATTTATTCAATTTAGGCCCTGATAGGGCACTTGTGAACGTTAACAAATGGCTCTACACCGGTTCCAAATACAACTTGAACTGAGAAGACTCCGGCAAGAAACTCAGCAAGTCTTTTTTTTTTAAATATGTAAATAGAAGTATTACAATTACAAAATATATATAACAATAGCCTGCGAAGCGAACAATTCATTCAAATGCATTCTTGTCATCTACAAAATCAGAAACTTTATAGTACCCTTTCGTGCATAACTTTTGTTTAACTATCTTTTTGAATCTATGTATAGGTAGCTCTTGGATTTTTTGGGTACTTTATTATAGAAACGTATACATTGCCCCTTGAAAGAGTTAAGGACTTTGCTGAGCCGAGTTAAAGGTACAGCAAGTTTGTGCTTATTTCTAGTGTTCAAACTATGAGTGTCACTATTCTTAGGAAAGTTATTTAAGTTTTTCCTCACATGAATAAGATTTTCATATATGTACTGTGACGACACTGTCATTATATTAATAGATTTAAACTTGTCTCTCAAAGAATCTCTAGGCCTTATTTTATATATTGCGCGGACAGCCTTCTTCTGCAGTATAAAAATTCTATTGATTTCGGCACCACTACCCCAGAGGAGGATACCGTAAGACATCAAACTGTGAAAATAACTGAAATAAACTAATTTTGCCGTAGATTCGTCAGTGAGAGCGCGAATTTTTCTCACTGCATAAGCTGCAGAACTAAGTCTATCCACCAATTTACAAATGTGAGGGCTCCATTGTATCTTATTATCTAAAGTGATACCTAAAAATACAGTTGTTTCAACAAGATCCAGTTTTTCGCCTTTAATTACAATATTTGTGTCCGAATGTCTCACATTGGGTAGACTGAATCTGATACATTTTGTTTTTTTCTCATTTAGCAATAAATTATTAATAGTAAACCAATCAACGACTTCAGAAAGAGCATTGTTCACATCGTCAGAATTAAAATCATGTCTATTCACTTTGTAAAGAAGTGAAGTGTCATCAGCAAACAATACTATCTCATGTTTTTTTTCTACAAGATATGGTAAGTCGTTGATGTAAATGAGAAATAGAAAAGGTCCAAGGAAAGAACCTTGTGGTACACCCATAGTTACTGATGACCCAGGGGATACTTTACCATTAACATCAACCTTTTGAATTCTGTCACATAAGTAAGAAATCAAAAGATCAAGTGCAGTGTCTCTAACGCCGTAGTGATGTAATTTGCTGATCAGTATTTTATGATGGACGCAATCAAAAGCCTTGGATAAGTCACAAAAAACACCGAGGGTGTCTCGTGAATTTTCCCAGGCGTCAAAAATATGTTGAATAAGCTCAACACCAGCATCGGTTGTTGAGCGACCCCTAGTGAAACCAAATTGTTTACTGTGAAGCAGTCTATTACTATTGAAATGTACCATCAATTGATTAAGTATAATTTTCTCGAATACTTTACTGAATGTCGGTAGTATGGAAATTGGTCTAAAATTTGTGGGGTCGGATGTACTACCGGATTTAAATAAAGGCACTACTTTACTATGTTTCATAAGATCAGGAAACTCACCACAATCAATACATTTATTAAAAATAACAGCTAAATGAGGTGCAATACAATCAATTATAGAATTAATAAGTTTAACTGAAAGCCCCCATAGATCAACAGTGTTTTTCAAATTTAGAGATTTGAATGCTTTAATTATATCGCTAGAAGTAACAGTTGAGAATTTAAAGTCAACAGTACATTCTGTTACATTTTTCCTAAGTAAAGATACAGCGAGGGTGGGAGAAGAATTAAGAGACTTGGTAGTCGAAACTGGAATATTGGTGAAGAAAGTCTCAAAAGCGGCAGCAACATCGTGATCAGATTTGATTGATTTATCATTAATAATAAGTTGAAACTCATTATTACGTACTTTGAACTTTCCAGTTTCACTATTTATAATTTTCCAAGTCATCTTGATCTTATCTTGACTATTTTTAATTTTATTTCTTATATGTATTGATTTAGCCGCAGTACAAACGCATTTAAATGTTTTTGAGTAATTCCTTACATAATTTAGAAAAACAGCATCATGATTATACTGTTTTTCCCTATATAATTCATACAATTTTCGCCTACTTATATAAATTCCCACCGTCGCCCAGTCATTGAAGACCGTGTTAGATTTCCGTTTTACCGTTTTTGAAGAAAACATTGAATTATACTCATTTTTGGTTAAATTAAAAATTGAGTTATAAAGTTCATTAACATTTTTATTATCGTAAGGTACGTGTGGTAATTTATTGACAATGTTATTTCTAAATTTTTCAAGGCGACTTTCACTCATAGGAACACACTTAATATCTTTTTTTATCACTTTTTTTCTAGGCATATGAAATGAGACCAGCTGGCCACAGTGATCAGAACTTAATTTACTTATTATTGACTTTGTTACTGGCTGTAAGTTAGTAAAAATATTATCAATGCAAGTTGCTGAAGTGGCAGTGATTCTAGTTGGTTCTAAAAAAAGATTTACAAGATTGTAGCACAGAAAAAGTGATTTGAGTTTATTACATATCGCATTATCCTCCAACAAGTTTATATTAAAATCTCCACAGATTATTATATTTTTATTCATACTATTTAGTTTACACAAAGCTTCATCCATACATTTTTCAAACAAATTGAATACTGCAGTAGGGGGTCTGTATACGCTCATGACAATGAATTGCTCAAGCTCTACACATGCTATTTCTATAGTTCGCTCAATAGATAGGCTCTGAATATCTATGCGTTCCTTAAATTTCAAATTGTTTTGAATTATTATTAGTGAGTGTTATCGTTACTTTTACCGAGAACAAATGGCAAGGAATCCATATCGACATTTTGTCTGACTGTAAATCAACTATATCTGTGAATGCATCTATAATATAGATGCTTCCATATAGATTCTATATGGAAGCTGATCACTAGTGTTGCCAGGTGTCCCGATTTGCGCGGGACGTCCCGATTTTCAGGGGTCTGGTGACACGTCCCGATTAACCCTGGATCGGGACGCCAAATGTCCCGATTTTTCACCAACCTCATGAGTCATTACTATATTTGATAATTTAGACAGGAAAAACGAAAATAACTAAGCTGTTACTTCATAAAAATATTTTTGTTTTAACATTTTCTCACCAAAATCAGACTTTCATGAAAAAAACTAAAATTAATGAATATGAAAAAAAAATTTACCGATTCCCGATTTGAAACCCAAAATCCCGATTATTTTATCCTTACGTTCCGAAATTTGACACACGGGACCTGGCAACACTACTGATCACGCTTCGCACAAGGTAACGTTATTAACGCTATCACTCTATAATATTCTCTCTATGGTTGTACCTAAGGGTTATAATAAAATGTTGAATCATTATTGCAAATTACTAACATCGATATTAATCCACCCTTACGATGAAGGCCCAAGTAATGAGTTCAGTGAACCACTCAATTGCCAAGATTTTATCAAACTAATTGCTCTTGCCAGATGGTACCTTATTTCGAAGTCACAAATATATATAGAACATCAACTTTTTGTACGTTTTTGTGCTAATTCATTAAATTCTAAGATTTTATTGAACTTGCAATGTATGTATGTTTGTTCGTTCGGGTGGAATCTTGAAAGTCGAATTTCACCCACTTCCAGTGGTCGGATTGACTTGATATTTAGTGTACATTAGTATATTGGAAGACAGTGCTTGCAAAAAAAGCTTGTATTAAAAATGAAATTTAAAAAAAAAACTTATAACCATAAACATTCAAGAGGATCAATCAAAAGTTTTGGAGTCAAGATTAAAAACAGTTGAATTTGAAACCTAATAAAATAACATACGGTTAATGTTCGATTAACACGGAGACGAGCATAAGTGTAAGTGAATTATTTATAAGGAAATGAATAAGGTAAAATCACCACTAATATACACAAACAAATACGTACTACGAAATATGTTACCAATAAGCATATTAAGGTTTTGGTTGAGGTTTATATACAATATACGTACCTACTATACCATATAGTAGGTAATGATGCCATAAATACGTGTAACGGAGGTCTACCTTCACTTTACGATACAACTATACCAGGGAAGCTGAAATGGAAGTGGGTGGACTGAACACGTCATTAGGGGTAAAGAAAAATGAAGCAAAACCAAGACATAGAAAAACGGAATGAGAAATGCAGTACCGAAGGTAGACGGACTAATTAGGGAAGTTAATGGAGGAAATAAGGACACGTGAACGAGCAAAAGAAAATGTACCTTAATGACCTAGTTTTTGTTAACAATTTGGTTTAATTATGTAGGTGCATCCGTCTAGTTTCTATTGGTTCATTGAGTTATAACAATTGGTTTGCCTCATGTTACAATAGACACAAGCAATGCGCAATTTAGTGTCAGTATGTGTATAATAGGCTCCTAGATATTGGATTAGAAACTGCAGTGCAGAGATTGGGATTAAACTGATTAGAAGATAAATAATTCGAACATAAACCATTATACAATAAGCCAAATCATTTATGACATAGTTAGGTATTTATTTACCGCTGTAATGTGTAATCAAAATAGCGGACAATTGAAGGGCCAGTTGGCGTGATTGGTTAAGATTCCACTTGTCACGCCGCAGGTCGTGGGTTCAATTCCCATCCATGACGTCTGGGTGTAATTATGTATGTATTTACAAACAAAAAGTAGAGGTAGGTATCAGTTATCTGGTTTCCATAGTACAAGCTCTATTTAGTTTGGGATTAGATAACCGTGAAGAATGTCCCAGGATATATTTATATATTTATGTCCCAGGCAGGTAATTAATTTAATTTGTCGATACCCCGTCCTGTACGACCATAGATGCGTTTTTCACTGCCGTTACGGATTTGAAGTTTTTACCTTCAAAAAAGTTATCCAAAAGGAAAAGGTCTGGGATATGTATGGTGGATGAGAAAGAGTCTTCAGCTTCAACTCATTTCATTTTCAAGCACCTACCATACCGTCGTTACCGGCAGCTGTAATAGTAAAACGATTCGTGAATAAAAAGTATAATTAATTTAATTGTTTCGTATTTCTGATTATTTTTTATCATAATTGAAGCAAATATTAATAATATGCGTGAAATGTTAAAAGCTCGGTGATTGAAACCACACATTATCACTCAGGGTGTGTATCGATAGATACCTCAATCACTCTGATACCATACAATTGATATTAGTTATCGATTATCTGTTAAACATAGACAACAATGTAACATGACTATTAAATCAGTTAACAACGAGTTATCGCCATAAATCGCGTGACGGACGGGTAATGATCGGATTACTAATTATATTAATTTGAAGCACAACAAAGCTAATTATAACGGGGTGGGATTTGCACAACGCCCTGTTTACGTTGGGCTCACAGATGCCGCACCGGATACTGTTAGGGATGATACAAAAATTAAACATGTCAATTAACAACTTATATCATTCACATTTCGCCGATATTTTTATACATATTTACTTTCGATAACATTTAAGGATATATGATATTTGTTACTGTCAATCTATATTATAATGTAAAATATTACCATAATAGTATTCTCAGCTTCGTCATTGTTCCTTCCAGAAAGATTCTTAACTCTTGGGCAAAACGCATTCTCCATTTATTTGGCAAAAAAGCTTTCCGAAAGTGCTTCAAAAAGCCCAGTTCTTGAACTTATAAGAAATCCTTACTCAGCAATTAGTTAACTGAATTAGCGACACCCCTAATTGAAATCAGCAAAGCAATAAATCAGTGCCGAGATAGCATTTACACGCAACGTGATAACGATGACGTTTGCCGACGTGACAACCAACACCTCGAGAAACCTGTTTATGTTCTAAGATAATTCTTATCACAATAGGGGATTAGCCAGCCTTGCTTATTTGAAAAAGCCATGACTCAGATTTCACGTCTGTGAATGAGGTTTAGATACTCAACGCCACGTTGAGTCTGTCACGTATGCCATTTCAGAAATCGTTGCCTTTACAAAAGACGGTGCAGCTCCTAAACGTCTTTGAATGCAGTTACCTAATAGTACTTGAAATGTTCTAGGTTCTTAGGTAAATTGAATCGCAAATATTAATCCTGTCTACACGTAGAAGATGTATGATGTAACTTATCTGTTTAATATGTCATTTGAACATCGGCATCGCTTATTTTGACTATCGTTTGTTTTGATTAAAGACAATTTAATAAAAACTCGTACTTTGCGTATATGAATTTGATTAAAACACTAACAAACCATCAAGATTTCATTGTTTTAATGGTGCGTGTGCGTCCACACTACACGAACCGAGCATGAGTCGAGCCTCTATTCGTTCGTTGCTCGTAACGTCAAGTGTGACCGTACAACGAGCCTACAACACGATGCGAATCCCTGTGTTCGTCAATCGGCGACAGAAACTGTCAATTGGCGGAGCGTAGTAGAGTTTGCTACGCGTAGAGTGTAATGAAAATCTGTGGATTTTTAAATCTGAAAAATCTGTATTAGTTGTTTATGATGTTAGTGATTTGGTCATATAGTCTTATATAGTGATATAGGTACTATAAACGTCAATCAAAGACAAGATATGAGTTGATATAGAGGTGAACCTGGAACATAGACATATGATATAAGGTCTATTTTGGATTAGCAATTAGCACAGTTATTCTAAGTTAAGCTATTCTAAGTTTTGATACTTATTACCGACAGGCCCGACACGTGAAACGATTGCGATTGTATATGTAGGTATACTGTAAAATACAGAAGGTGTTAAATATACTGCAGTTTAACTGTGATCCCTGTTAATAAACAACAGGTGTTATACGAATTTGCATAACATGGGTTTAATGAGGACTAAGCGATTTAAATATTATTTATAGGTAAGGGTTTGCGTGGATCCGGGTATATTTTACAGTCGGTTTACTTCCTGAGTCTGTTTTGTGACTTCATAAGTCTCAAGACCTTAATTTCTACAGGTATATATGCAAATATATTTTCATACTGCATTTATTATTATACCGGATGTTGTTCTGCATTTGTGCCATATTTCAGGAGGTTGATATTTACCTGATATATAACACCATTCAATTATAAAATCATGCTCGTAAATTTACATATTATTTTTAAAGTTTTGTAAAAATAAAAAATCCCCCATGTTTGACGATGTTTTATAAAGATTTATAAGATATAGGTGGGTGTACACCCTGTATAATGCTGCTAGAAATGAACTTTTTGTGTACTTAGTTTAAGACTAACTTTACAATATAAAACAAATAAAAAAATAGTATCAAATCTTTCATCTGGGGGCACGGAAGTGCCCCCCGCGAAGACAGACAAGCGAAGCGAAAGGGCACTACCTACCTTTTCTCGAAGCGCTTCGTCGTTTTTTTGAATCCTCATAACTTGGGTTTGGATTATTCCAGATAAACAAAATTCTTCAGGATATTTATTTCTGAGAATTTTGTTTATCTGGAATAATTCAAACCCAGGTTATGAGGATCTTATGAGGTCAATAGTGAACGTATTAAACATCAATAACATAGCTCTTATACTTTACATTTGATTGATATCTAAAACACCCCGATTTCGTCACTGACTCACTGATGATTATCAAAACTCATAGGGTACTTCCGGAAGTCCTAGAAAGCTAAAAGGAGAATGGCGAGATTCCATACATGCTTGGACCTACATTTTTTTGTAACGTATATGACAACCACTGTTGAATTCCTGTAGATTAATAAACTGTTATGCTATTTCTAAAAAATATTTTAACAAAAAAGCTGCAGTTTATTTTTTATTTGAGTTAAAAGGTTTTATAGGTTATGCCGATTTTGACGTATCAAATGAGTAACGTTCGATATACTTATTCTAAGTACATTTTAAAAATGTGGATGAAATCCATTTAGTTCTACCCGTTGGTTCTCGCGAGGGACGCGCGTCCTATTATAACAATTGATGTCATTGTTATATTTTTAACCGCGAGCCAAGCGATTAATTATGATTTTACACTAGTTTTGGAGACACTAGAGACAGATAGATGCTGAATAAATATGTTATTTAAGTACCTAACAATTGTTTCTAGTATAGGTACTTACCCAGGTAGGTATATCCTACTGGTAGGTAGTAGGTACTTTAAAGTATCGGGACATGCACAGGCTTTCAATAAAACAAGGTCATTTTTATTTAGGTTTTTATTCATCAAAATAAAATCCAATGACAATATTGTTTAAGAATTCTGCCAGTGGATTTATATTGCGTTCATGCAAATCCAAATAACACAGCCAATTGTCGATTATCTAAGGTCCATTCAAATGCCGTAGTCACGTGTATAGGAATGCGCACAAAAAGAAAGTACCTTTTGAATTGTGTGACAGTCACACAATGTCAGACAAATCAATCAACTTATTATTAGTTTTAAGTTTGGCAATCAATTCCAAATTAGGACTTATTTCTGCCAGTGTCGAGTTATATTATAATTTCCCGTCAAAAAGTCGATCAATCAACTTCACTCAAAGGGCTCGCTGACCATAGACTACGTACGCGTTTCATTTGACGTAGAAAAATATGTCATCGTGTTATAGTGTTACAAAGTTTTTTTTTCTCATAGAGAGTTTGTATTAATAAATGCAATGACATTTTCAACTAAACTCTGTTAAAAATAAAATTATTTATCATTATTATGACTAACAGAAATGTTTGAAATATAAAAAAACATTGTGGACATATGTTGTTTTGAACAACGTTCAAGGGAACATGGAACGACAGGTGCGTTCCAAATCACAATCAGCTTAACTAACAGCCTAAAATATATAAATGTATATTTCTATTTTCTAGACATACTGCTAGTCCTGAAAAATATTGAATTATGTTATTTAATTTAACTTTAATAAAGCAATTTTTTGATATATATTATGTCGTTATACGCAGCTAGGGCCAATTTCGCCATTGTCCTTTGGGATGTTAGCTTGTATTAGTACACAAACAACAAAAATTTTGGAAACGGCCAAGCCACATATTTTGACTAAGGTATAGAGTTTGTGAAGTTAGGGCTTGTAGAGTAAGTGCATGTAGAATTATAAGCTTGGCTCTACATGAGATCTGATAACTTTTTGACAGTGCGAGCCATATGTCTTGGCAACATTTTACATAAAAATGTTTTTGGTGGGATATATTTTTACACTACTATACAAAGTTATGAGTAGAATCGTCTCAAATAATTTATATAGTTAAAGAGAATTAAAACTGTACAGTCAATTATTTATCACAAACATATTCTAAAATGTATAATTGTTTTAGGTTCTCTCAGTTGTTTTCAAACAACAGAACAAATATTGAAATAACGCAGAATTCATAAACACATTCACGACAAAACTAAACCTGAAACGTTGAAAACCTTCGTTTTGTTTGAGATCATGTTTAAAGTTGCAAGCTGGACGTAACGTTTAAGGATGAGGGGTGAGTGAACAGCGTAGCGTAATGCGGGGCGTGCAGCAGCCTGGGTGTTCTTCTTAGTTTTACTTTGGCAACCAAATCCTTTTACTTATTTTGTGATTTTTCAACTTGAAGGTCGTAGTCAGGTAGGCGGATAATACGAGGTATCTACCGTTCTATGCTTTCTTCACGGTGCTTTTCTTCTCCGATCTTATACCTTATTTCAGGTTCACTTTAAAGTCAATTTCTCTTTGAGGCTTTTAGGAGAGGTAGAGCGTAGCGTTAATTCGCTCATAAAGCAGCTCGAATGACTAAGTACCTCCTAATATATATATAATACCTTAATTTTAGGAGTATTTAATTGTCTATTAAACACAATTTATTTCATTAAGCTTGCATTATTACATAGCATAGAAGCGCTCGTGGTGTAGCATGATTAGCCGTTCTTAATCGATCGGCAAAGTTAAGCTACGCCTGTCGTGGTCGGTACCTGGATGGGCGACCGCCTAGTGGTATTTCAAATCGAGCGTTTCCGTGCTTCGGAAGGCACGTAAAGCCGTTGGTCCCGGTTATCACTTAATTGTGATAGTCGTTAAGCTAGTTGGATGCCTCCTAGGCGGCTTGAAAAATTCCAACAGTAGGTTGTCCACTAGCCTACCTCCACCGATCCGCAGTAGGCACGCGTGGTGGAGTATTGCCCATTTCCTTTCACCTTCATTTGTGAAAGGAGGCCTGTGTTCAGCAGTGGGACATTATAGGCTAATGATGATGATGATGAAGCTAGCATTCTTAGTTTCCGAGATTTATAAGTTTCTTTAAGTGACCCAGATTCATTGCTCTCGAGTGTACAAGGATAGTAAAAAATAAGGCGTTCGCGCTGCCCGCTGCACGCGCGTCGCAGAACGCTCCCACTAAGCAACTACCCGCACCATGTCGATCCACCATGTCGTCGGAGTGTAGGGCAAACCCCACGCCTGCGGCTAATTGCGCCTACGACAGCGTGTGCGTGTTTAAAACTGATAATGTTCCAAATTATCACGGCTTTCGTAACGTTAATGTTAACGTTTATGGTAAATACCTGACTCTACTTTTAACAAACAATTCAATACAATTTATATTTTGGTTTGTTTTGTTCCTCAGGTTACGGTAATGAAGGGAATGTTGTATGGGGATATTTTAGGCTAACCATAACCCGTGGCATGGGGTAATTTTGTTAGCCTTTTTAAAATGTATCTAATTTCATCTCATATTATCTCACCTTTATAATGTTTATAAATATAGGTGGAGATTTGTAAATGGCATAGGATTATCTATATGTTTACTTTATCGTAGAAATGAAGCTGTAAATCTTCCTAAGAGTAAATAAATAAATGTGAGTTTTTTTTACCGTGTATATATGTGTTTGTCCACAATCTCAACATGGTAAGTGATTTAGGCTGAAGGTGGTAAGCACACAAAGCCTAGAAGGAACTGGCTCTCAAGTGCAGCTGTCGGAACACACCGATAGGTGCTTGGTAGATTTTCAACTTGAGGATGGTAGCCAGGAGGGTACTACAAAGTTCCCTACTACCGTGCTAAGGTTTCGGTGTTTAGATTTCGAGACCATTTGGATCAAAATCAAAATCAAAAGTCATTTATTCAGTTTAGGTCCTAGTAAGGCACTTATAAACGTTGTATGTACCAAACATACAGTTGAATTTACCACCGGTTCGTAATACACTTAAACTGAGAAGACTCCGGCAAGAAACACAGCAAGGCTTTTTTTTTGTGGAAGATATTTTAGTATTACAGCTTTTTTTCCAAATACTTATACAATATATATATTATTTTATTATTATGCTTACTTATACAATTGTCACTTAGCCAGGGGGATGCAAGTGCAGAGAGAAGCTACTACAACCACATATTCTTGTCTTCCACGTAATGAGTCACCTTATAGTAGGTTTTGTCAATTAACCTCTGCTTTATGAAATCCTTGAATTTATTATAATACATTTTAGTTACTTCAAGTGGGATTTTATTATACAATCGAACGCAATTTCCGAGAAAAGACTTATTAGCTTTAGATAACCTGAATCTAGGTGTCTCGGTGTGTAAGGTTGAACGGATTTATATTCTAGATTAACACATACTTATAATACTTTTATCCCGAGAACACATAAACACTCGGGTACGCGAGTGAAACTGCGGCACGGAAATAGTCCTGATTGAAGATATAGTGATAGATTTAAAGCGCCCTCTGATTGATTAACTTGGGAACTTATAGGTCGTTGTTGAACGCGGATATAAGCAAGATAAATGATACCAGCTCCATTGATATGTAATACCATAGAGTAAAGTGTCGTAATACCTTTCTTCCGGCTTACATTAACTTATAAGGAACTATATATAGGAACCCAAAAGGTTTTTAGGTACTAAGTTACGAAATATGTATGAAAATAAAAAATAAAAAATCACTTGATTTGCAAGATGAAATATTTTTATTTGTATTTTGGCTTTAGAATATGAATTCTAACTTATATGATAATAGAATTCTTATACAGAGTGTTGTTTTGGTCGGCGACAAGCGACCCAGGAGCGGTAGTACAAGATATATATTCCCCAAAAATGGACTTAATTCCATTAAATACTGTAAATATGTTGAGAATTACCTTATTCAATTTGAAATAAAATTACCGCAAAGTATGGTTACTAGGCACGTGCACAGACTAGAGCTAGGCACAGGCCGCCATCGCCCCACCCCTATACTCCCTCGTACTCCCGTTGAGTATTATGTCTGCACTTTAGCTTATTACATGATTTAAAAAAAAAAAAAAAAAAATATTTAAAAAAAATTAAGTATTTTTTTTTATATTTTTTCTAGCACCAGTATCATTTGTATTATCGACCCTGAGTCGCTCGTCGCTGACCAAAACAACGACCTGTATAAGCTTGTCCAATTATACCTCATCGATCGTTTAACTGTTTGTAGTAGGTTGTAAAAGGAATCTTTACAAAGTTTCAGATCAAATTCATTCTTAGGGAACTTGATCTGAAACTTTGTCAAATTGTTTGTAGGTACTATATTTTCAAATAAAGTTTTAATTAATAAATAAATCAGCCACTAAGCAACCTTGTAAGTTTAGTTTTGGCAACCCCACATGTTAGCCATTAACCTGAAGGTAAAATGTTGCCAACAGCAATATTTTACGTCGGAAACCTTTTAAATCGTAAACATCAACGCCTTGTTACGAGAAAAACCAACTTGTGGGTGAAACGAGTAACGAAGTTTTTAGATTTATGGTTTTACGAAGTGTGGGACTCTCAAAATTGAGGTCTACCTACTAAGTTTTATGAAAAACTATGAGGTTTATTTAAAAAAGAGGTACACATAGATAAAAGTTTAGCCATACGATATTATCTAACAAGTTTTGTATGTTTTTGGTCGGCAAACAAACAAGCATTACAAATAAACTAACCGTTAGATGCTTGGTACTAGTATAGTACCCATAGTCTTTAGTCTGTTCTCACTAAATGTATTTGGATGAAAGGTAAATATTGGTGCTGATTCTGTTGCTTACAATTAAAGTAATTTAATCTCACGATGTCTCTTTCTAACAAAAACATAACTACAATTAGTTTAGTGCGATTTACAACAGAATCGGCACCATTGTCATCTTGAATAAGGGCGAAAGCAAATAAACGTTTGGTAATATCCTAGAATTCAAGATTTGCATCATATTTTTAGTCTGTGATCAATAAATAATGCGTTTTATGCGAGAGTATATCGTACAGTTTACGATAATTCCATTTGATCCACTATTTCTATACATTTCACTAGGGGGCTAGGGTTGGCTCTGTCTTATTTAATCAACGGCTGCTCCCCACGTCTTTGGATCAAATTACCCGTCAACTCTCCTGAGTTGCATGCACTCACACTGAGACCACAAGTTAGGCGCACGTGACATGCTTGATATTCATCCGGTATTCTAGAACGTTCAGTGTCTGTCAACTTAGCGGGTTACTAGAGATTAGACTTTTTGACTCCGGATAAATTGCGAGTTATATTGCTGAAGTGACACTGCAGTCGCTATAAATCGGGGGTTGCCACGTGATCAAAGGATATTTATAAAGACTAGTATCGCCAGTGGTCGATACTATGGATCTATTTTTTGTGCATATTTATGGTATACCTTTCAAAGGTATAATTCACCTCCTTATAAATTAAATACTAAAATAAAACCTGCCAAGTGTGACCCTGAGTTTCAGTCGGTCACCTAGGGTACCGAGATTTCATCCGATTTTAAATAAATGCTCGTTTTTATATAAGGCTTTGAGTCTTGCTTCAATTACCTTTTAATTTATCTGTGTTCCGAGTGTAAATAGGTTAAAACTAAAAATTCTGGCTGGTGTTACGTTTTGTTACGTACCGATTATAGACAAGTGTCTTACGTGTTGTGAAAATATTTTTATAATTTTTTCTATAATATAAAGCCGAAGCCATGTCTAACTTATCAAATTGACCAAGAAAGTTAAGACGAAGTGGTTTCGAACAGTCTAGACTAGATACTACTATGAGTGAATTTATGAAACCTTCTCAATGGACGGTGGCAAATAAGAGTCTTTACGAAAATTTCTCCTTCCATTTTTATTTAGAAGATACCTTCACTAGTGATCAAAATGTAGGCAAATAAAATCCAGTAAACATGTCAAAATATAAAAGTCAATGGAAAAATTATTGGTGTCAGTTTTTTGATGCATAAAAAGCAATAAAATTATTCAGCACACATAGCAGGCGAGTAAGCGAAGCTCACGGCGCGCGGCGCAAACATTGTTACCTGCATCCAATTAGTTCGACGCAGCTATATAGTAAATCCATGTGTCGACAACCTGTCATACGAGCTCATAGTGTTTCATACTTTGCATGAAATTCATGGTTTACGGATCTGCGAGTTCTATAACTCAGGACGAGGACGCCACGGATATTAATTAATTATATCCATTTAAATAGTGTTTAAATCATAGTGTGGATTGGGCTTAGAATTATCTCTTAAAAACCTATTAACTACATAGAAATTGTTTCAAATGATTCTGTTGATACATATGTATTCAACAAATAAAAGATAAAACGGTTGAAAGCACTGATAAGTTTAACTGATGCGTGACAAAGTCCGCTCTTGTGTGCAATATTGAAGTTAACAGCAATTTGTCAGTGTTAACGAATTTTTTAACTATGTAGATCGTTTTCAAATGTTCAATTAATTTACGTAAACATTTTACTACAATACTATTAGTTGTTTTAGTTTCGTTGAGTGTAAGGTTTCATCTAAACCTAAGAAAACGCATATTGTTACTCAGATATATTGAGTAAACTTTGAGTGTCTTGATAAAGTGTCTTTTATGTGTAAAGTTTGAGCATAAAACACAGTGATTTAGAGTCTGAAGATATTTGAGCCTTCGCTCCCAAGACTGAGCGGGATCACCGACATCGGCTGAAAAATTTGTAGCTCAAAAATACTTAATGACAAAAAATATGGCTTTTTTATTGCAAAATTTATATCAGTTTTTTAGTGTAATATGATATTAACCAGATGGAATCATTTATGTTTATATTCAGAGATTCAGTGTGATTATAGGTTTATTGACGTCTGTTCAAGTGTGACAGTATTTAGTATAATAAGATGATGAATTAGATTATATTCTATTTAGTTATTGTGTTAATTTCACAAAATTTACTTACGCATGAATAAATAACAATAGTCCTTAATTTCTAGATCTATTGTCGCTGATTTATATTTTGATTTTTATTTATATTATATTAACTAATTATTATACATACTTCACTGAGCAACCATATAAAGATCATTCCCTCCCATAATCTTTAGTTACAAACTAGATGTCTCTCGCGGTTACACCGCGTTCCCTGGATGAAAAGTAACACCCGCGTTCCCGGTATGAAAAGTAACACCCGCGTTCCCGGGATGAAAAGTTACACCCGCGTTCCCGGGATGAAAAGTAACATCCAGGGTCAATGTGGCTTCTTATTCAATCCTCTAAACTAACAAACAAACTTTACCTTTTTATAAAATTAGTATAATTATAATAGTACAAAATGTCTCCCGCGGTTTCACCCGCGTTCCCGGGAAAAAAAGTAGCCTATGTCCTTCTCCATATCATAAGCTATTTGCATGCCAAATCGTGATCGGTGGCACGAAACCATAACAAACAAACTCACATTCGCATTTATAATAGTAAAGACAAGGAATTCTGTATAGTAAGGATAGATGGTGAGTTCCCAAAAAGTATATATCTTATGCAAATAGTTATCTATCGATACTACTATAATATCTATACTACTATAATAAAGCGGAAGAGTTTTTTGTTTGTTTGTTTAAACGGGCTAATCTCTGGAACTACCACTCGGATTCGAAAAATTCTTTCACTAATAGGAAGCTACATTATCCCCGAGTATTATAGGCTACTTTATATACCGGGAACGCGGGTGAAACCGCGCGAGACAGCTAGTTACAAATAAAATTCCCACTACACTTGTACTAATAGTCAATCAGTAATCCTGTAAACTGTCTTAGAGCTGCAACTTACACGTACATTAATTGACAATATGGCGGTTGTTAATTTGACCCCAAATCTAGTGTGCTACTCGCTCCCAGCGGTCTGTGAGATACGAAGTACCTAGTTAACTTGCGGAAATGCTAACGAAGCATGGGTCTCCACTCTGTCTCCTAAGTTACATGTTCTACAATGTGTTTTATTTAATGTGGGACTAACTTTTGTAGAACTAACCAGTTAATTTACTAATTAATGTTGCAATGCCTTGCAGGGCTCATGCTGTGGCCTAATTTAATACTGTAACATCTTAAAATGTATCATGAAGCAATGAATAAATGAAATTGAATTTAATTTGTTGTTTTCTAAATAAAATTGAAGATAGTTTGCAATGTCAAAATAACAGCCTTTTACTAAACGCAAATGCAAAAAAAACTAAATTTTGTATTTTGTCTGTCTACACATCTGTTTGTTTCGGCTAATCTCCGAAACGACTGGACTGATATTGACAGGACTTTTACTGGCAGACAGCTGATGTTATAAGGAGTAACTTAAGCTATAGTAGATAGGTAAATAATAACCCCTTTTATTCATAATAAAGTTATCAAACGTTGATTAGCTAAAATTCCGAAGTCTTTATCTGACCGGTGACATTTGGTGATCGAAAGAGTGAGACGGGGCACACTATTACACTGATTTAGTTAAAAAGCGATTATGAATAAGGGGGTAAGGGTTCGGCGTAAAAAAAATAAAACTATGTGCGTGAAACCTCGGGGGTCAGCTAGTATTAAACATAAACGTTATATATTTATTGGTTTTTGTTTCACGGATGAATGAATAAATAAACTGTGAATACATTTCGTAATTATTTAAAAGTAAGCAATGAAAGCCAAACAACTTTGTGGACATGAATATAAAATATTAAATAGTAGGTATTAAAATTCTATTTATGATTTAAAAAGGTCGCGAACCGCCAATTGGAAAATAATTAACACATTCAAATAAAGGTCATCGTCTAAGGTTATTGGAGTTTTTTGAACCGAATTAAATGTTTTTTATTCTATTCTGTTCCATATTATATGACGTATAAGAGTTTGCACTGAAAAAATGATCTACAAAACTAGTTATGTATGTAAGTTGACGTTTTGTTGTCGGGAAACTAATTTTAGTTGTCGGGAAATTAACTTTAGGTAAGTACATTTAATCAAATAATTTAGTAACGAACAAAAACTAGTTTTGTTACAGGTAAGTTTAGTTCGCAAGTCACTCTGTTTAGGGTAATTTTGTGTTACCGTTAAATAAAATTTTGTAGTCACTCGTCGTCCATTTTTTTCAGTGTGTTTGTTTTTGGTTTCATCTAACGGACAAATCTCTGGAACTACCAATCAGATTAAATAAATTCTTTCACTAATAGGAAGCTACATTATCTCCGAGCGATAGGCTACTTTTTATCCCGGGAACGAGGGTGAAACCGCGGGGGACAGCTAATAATTATATTACGAAGAACTAGTAAATAAACTTTGAGCTTTGACGAGGATCTTTATTTGAATGTGCTAATTATTAATTACCCTTTGTGGAATTGATGATGTATTTATAGATGAAGTGCTCTATTAAATTCATTTAATACAATGGTTCCCAACCAGTGGTCCGTGGGAGCTAAAATATGGTCCGCGAACGGTTTCACGGGCGACGCATTTCAGGAGAAATCCAGGAAGAACTTATTGAATTTCAAAATGATAGAAACTGTAAGGACGCATTTAAATCTCATTCATTTGAGATGTTTTGGTGTAAAACAAACATTTCTTTGTCATCAAAATTTGAGAAATGGCGTTGACCTTTCTTATGGTTTTCACAACAATTTATTTATGTGAACATGGTTTCCTACTTTGTTGATACTTAAAAATAAAGACAGAAATCGATTGAAAGTAAGTGATTTGCGCGTAGCTTTAAGCAATAATACTTATTACTTACCGAACTTGTGCAGAAGATGCAAGCTTAAAAATTACTATGATTAAAAATTTATTTAACTATCTATTAAAAAATTATGTCTTCTATAAAATAATATTGATAATGCATGTTACTATTGAGTTTTTGATTAAAGTTTATTTTCGAATTGATTCAGTTTATTTTTATTGTACCTACATCGTGGTCCCTGCTAATAACAAAGAAATTAAAGTGGTCCCTGGTCAAGAAAAGGTTGGGAACCACTGATATAATACCACTCTCGGACCGCAGCGCTATCGAACTGTCCATGCGGTTACTGATTGAAATTAATTTAAATAGATTTTATTACCTAACAGTGATTCGATAACATGGATGTATTTTACTTGAAGAGAGTAGCTCAGTGATTTTTCGTTCATAGAGAAGTTCAAATGGGGAAGTCCTTCCTCTTGCGACATTCCAATTATTTGAATGTTGTGTACATATGGATATGGTAACCACTTACCACGAGACGGGCCGTTTGCTTGTTTGCCAAAAACTCTTGACTTACCAGTGACCTGACGGTAACGCGATTGATTTACTTTATGTGTATGCACATAAAGTTTCTAATACTGTGTATTTACGATCAGTCACTTGACTATAATCAGATTTGTTGCGTGATTATGATGTTTTAGAGTGTTAAGGCCATCGCCTTTTACTCTTTAGTCTAGGAGAACTTCGGCTCGCTTAAGGCCAGGTCTAAGCTCAAATGCACAAAAATGGGTTTCTTTGAGAGTCGAGTATGACGTAACGCAATGAAAATACCCAACACAAAAAAATACTGTGGACAGAAGAGGGTTTTGAGAAAAATGTTAACTGAATAGAATATTAAAAAGTGCTTTGATATTCCCAATAAAAAATTCGTAAGTTACGTCTAAAAAAATCTTTCTCGTCGAAATTCTCCGTATTTTCAGCGATGACAACAATTTTATTTTTAAGAATATATACGATACAGAATTATATTAGAATGTTAACCGGACACTTATTCAATTTAATGTGTATATTCTGTATAATCTAAAGAAAACCCGTAAATAACAGTCCATTTCATAGAGTCGATACATTTATGATTTACCATTTTCAACCCTATTCCAGTGAAGAACGAGTGCTGTCAAAATCGTAGTCAGTCCGCGCCTTAAGTCTCTTTACAATTCATTGGCAAGAGGGTTAGGGTGGTTTATTAAGCGCTATTTGTGACTTTTTTTACAGTGATCTATTTATTCTGTGATAGTTGGCATAGCCAAGTAAACCAAGCACATAAAGTAGCCAATTTACACGTGATGGATTGATAAGTGTACAAAAACCGATAATTATAATTTCAGTTAATATAACGTTCCTGGAAGCCGAGATAGCTATCAATTCGAAGCATGTAATTTTGATTATAGTCGAGATTCCAATTTAACGCAACATACGTTAGTGTGGAATCTAAACCAATTTATCATTTAACTATATCCTAACGAGTCATATAATTAATTCCATTCTCAATTCGTTTATTAATCAAATCGTCCGCGACGTGGCAAACAAAAGTGGGATTACCGATATCCCAGCTTTACTTAGTATACAGCGTATTAATTACATAACGGTACAAATTCTATTCAAATGTGAATAATTTTTTGTTGAATCAAATATTATTAATAGTACTGATACGGATATGTCTACATCGTTATACGTTCCACATAATATATTATAATCTGTATTTATTTAAAAGTATGGAACTGACTGATTGATAAATTAAACTATTGCATTGAAAAAAATGAACTAGTTATGTAAGTTGACGTCAAAGATTTTCATATAGGCATCGTGGTTGACGTTTTGTTGTCAGGAAACTAACTTTAGTTGTCGGGAAACTAACTTTAGTTACATTTAATCAAATAATTTAGTAACGAATGAAAACTAGTTTTGATACTGGTAAGTTTAGTTCGCAAGTCACTCTGTTTAGGTTATTGGTAAAATTTTGTGTTACTGTTAAATAAAATTTTGTAGTCATCTGTAGTCCATTATTTTCAATGTGGCGTCTTTGTCATTTCAGCCGTCTTTGACAATGACAGGTATACTTTCTTTTTATAAAACTTACATTAAAAAAGAAAAACAGGCGATGCGTTTTATTATGTAAGGATATGCAAGTATCGAATACAAAGGAATCGATTGCACTATCTTGCTTGTATCCAAACCATGAAATATGTGACTGTATTCACTCGCAAATAAAATACTGGAACTTATAGAAGCGTGTTGTCGAAAACGTGTACAATATAGACATCGTAGAGACAAAACTTAAGGATATACGATACTCTTTATGTCGGTTGTATTTTATATGCTATTTCAATGTATTGTCTCCATGAACGCTGTGATTTCATCGAGTGGCTCGTATTGGATTTCTATTTTATTGGTATAACACTTAAGCGTAATCGAATACGTATTGTTTATTCTTCGCGATCGAAATATGGAATTGTAAAAGGAAGAAAAAGATAAAAACCATTCTTGTTTATTTAAAACCAGCCACAATAAGTTAGCGATAGAGTCAAGTTCAAAATGAACTTACATTTGTAGGTAATGTTGAAAATACAGTTTAGTAAGTACAGATATTCGTAGCATTTTAGAATTTCAACACGCTTTCCGCTACGAAACGGCGTAGCGATTTGTAGCAATGACGCATGGCGTCGCTTTTCGTAGTAAGTACTACGAGATATTAGTAATCTAGTTTTTATTGAAGATCAATAATGCATTTTAATAATAATATGATACTATATTATTGTTTTACGATCAGGTGCGAAACATTTTATCATGTTAATGTAACGTTCATTATATAATATGCAAAACATGTTTCCTTCCAGTTCTACCCTTTGCGCGGGTATTGGCAAAATAAAGAGCCCGTCTTCATCGCAAAATAGGTTAATTAAATAATTTAACAGAGGAGTCTGACTTCAAAGTGTATGTGCGTTCTGTACAATACAAAGAAACGATTTAATTACTGTGTATTTCGAAAGGAATATGAAATACCGTCTACGTTATACTTACGGACTTACGTGCAAAGGCATTTCAAAAGGTTGTTCGGAGAAAATACACATTGTTTGATATAAACCATTTGCATACAATGTTTATGAGGTAGTAGAATAAACAGCCTAAAGCCATATTTCATCAGGGAAATATTTTACCGTAAGAAAAAATATGTGTAAATGTACCCAGCACCAATAGTCCCGCAACGTTGCTCGCGTTAATTTGATTTCATATTGCCCGATATAAAAATGAATTGGTGCGGGACATTTAAATAAAGGCATATCCACACATAAGTCAACACAATTACCAATTTAAAGTGTATTCAGACAATGACACAAAAAAGAATATTATGGTAACGATCATTTTTTATTAGATTATGGAACGGTTTTAAATAAAATATGTTACATAGTTTTCGTTTTTATCAAAATCGGCCTCGAGACACCTTTGAACACTGTGTTTGAACATGAAATTACGTAGGAGCTACATACGTTTATATAGTGTATGAAACTGCACATAATTAGGTAGTAAAACACTCGACGACTACGACTCGATTTTTAAATTTTATACAACAGTTTCATAAAATTACTTTACGCTACAACTAGATACAACAAATATACCCAGTTGATAATTATTCATTCAGGGCCGGCTTTACCTATAGTGCAGGATGTGCGCGCACACGGGCGCATATGGCCGTTCCTATAATTTACGGACCGTTATCGGTTAAAATGAAGACTATTATATCTTTACTTATCTTTTGGACCTGTATTTTTAAAGATCACAAACTAAACTAATCCAGCACACACACACTCACCCCCACACACACACGCACCCCCACGCACACATACACACCCCCCACATACACACACCCCTCACACCCCTCACACCCCAACACACACACAGACCCACGCACACACACACCCACACAGATACATGCACATATTGCGTTTGTATTTGTTATTAAAAAAAAAATTATACTCGGGGTCTTATTAGAAGAAGAAGAAGAAGAAGAAATAGATTTTATTTGTCTACCACCAATCTTATAACTAGGTAACATGTAATAATACAAAAATAGATATATACATAATTAAACAGAAAAAAAAAGAAACCGTAAAAGAAAAAAATAAAAAAGTTTAATAATTAAAAATAAAGAAAATACGAATGGAGGACAAATAGGGCCTACAGCTCAGCATTATGCTGCAGCACATGACTGTACCACAGCGCTGATCTTCCGCTGAGGCCAGTTAAATGATATCACGGACATCTTGGCCTGAGCAACAATATAGGTATACAGAAAAAAATAAAGCTAGGTTTTTATTTTACTTATCCTATAATATATTATATAATATAATATAATATATCCTATATATATCCTTTACACATAATTCAAAAGTTTAATATTAAGTTATAATATGCTAACAACAACAACAATTGAAAACAATATAACAGATAACATTTAAGTGCAAAAACTAAATAAAAGAGTGTGGGCGGAAGCCACTAAACAATAATAAAAAAATAAAAATAATAAAGAAATATAGGTACTATTAGTAGTCAAGCAGAACCACAGCCTCCGGAGAACCACAGCCACCACTAGTTATGTTGGTCGTCTAGTTGTACTTTAAGTACTTTAAGTAGTTAAACTTTAAGTACTATTACATAAATTTATCTTGATCCTATTGCATAGGAGAGGGTACTGACTTCTGTAACACAGGTTTAGACCTAGCACAGAAGTCAGGGACTTTGATTAATGTCTGTACTATGTATTTATGTCAATAAAATATTATTATTATTATTATTTACTAATATTTTTTTTATAATGAAGCAAAGACCTCAATGCTTTGCATATCAGACCCTCCTATATGGAAGTAGCTATCACAGGAAAAATTTGCTTACGAAATGATCTATATGGTTTGGCAATAAAAAAACCTACCAAGCCAAACCAAAATGCAATCTCTAATGCTCTAGAATTATTACCTCCTGAATTGTGTCCTATACTAACGCGCTCTCCTATACCTAAATGGAATTCCATCTTTATGGAAGACTACCCACGTGCACCCAGTGAGTGCCCAAAAAGGGCGAAAGATCAGACCGAATCATAGGCCATTCGCCATCACTGCACTTCTCTCCAAAGTGATGGAGCGAGTGATGAACACGCAACTCTTGAGATACCTATAAGATCACGATTTGTTGAGCGACCGACAATACGGCTTCCGCCACAGTCGCTCGGCTGGTGACCTCCTAGTGTATCACACACCGTTGGTCACTCGCCATCGAGAGTCGAGGTGTAGTATTGATAGTGAATGGGTTAGAGCCGGCCCTGGATTCATTATTAATGTATGAGACGAGTTACCTATTTATTCCAATTTCTGTGGAGTAGGGTCACTCTATATAAGTCCATCTGATGAGCAATATCACAAATCTGAAACAAGTTCGGCCGTGTGTGAAGGTTGTAACTGTAAAGTTTCACGTTGCTAAGTAAACAGGGGATACCCAGAGGGCATACCGTTACCCACATCGGGGAATTATCTAACTGTATTGATAGTAAAGGGGATCGAATTCTAGATTTTATCAATAGATAACATAAGTATGTCTAGACATGACATTTTATAAGATTGCCTATTTCTTTTCATTTGTATATTAACATTCAGACAACTATGTGTCATTCATAATTTTGTGATGTATTTAATTTTTCTTTACCCCGAAGCTGTGCCCTAAGTATTGTTAAACCCAGGTTTTTATATAGCCCCTACTCTTTTTGTTATATGACGTTAGAAAGTGACGAATATATTTATAGCCTGGGTTAATCTTATACACAGAGAGAATTCAGGCTTTATCAATATTGTAGTAATAATTTATTATATTTGTTGAAGATTGGAGTATTGTCCTATTGATATTTGACCACGTCAAAACCCGTTAAAGGAAAGCCCAGAGTAAATTTTAGTTAAAAATTGTTGTGGCCGTAATGAAAATAATAAATTAAAGCAATATTATAATTGAAGATATGTAGACATTTATTAGATTTAGTATAGCTTTTTGGAGTACCAAAAATATTGTAAAGTAGCTACTTCATTATTAATAAATGCATTACTTAATTATTTTTCCATTTTCTTGATCTTAGAGCTTAGTCGATTTAAAGGTCATTTTTATTTTGTCGTTTAATAATATAAGTCTGAATAAGTAGTACTCACTAGTTAATCTTACTATACTAATATACGTAGTATTTATATACTCTGAGCTAATATTATATATGCGCAAGGTTTGTGTGTGTGTGTCTCTGTGTGTATGTTTATTACCACTCAGCTCTGTAACAGGTTAACAGAAGTAAAATAGGACGTACTATACGTATAGGAAGGACTACGCGGGTGAAACCACGGGCGAAGTTAGTAAAGATACGAAAGCAAATAAAGCGACCTCAAGAAATGTTTTTGAAAGTTACTGGCAGTTTCAAGTTGAATACTAACACTTGAGTTTCAATATCTTAAAGCACAAATCGGTAGCAAGTCGTAATAACCTGAAAGCTGCTATCTAGTACTACCAATAGTCCTCCATCGGTATGAATCGCCCAGCTCTGACGGTATAAAGATATGAATAGCCAGAGCGCCTTTGAGTTCAGGCAGTTTTAGAGTACCTACCTCACAAACTTGAGGTGAATTTAAATTTTATGAACATCCTACTGTAGGTTTTTAGTTTCTACGTAGTTTTTTCTGCAATTTCAATAATGTGGAAAACTGTATCCATCGACGCAAAATGTTAAATAATATTTCATTTATGATTAATTACTGTTCTGGGTAGTAAATTATTTTTACAATATCGTTCTTACAGAAGAGGTCAGAGATTTCTGGTGATGAGTATGCTACAAACGTAAATTGTTGCATCGTTTTTCATTTTAAATCATACATATTTATTTACTGACTGCGAAATGCATGATCCGTGATCAGTTCTCAAAAATATTTAATAATGGTTTCATGTGGTAAGCATTAATTTATAGACGAGGTATATTCTGTGTGCGTCGTTTGTGAATTTGAATATAGGATATTTCGATTAACGTAAAGTGCGGCTCAAATGTGCGTTCATGAAGGTTCGAATCATAATAGTCGATTGGTGTCGGTTGAGTTTGGCGTCGCATTGAATGTATTGGTTCAATTCGCACAGATTGGATCCACAATGACCGGTATCGCCGGATCAATGTATACTGTTAATCTCTGCGAAATTGTGACTGGGCCTTTTCCGAGAACGATTGCCAATAGCAGTCAAATTGGAGCTTTCATAGATTATTTCTTTTATCGTGTCGGATCTGGGATCCGGTATTATATATTTTATTTAGGCTGTATATTTAGCTTTATTTATTGATGTATAACGTAACAATATTACCACACACTCCGAGATATGTTATCTCAGAGGTATATACAACATAAATTACACAATGTTTTAGTATTGTTGTATTTTTTATAGTTTTGTATTTGGACACAATCTTATCATGGTATGTGATGCTGTGGTCTTAGGTGATAAGCACAAAAACCGTTGAAGGCACAGTGTTTCAAGTGCAGCTGTTGGAACACACCTGTGGGTGCTTGGCAACAGATTTTCAACTTGAGGGTGATGATGGTCACTCATGTGGGTTCTACAATGTACCTTACCACCGTGTATTGCAATGATGAAACATTTTCAGTTTTTTTTATACGACTAAGTCGGTAAACAAGCATACGGCCCGCCTGATGGTAAGCGGTTACCGCGGCCATATGGACGCTTGCAACACACGAAGCATCGCTCACGCGTTACCGACCTTTCCCCGCTCCCCTATGAGCTCTGGCGACCTTACTCATGCATAGGAACACAACTTTACACAACATAAAGTTCCAAGTTTAAGTTAAGTTGGCTGCGGTATTCTGTAAGGTGGAGCTACGCTCTACCTCTCCTAAATCTATTCTTATCGGCTCTATAATTAAATAAGCGTCCATCTATCAATAACACAACTGTTAAAGGACTATTCATCTATCATATCAAAAAGTCTTCACAGTTGGGATGGATTACATACAGCTGAAAGTTATGATATAATAAATTGATAAAGTTCAATAATGCTACTTGCTCCAATATCCGGTCTGTCGGCGTGGTCGCGATTAATTAACGCGGTTGAATGTGCGAGCGAGACGTAAGATGTTACCCGCAAATGTTGAATCAATGTTACAAGAACTTGAGTAAATATTGAGTAAGTATATTGAGTATTCAAGTACGTGCTTACGTGTTCGTGACAGCTTTTATGAGTTGTAAATATTTTGTGTATAGCGGTCGAGGGCTTTTTGATATGTGGTAATAGAAACAAATAATAATGTAAATTGAAACAAATATTTACAATTCCGTTTTCAGTTTTTCGTAAGATAAAGTTAATAGTAAATCCATTCTTCATTTTGGGATTGTGGATTGATATTTTGATGTGAAGTATGCGAAATCAATATAATTATGTTACAGGCTATTTGACTACTTTTTAGGGTTCCATACCCAAAGGGTGCCAACAGGACCCTAAGCCTTCACAGTCCGTCCATCCGTCTGTCAGTGGGCTGTATCTCATGAACCGTAATAGGTAGACACTTCAAATTTTCTATTAATGAGTAAGTATTATATTTTCTATTACCACTATAACATAAAATTAAATACAATTCAAAATTAAAGGGGCCTCCCAACAATAAGTCGTCGTTGTCGAAGCGAGAGTAGTTTTTCACAGTCAAATCAATTGTTGTAAATTTTAAGAATTCTGATGTACTTTCAACTAAACAGAAAACAAAGAGATTAACTTTCAATTCCATCGCAGTGCGCGTTCTGTTGACTGCATCTAAATTATCAATACACATCTCGATCATGAGGAATGAAACAAAGAGATACGTAGATACAGAACAAAAGGATGCCGAGGGTATCAGTTCTAGTGTATCGACGAGCCTTGGATTTCATGCGCTATGGAATGGAAATCAGTCAGACGATAACATTGAGCTACGAATGTTATTTGGAAACGTACCTGCTTTGTTAGACAATAACTCACTTAAATGTTTGTGTAATTTGATTCCTAGCGGGTGTGCACTTCGCTGAGCTCTGAAAAGATAGGTTAGATTAGTATCGGGTCGGGTGTGGGTGTTGAGTCTGGCTGAGGGAATTGTTCAACAGCTGCCTCCGTTATGCCAAGTTCCCCACGGCCTGGAAGGAGGCAAGTTTGGTTCTCTTGAAGAAGGAAGGCAAATCCGCAGATTCTCCCTCTGCTTACCGTCCCATATGTCTGTTGAACGAGGTGGGCAAGCTGTTCGAACGAATTCAAATTCAAATTCAAATTCAAATTCAAATTCGGCCAGGTTATGCCGGACTTTTACCGGCTAAAACCCCACGGTGGTCGCCACCTGCGCTATAGAGAGGGGGGCGGGCAGCGGCCAAGCGCGGCGCTGAGATAGCTTGTCCCGGGGGATGTCTGACACCTCCCATGGTCCATGTACAAGGTGTACCTGTCGTGCAAGGAGTCCCTGACTATATCTTGCAGGTGGGAGGGCACCTGATGGTATGCCAGAGCCCCCCTTTAAATATGTGGCTTGGCCGTTTCAATAGTACAAGAATTGAATAACAAAAAAGTAATGAACAAGGAGTAAGGTGAAAAATGTAGTGAATACATTTTTCACCTTACTCCCATGTGACGGTAGCGAAACGGCCAAGCCGTATATATATTTTGACTAAGGTGTAGAGTTTGTGAAGTTAGGGCTTGTAGAGTAAGTGCATGTAGAGTTAAAAGCTTGGCTCTACATGAGATCTGATAACATTTTGACAGTACGAGCCATATGTCTTGGCGGCAACATTTTACATAAAAATGATTTTGTTGGGATATGTTATCATAAATGATAATTTTACGTTATGTATGATTTAATTATGGTCCATACAATATTATTAATACTTTTTAAGAAACATCTGAACAAAAAAAAAATAATAATAATAATAATAAATTTATTTTCTTTCTCCTTACAAACTAGAATAACAATTTATACGATAAACATGACATTTTAAAGTTTGTAGGAGAAACTGGTATCCAAGCTAAGCCGGAGCCTGTGTTAAGGATAACCAGCCTCTTCCACCACGGACTATTTTAAGCTATGCAGAAACAGATGCATGCAGAAATATGTGTAAACATGATTTAGAGAAAGATATAGACATAAAACAACATAATATAACATTTAAAATTAAAATCTACGTAAAATAGATTATGGTTATGTGAGAAGTGTGTGTGTGTGTGTGTGTGTGTGAGTGTGTGTGTGTGTGTGTGTATGTGCGTATGTGTATGTGTGTGGGGGTGTGTTTGTGTGACTGATTGCCCTACGGATAATAGATACCTTGGGATCGAGAGCTTCGGGACTCTTTTAAGCCACGGAGATGCACAATCGGCTGAGTGAGAGGTGTGAGAGTGTAATTTTGGTGTATGTGTGAGAGTGTGAGTGTAGTTTTCGTAATTGTAATGTATGTGTGTGAAAGTGTCTGATAGCCCTACGGTCACGAGAATAAATGCCTTGGGATCGAGAGCCCCGGACTTTTTAGCCACGGAGATGCGCAATCAGGTGAGTATAAGTAGTGTGTAGTCTAGCAACAGGTTATGAGTTTTAGCCAGCCTTTTAATGCAAGGATTTCAGGGAAGTGCCTCATTGAAGGAATTTAAGAACTGATTCAGTCGCATCATAATCAAGTTGAATTAGCCAATTATATACTGCCTTTTTACATTCATGATGTGTTTTTTTATGTAAGTCCAGCTGCCTATTTATTTTGTTATACACAAAGCCGCCCAAAAAACAGAAAAATCTATGTGAGAATGATGTTTTTGGATGTATATCCAATGGACATACATACCTACGCCTGGGCTCGGTAGATGGCGAAGGGAGACATTGAGAATGTTGTAGAAGAATAATTTGTTGCACGTAAAGCTGTCTTACTGTTAGAACTTCACAATAATCATATAACTCTGTAGTTGGATAGCGAAAAGGTTAATAAGGATAAAGGATAATCCGCGATGAAATTGATTTAAATATAGGTAGTTTGTAAGAATAAATAAAAACCGGCCAAGAGTCTAAGTCTGACTCACGCACCGAGGGTTCCGACTTTCCTTGGACATATATTTCTTGGTTTTGATCATTAGTGTTGTAAAAAACTGGACTGCATTTTAAGATCGAAAAAACTCAACGTTCTATTTTTACATCAATGTTTATCAACTGAAACTTCTGAACCGGTATTAAAGTGTTAGAGTCAGACTATTCATAAGAGAGATTCTGAGATAAGGGGTCAATAGCTTTTTTTCAATTTTTCATCACAAGTACGCAACATAAAAGAAAATTAAAACGTTTTGGATTTTATAAATAAAGCTCATATAATACCCTATTTAAATTTAAAAGTATAGCCCGATTTAGAAATTTCATTTCCACATTCCGGCCCCTTTTATGCAAAGAAAAAATATAATTTTTCATTAGTAATATATTTGGGTCAGTAATAATTAAAAATATTCAAGATTACAAATCAATAGCATCAGTGGTCGACTGAGAGACGGACGGAGTGGTACCATAAGGTTATATTTACCTTTTTGGTTCGGAACCCATAAAACATAATTCTAACGGCGCCCGTAACATAACGTTTTCACAATCTGACACAGTCTAAAACTCATTTTTATTACGAGTCGAGTTTTCAAAGGAAATTCCAGTAGTAATGTAATTCTACTTATAGCAAACAAATGCTAATAGATCACTAGGTACTACCGATGCCATCCAGCTTGATATTTAATTGGCTTCATTATAAAATAATTTATTCTTTTATTAGTCGTTGGTTCGATGAGAGGTCGTTAAAACTGAAGTCTCTTCATTGTACTTGGTTGAAAAGGGTTTTTATAGGGTATTTATTTTGTTACGTTGACAATTAGTGTAATTTTTGAACTATGGAGAATTTATATTATTACTGTGGTAGTAGTTGCCGTTGTTTCACCCGCGATCCCGGGATAAAAAGTAGCCTATCCATACCATAGGCTATCTGCGTGACCCATTTCCTCGCAATCGGTTCAGAGGTTTTAGGATTATTTAAATCTGGAACTACTAGTGAATTCAAAAAAATCTTTCACTAATAGTAAGCTATACATTATCCCCGAGTATCATAGGTACTTTTAATCCCGGGAATGTGGATGAAACCGTTGGGGACAGCTAGTACCTATATAAATTCGTCACAATTATTTTATTTGACGTTTGGTTTTAAGAGTAAACACACACACATGCTAATTAGTAAGTTTAGAGTACAGATTTCAGTTTTTTTAACCGACTTAATACCGACTTAAAAAAAAGGATGTTTGTTACCTCATAACTCCATCATTTATTAACCGATATGGTAAATTATTTTTTGTTTGAAAGGGTATACTTCCCGTTTGGTCCTATTGTCATCGGATTAGATTTTGATGACTTCTTAGTGTACTTTGAAGTCGGTTTAAGTTTTTTGTAAAACAGTTCAATTATTTTTATTCGACTGAGTCGGTAAACAAGCGTTTGGCCCGCCTGATGGTAAGCGGTTACCGTAGCCATATGGACGCTTGCAACACACGAAGCATCGCTCACGCGTTACCGAGCTTTCCCCCCTCCCTTATGAGCTCTGGCGACCTTACTCACGCGCAGGAACACAACTTAACACAACATAAAGTTATTTGGCTGCGGTATTCTGTAAGGTGGAGGTACTTCCCCAGTCGAGCTGCTCTTTCAGCGAATAAACGCTACGCTCTAATGGTACGCAAAGGTATTCCATAACGTAACAAAATTATGATTTTTACTTTATCCCTATCCTAATGTCTCATAAAAAGTGACAGCCGAACAAGATGAGAGCATTAAGCAACGTTAATATTCAGATAACCTATAGGCCCTGTTGTAAATTTTCTATTAACACAAGGTTTGCATAAACCACCGCCGAACTAATTAGGCTCGGGTAAAGGACATATATCACACAGGTCGTGGGTACCAAATTAGTCGTATCGCGTTAATTGAAATGGGAACAACTTGTACGGTGTAAGCGCGCCCATTTTGTCAGAGGAGGCGATGACACACGTATATTATGTAACGTTACATGGTTATTAATTTTCAGTGACGTACCGTCGGTTAATAAGCCACGTGTTTTAGGGCCTATTCGTTTCGGACGTTAAGCGTGTTCTCACTCACTCTATAACATACGAGTATATAGGTATTTTCTGACAGCACGTGGTCGAGAGTCTTTACTTGTCTTTTGTCCTTCTTTGACATCCGACGTCAAAACAGGACAAAAAACAAGTAAGGTTATAATAACATTGTTTTAAAAGATGGTGGTTGGCCTCATGTCGTCTGCTTCATTACATAGTGTACAGCCTATATAACATACAGCATGTGTTTATAACATCTATATCTCCGTGTTATATCCTATCTATATTCCAGCAGAATATCAGATTCTAGCCAGTATCAGAACTAGGTAAATACGCTGGAAGCGTTGCAAAGCACGCAGGGCATTAGATAGTAAGGAATTAATGCTATTGCGCAAACAGGCAGATTACAGTTTACTGGTGCAAACTTACGCCTGATTTCATTATTCAATATATCCTTGATTTTGCGATTGGGGATTAGAGGGAGAAGGGTATATTGAAATCGGCTGTTAGATTGAACATATTGACTATCCGTTTCAAAATCAAAAAGTCATTTATTCAGTTTAGGCCCTGGTGGCACTTATGATCGTTACATACAGTTGAATTTACCACCGGTTCGGAACACAATTTAACTAAGAAGACTCTCATAAATATAAAAATACTTCTCTCGATTGACTAATTGATCTATCGATCAATCTAGATCGAGGGTTAGACTTATGAGATTTTGTAAACCTTATATAACGAAGGCTCACTATGGGTGTTTTTTCAAAATATGAATCCTAGGAGAAAGAAAGAAAGAAAGAAAAAATCATTTATTCCTTACAGCTTTAAAAATATAAAATACAAATAAAAAGTTTAAGCGGTGTGTAAGGAAAGGGACTTGGCATCAGCATTTGCTAAGTAAGCCCCGTGAGGAGGTAAAATATTAAGCTAATATTAATTATAAACATTTGCAATGAGGTGTCGCCTCACACGCAACGTAATTATCCTAACAAAAATATTTGACACTCCAGAAATTAAAGTATTTGTAACATTTGTAGTAATTTCAGTTCTTTCTGCTTCCACGGTTCCACGGCTTTTTCCATCACTTCGGGAACAGTAATCAATTTTATGTGACTGACACTCGAATTCGGCAATGAGGTAAAAAATCTTCCTAATTACTGTAAAAAACGAGAGACATCTTTAAACGGATCCGAGACACGGGAGTCGGATTGAAACGGTCACTCATTGACGTAACAATTTTACTGATCGATGGATTTTTGAAGACAGTTCTTATTTCTTCAGCTTCATTTAACAAAATAAATTACATACACCTCACGTACTAGCTGTCTCCCGCGGTTTCAACCGCATTTTCATGATAAAGTAGTCTATAACACTCGGGGATAATTTAGCTTACTTTTTGTGAATTTTTTCGAATCCGGCTGGTAGTAAAAGAGATTACCACATCTCAATAAACAAAAAATCTAACTAAATCTCTTCAGCTTTATTATATTACTACTAGCTGTCCCGCGCAGTTTCACCCGCGTTCCGAGGATAAAAAATAGCCTATTAGGTATACCATAGGCTATCTGCATGCTAAATTTCATGATGATCCGTTGAGTAGTTGAGGCGTGAAGGCGTAACAAACAAACAAACAAACTTTCGCATTTATAATAGTTATAGGATAGGAAGGATAGATTACAGAATAGATCATGTTATATGAGTCCAAAAAGGATAAACTAAAGCTACATTTTAAAAATCCCTGGTAACCCACTGATATATTTATTTGAAACTTGCAAACGACACCTGCCTTTAAAATAATGTTACTTAAACTATGCCTATATACATAGTAAATGTTACGGAAAAAGAATATTTGAGAAATATACAAATAAATAAACCTTCATAAATTAATATCCAGGTAGGGTACATGTAGGTAGACTCGTTTACATGCGTCACGGCCGCTTCGCGTATTGCTTGTGCATTGCCCCGAAAATGTTGTTGGCACGCCATTGTAGGTTTTATTTTATTTCCCCACCTCCGCCGTGGGAAATTCTAGTTTCGCTGACAGATATTGAGTTACCACTCGAGTTTTGTCGAATAAAACCATCGTGTTTTTCTTTTGGCACATATATGTACAGGTGACATAATACTTGCGTCGTTTCACTTTTGTCACTCATCCATTCCATCCCTTCAGGGAGTTTTGGTGTCTCATATATTATCACGCAGGTAGGATTTTACGCAATATTCTGGAAGTATACGCTGATTTTTATGCCCAAGTCAAAAATTGCGAACACGATAGTATTTATATACTCTGAGGTTATACGTTAGATTTTGATCTATCTAACAAAACGGTTATCATGAGTCGGGTTGTTTAGAAATTTCCGATGATCATAGATGATATTTATTGCTACACCGCATGAGAAAATAAAATTATTGAAAGTGTTAAAATTGATAGTGTTGCACTAATAGCGGTACTAATCTGCACCTACAACTTTTGGATTGCGATTCGAAGACCCGTACAAAACGAAAAAAGAAACAACGCTATATAGAGATCTGTCATGTTATAGTCAATTATTAATTATTTTTCTCCAAGGTACCAATTTAAATAATATTTGAATATAAAATAAGGGTGACAAACAAAATCCAGCGTACAATACAAATGGAATTATGTACATACTACGTAATGTAATATGAAAATGAATTATTATTTTGTGAGTTTGCTACGTGTTTCCGTAACCAGCAGGTAACGTGGGCAAGATTAATGTGGCCGTAGGTGTTCAGTGGCGCCACCTAGTGCCTGTTTCCACACGTTCCATATAAAAACGACGATAAATCAACACTGAAGTTCGAAGTGTTCAACTGTGACTATATACACATAAATATGAGCATGTAATTTACATCTGGCTCGTGGTTACACATGAGGTGCTTACTCATAGGTGTATGTCTGTCTATTCTTAATTTAAAATATTGTTTTAAAAAAAAAAGTACTAATAATAGAGTCAAATCAAAAAGCAAGTTTAAGCCCTGGTAAGGCCCTTATGAACGTTAAGTACATACTGTTGCATCTACTACCGGTTCGGAATACACTGAAGCTGAGAAGATTCCGGCAAGAAACTCAGCAAGGCACTTTTCTTTGGTTGATAGTTGACGCTCGTAGCCGTCTTCGAAAACACGGACTCTCACGTGATTGGTCATCCCCCACTACTACTGATTTACTTTAGAAAATTAAACCTGCGCAAGGGACATTTGTACCTCTAAATTTTGTATCACAGCAAATTCTTTCGATATTTCTATTAAAAGCTAAGTTCTAATATCACTGAATACATCATTTAATGCAAGCCTCCTCCTCTGCAACATTGATATTTCTTTTTTTTTTATATGTTTGTATGGCATAACACACAATTGTCAACCAATCCACTAGCAATTAGCATGAATGTGTGTAATAGAAACATATGTATAAGCCAACTGCTTTGGCTGTTTTCATAATAACTGTTATATAAAAACACATCGTTTGTCTTTGAGGTGAAAGAAGACTGCCGTGTTCAATATTTGAAAAACTCCAAACAAGCTGATTTCCAACACTTCTTGCAAGAATGGAAAGGTCGGGAACATTATGATACCACTCTTCATTATTCCGGCGACACAAAACAAATGCCCAGTCATTTCGGTTCCGCTCGGCCAATGATTTGCCGAACGTCTAATCTAATTAATGATTGTTTTGTCACCATAGTCGAATTACGATCCTGCGTATATCTGCCCATTAACACTTGCCATCGGCGTGTGTTTTATTCAATTGTTATAAGAGTGATTTTAGAGTGTAGGTCTCTACGTGATGTTGGTGTCGGTAAGGTAGGCGTGACGTTTACAAATGGCACGCAGATGGACACAGGGTTAGATCGCGAACGACATAATTGATGGCTCGGTGTGGTCGGGGCCTTCCGCAATATTGGCAGAGACACGCTGTATTTCTAAAGGTCAATGAATATTCATACGAATGGAAAAGGTTTTCAATCAATATAAATAAAAAACAAAGAATAAAGGTTACCTATTTTTTATACAAATGAATTTTGTGAGAGTGACCAAGACTAGTTTTTAAGGTTCGGTAGCCAAATGGCAAAAAACGGAACCCTTATGGATTCGTCATGTCTGTCTGTCTGTCTGTCCGTCCGTATGTCACAGCGACTTTTTTCCGAAACTATAAGAACTATACTGTTGAAACTTGGTAAGTAGATGTATTCTGTGAACCGCATTAAGATTTTCACATCAAAATAGAATACCATACTTAGAACTGAAACTCAATTTTTTTTTCATCAATATATGGATATGTCTTCAAAAATTATATTGAGGTTTCTAATATTATTTTTTTCTAAACTGAATAGTTTGCGTGAGAGACACTTCCAAAGTGGTAAAATGTGTGTAAAACAAATATATGATGTACATTACCATGCAAACTTCCACCGAAAATTGTTTTGAACGAGATCTAGTAAGTAGTTTTTTTTTAATACGTCATAAATCGTAAACCGCAATTTGCCTTTCATTCAATCAACAACAAAAAAATAAAACCTTTTTATATTATGTTACTTGCTGCTACGGAACCCTTCATGGGCGAGTCCGACTCGCACTTGGCCGTTTTTAAACCTAAAATGCTGCACTAGAAAAGCTAAAGAAATATAATTCGAAATGAATTTCTTGTCGGGTCTTTGAAGCAAAGCAGTATTTTAAAATAGTCGCTTTTCGAAGGCCTTATTTTGAAATTAGACTAAATCTTATTTATAGTTATTTTATGTAACGTAGATTTCATGTTGCTATCGTTGCAACAGAGCATGGTATTTAAGGAACAGACTGATTTAATGACGGACAGGACACCAACGTGATCCTAAAAGGGTAAAAAAAATCTTAATACTACGGAACCCTAAAAAGATAGTCCCCTACGTACCATAAATTCAGATTCCAATTTTTTACCTCGTTTGTCTCAAAGGGTAAATGGCCAATACGAAAAATGGATCAAACAGAACGAACGTAATCAAACATAATGACCGCTATTTCCTTTACAAAAACCGATAATAATTTGATTTCCTATGACCACATTTCAAACCTAATATGATATCTGTTCGATGTTGATATAAATTTGATATTTTGGGATCCGATAAGAAGATTTTATTGTACAATTCATTACATAGGAGAATTAACTCTTTCAATATTATTGTTTCATGTCATGGCCATGATAACATCCCTCTATCCATGGTGGTTGAAAGCTGAATACGACTTAATTCTGAAGTCAAGACCTCCTTGAAAGGTCTCGGAAGTTTGATTTAACCTTTCGAAGTCCCCTCTATTCACTGGTGTGAATCCATCCTCAAGTTGTGAAGTAGATTCACTATAAACAAGGCACTATTACCTCTTTAAAACAAGGAATACTCCTTACTAGGTACATAATTAGCTCATATTGAACTATGTACATAGTTCATTGTAAAGGTAAGTCAACGAGAGAAGATAAAATATATAAACAACCGTCCTCCACTGAGTTACATTACGATAGCGAGCGATTATTATCTCTCGCATGCAATAATGACGTCAGTTGGTCGACTACAGCTGTCGTTGTGTGATTCGTGGTACAGGAAAGCGGTTGGTAAAGCAGCAGTAAACATAATTTCTTTAAAGAAAAATTGAAACTTTTAGTCAATATTGCGAGGTCATTATGAGAGCAAAGTCAAACTGGCTGGAAAAGCGCTGGATGTGGTAATTAGGTCTAGCGGTACTTCACACCAATATATATATATATATATAAATATAGGCTGTAATTTAATAAGCACAGGTTAGGCTGGATCACGGAACAAAAAAAACAAGTTCCGTGGGCTGGATATACAGTAAGCTTACACCTTAGGGCAGGTGCGTTTATCAGCTTGATTCAGTGTGTCTGTAAAAAAGAGCCACGTAGTATCGTTTTATTAGCACTCAGCCTTTGAAGAGTCATAAGCATGCTCTGTGTATTCTACCGTCTATATAGTGAGGAGTATTCTCAAGAAATTGACCAGGTGCCATTATCATCTTTATACCATTGCATCAATTCATTCGTTGTGGTCGTCCACGATTCAGTCGAATGTTCCGACGTGGAATTATCCCCCATTACGATACACGCGTATCGCATACCACACATTGCGCTACGATATCCGGTTCTTCAAAAAGGTTAAAAGAGCTCTTTGAGATCGACAATAAATTGGCAATCAGCCGCGGTGATCAGACCTAGCATTTTTTACTGTTTATAGGCCTGTGTTTGACCGCAATCTCACCATGGTAAGTGGTGATGCGGCCGAAGGTGGTAAGCACACCTAGAAGGAGCTGGCTCTCAAGTGCAGCTGTCGGAACACACCGAAAGATGCTTGGCGACAGATTTTTAACTTGAGGGTGGTAGCCAGCAAGGCGGGTACTACAAAGTACCCCACCACCGTGCTATGGTTTCCTCACGATGTTTTCCTTCACCGAAAGCTCAAGCTCATTGTAGGATTCGAACCCGGGGCCTTCGTTTCGGTATCCGACGTCACTACCACTGAGCTATCATCGCCTTAAAAACCTACACGTATACAGCCTTTTAGCTTTAGCTTGTTAACGGTTGAAAAAAAAAAATAAGAAAAATATCGACATAATATAGCGCAGGCTATCAATTCGCTTGTAAAATGGGCGTATGCATCCGTGAAACCGCCCAGCGAGAGAAACCAATTTTAATTGATTAAGCATAACAATGAAACCCTGGTAAAAAAATTAATGAATAATAATCACATCGACCGCATATCGCTTTCCTGAAACATAAATTACGTTATAACATAAATACTGAGCTCTTTACGTAACGGAGCGTAAAAACGAACGTAAACAATGTTGATCCAAATGATTGATTTCCAATTATATAATCCCATCAAAAACATTCTGTAAAAAACTAGCCAAGTCTCGATGGAGCTGCTTGTTTATCTCTAAAAAGTAATGAAATCTAGACAAAGTCGTGCCAAGTCTAAGGTTCCTTACTGCGATTTCTTTATTATTATAGTTAATGTTGTGTGACTTGGCCGTTGAACATTCTTTATACGTTAGTGGGTACAAGTACAGATTGGTGCAATGGTGTCATGGAACACCTGGTTTTGTACCCTTACGTTCCCTTCACGGCCAAGTCACACAACATTAACTATAATAATAAAGAAATCGCAATAAGGAACCTTAGACTTGGCACGACTTTGTCTAGATTTCATTACTTTTTAGAGATAAACAAGCAGCTCCATCGAGACTTGGCTAGTTTTTTACAGAATGTTTTTGATGGGATTTCACTTCTTTTTGTAGAAAATGAAGCAGCCCACCAAGTTGAATATTTTTTGTAAAGGCGGTATGTCGATCTCTAATAGTTTGGTTGGGCTCTTGTGTTTTCTAATCAGGGTCACCAGGTACTCCAGATCTTCGATTATCCTAGTTTTTATAGTTTTCCCTTTATGTGGCCATTAAACCCTAACTCTGTACCAAATTTCAGCTCTCTGAGTTTATGGGAAGTACCAGTTCTATTTTGATGATCATGAGTGAGTGAGTGAGTGAGTGAGTGTCATAAATGCGAAACTTTGCTTTCGCTTAACTTCGGAACGAAATGACCTACAGACTTGAAATTTTGGATTTTAAGTATGTGATTATAGCTTACTGGATGACGAAAATTTCTGCGTTCGGGTCTTATCCAGAGGTTCTCAAATAGGGGCCTGAAAATGCGGCGAAATGGTTCCAGTAAAGGAACGGTACGGCAGTGTTTGCTTCGCGCTCGACTCGGCGGGGGCACTGCCGTGCCCCCCGATAAGTCAAGAGTCAAGCATCATAGGACTTTGCTCAAAAATTATAGTTGATATAATAATTCTATGTTTTTTTTTTTTACTCTTTATAGGCCTGTGTTTGACCGCAATCTCACCATGGTAAGTGATGATGCGGCCGAAGGTGGTAATCACACAAAGCCTAGAAGGAGTTGGCTCTCAAGTGCAGCTATCGGAACACACCGAAAAGTGCTTGGCGACAGATTTTCAACTTGAGGGTGGTAGCCAGCCAGGCGGGTACTACAAAGTACCCTACCACCGTGCTATGGTTTCCTCATGATGTTTTCCTTCACCGAAAGCTCAAGCTCATTGTAGGATTCGAACCCGGGACCTTCGTCCCGGTATCCGACGTCACTACCACTGAGCTATCATCGCCTTGAAACTAATGGAATACTTATGATCTTTTTTCCACTCCATGTAAAAGCTTTGAGGTCAGAAATGGAGCACATTATTTCATAAAGCCTGACTGACAACAGCAATTTGTTTTTGACGTATAGTAAAAACTCCCGTTTTGAACAGCACAATGTTTGCTATCGATTTAAATGAAAATACTGCAAAAATAACAAAATAGTATCAAGTGGAACCACACATGAGTGGAACGTTTACCAACATATATACGTTCGACCGAAAATCATCGCACTAAAAACATTTAGTATAATAAATTTTTTTTGTCGAACGCACACATTACTGAATAATTCTGTAATCTGTGCGTTCGACAAAAAAAAATTTATAGTAAATGTTTTTAGTGCGATGATTTTGCATACAGTTTTTAGATTTTTTGTATAGTTTATGCTTTGTGCTATAGAGTCCTCTATGATTTGTATTACCGAAAGTCCAAGCTTACACTGCTTCACCACCACTAAGCTATATCTTCTTCAAACGACATAAATCAACGATACAGAAAAGTAAAATTGAAATTCCTCCTTTTTGATGGAAACCAATAATAATGTAATAAATACAAGTAGTTCCCGCTCAGTAGTTTTACACAAAGCCACAGAGTAACGCAACATTCGGTCAGCTGGCTTTACAAACAGCAAACAAAGATTATACGTAGGTATGTTGCTACATCTTTATTCGGTATTGGTTAACCGTAAACACGGTATGGAGGCAGGTCATGCGTGGCGATGGCTTGGAGCAGATTCCTACGTGACGCCTTTGTGGTGGCACGACGCGCGCCGCGTAGCGCCGGTCACAGGGTCAGCCAGTCACTTCCCCGCTGCAATATTGGTTATATCGGCTTTCCAAGTCCGCTCTAGGCTTTTTATTATCCTAGGTGTCGTGAGTGAAATGTTAAGGAGAATCATACTAATAGGTACATATTATAATAAAATGTGGTAGTGTGTTTGTTTGTTTCATATCTATCGACGGCCCAACGGTACAACTACAATGATGAAATTTGGCATGCAGGTTGATCATTACCTGAAATAACATAAAATATATTTTTTATATCGGTAAAATATTTGATCCCTCGTACATTCCGCGGTGCGGAAGCTTGTCTTCATATACAAATCAATGCTCAATCCTGTAATATGTAATCATTTTGCTCGCACCTTGTCATCAAAATTGATCGAGTCCTCCGGAGACCAGCGGACGGGGAGCTTTGCTATACAAAGTGGAAACGCTGCCAGCCTTCTGGGACCTTGCCGTTAATCGGAAGCAGCGGCAGGCTTGAGGAAATTTTCTATATATAGATTGTATTTTGTACATATTTTTTGTAAATAAAGATTAATCTAGATAATTAGGTAAAGGGGAGTTTGCTACGGTAAAAAAACCCACTAGCGAAACTGTCCTCAAGAGGCGGTGCTCGTCATAAAGAATATTCATCGTAGTCGCTAGCGAGTATCGATTACGTTACGTTAGGCAACTCATGGTAGGGGTACAGGGTGTAGAAGAATATAAGGTGTGAATATAATGGTTGCGGAATGAGCTTTCCGGCATGGTTTTCCCAAAGGAGTACAGCATGGGGTACATCAAGGGTGTAAAGAGATTTTTTCAGTGTCGGCAACGCGCGTATGATACCCATGGTGTTGCAACCGTCAATAGGCTACGGTGACCACTTACCATCAGGTGGGTAATAAATCCGTATTGTAAGCTACCTGAGTAGTATAAAAAAATGCCCCCTGAAAAAATCAACGTTTTGTTCAAAAGTTTCTATACCTGAGTAACTTAAGTTATTTGTTTTAATTAAAATTTTTCATAAGAATTGACTAAATCCATTAGTTTTGATCAATTATAGTTCCATTTATTAATCGTAATAAAATTCCAATAATGAAAACATCTTATCTTAATATATTTGTAACAGAACAAAATTTCAGCAACGTTATTTCGTTTAGATGTAATCTGTTCACTATTATGTAAGTAAATAACTTGGTTGTATGAAATGCAAGAACATTAAGCTGCGATTTGCAGTCTGTTAGCGTTGCATAGTAATGTATAACGTAATTGTATGCCTTGCTTGCACGACGCGTTCCTAATTATGCTCTGAGATTACATAGTATTATGTGGTATTGTTTTAAACAAAATAAATAATTACATACTTACTAATACTTGATATTTTGCACGAAGACTCCCAATGCTTTGCTGATTAGATTTGTTGTCGGGGCCGTCAGAGACCTAAGTCTCTGACGGGCTAAGGAATTCTCAGATAAGTAGCCTATGCTACTTATCTGAGAATTCCTTATAAACTCATTTACATAATCGTATTTGCAACAAATATACAAAATGAAATGTATACATAGAAAATTTCCTTAAGAATGCCTGCCGCTGCTGTCGATCTTTGGATGGGCGGCGAAAGCGTATTTGGTTTAGATTTTAAAGCCCATCACAGACGTAGCTATAATATATATTAATATGCCCAGCTATAATATAAATTACAGTACAGGTTGGCGAAGAAACAGAAATATATATTATAGCAGCGTGTGCGGTCACTCGAAGATTAGTATTGAAAATATATCGTAATATGCTACGTCTGTGATGGGCTTAATGTGCGCGCATTTTGGCGAGCTACGGACCTCCACGGTCCTATGGTCTCGACCGCAAAATGCATAAATAGCTAGTTTGTCTGTCCAATCAAATTGATGTATATATTATTTATTTTAAGCTAGTCTTCTTAGTACATCACACCTACGAGGAGTCAGATTTGGCACAAATTAAATTGATTAAAGTAATAATTTAATGTCAATACATTCGCTTAAACTTGGTTTAAAAGCAACCGGGAAACGTGTTGGCTTACATTAATTTACCATTGAAAATGCATGACACTCAGTGTGTCGCGGTATCCCTTTATTCATTAACGGGTGTGAGTACTTCATCCCTGAGTCGGGTTAGAATCATCTGCGTTTCAATTTATACGTTATGGTTAAGAGTTTACACTACCCCAGCTCAAATCCAAGTTTTGCCCCCGCTTCACGGCCCGGCCGTGCAGCACCCGCAACGCGCAGTCGCAACTATCTCACTCGCACGAGTTCATCACGCGGCAGGGGTCACGACGACTCACGAGTCGACCGTACGATAGGGTAAACACAACGTTATTTGACCCAAGTATGGAAATAAATAAAACGATTGTAGAAAATTACTAAAGCGCCGCACGATAGGGTAAATACACCATTATTTGACATCTAATAACTAGGTATGGAAATAAATCAAAAATCAAAATCAAAAAGTATTTATTCAATTTAGGCCCTAATTAGGCACTTATGAACGTAAACTTAATCTACACCGGTTCCAAATACAACTTGAACTGAGAAAGACTCCAGCAAGAAACTCGGCAAGCTTTGTATTTTAAATGTGTTGTGTACTTAGAAGTATTATAATTTACAAACGATATATTATTATATAACAATAGCCTGCGAAGCGAACAATTCATTCTAATGCATTCTCGTCATCTACAAATTCAGAAACTTTATAGTAATTGCATAACTTATGGTTTACTATCTTTTTAAATGTATGTATAGGTAGTTTTTGGTTATTTTATGGGTACTATATTATAGAAACGTATACATTGCTCCTTGAAAGAGTTTAGGACTTTGCTGAGCCGAGTTAAAGGTACAGCAAGTTTGTTCTTATTTTTACATTTTTCAAAATTAATAAAATTAAATGACTGTTGAAAAGTACTAAAGCGCCATATGATACGGTATATTTACAGTTATTGTATATCTAGTAGGTATGTAAATAAAATTCACATAATTCTGCAATATATATGTGTTATAGGAGCATTTACTCCAGATACCATTGGCGATGACGTCAATGCAAGCAATGCAGTTTTTGTTTGTGTTCCGTTGGTTTTTGCATTCTGTAACAAAAAAGGCTTTACTACAATTGTGTTCATACTACTAAAATAATATGTGACCGTGGCCAATTACTGGGACAACCACTCTAATATTAGGGGTTAAAGTAAGAAATTGCCGATTTGTACTGAAAAATTGAAATTAGTTTTTTTTAATTTAACTTATTTATTTAATCAAAATAATTACCATTATTATTTATACATTGCGGCCATCTAATACGAAGATAATTTATGCCTTTGCGATAGAACTCTGGTGATCTAGATTCGACAAACTGTGTGAAAGCATTTTGTACTGCCTCCTGAGAAGAAAACTTTTTATCACGTAGAAAATTATCCAAATCACGAAAAACAAATCACGAAAAAAATGGTAGTCCGTTGGAGCAAGGTCTGACGAATACGGAGGGTGACAAATGGTTTCTAATTGCAGTGCCTGCAGAGTTAAAACGGTTTCTTGTGCTGTATGAGGTCTCGCGTTATCATGGAGCAATAATTGTGAAGATCGATTCATGAGTCGGGGCTGTTTCACTGCTAGTTTTGCTATCATTGTTCGGAGTTCGGCACAGTAGACATCTGCCGTAATTGCTTTACCAGATCGGAGAAAGCTATAGTGAATAACACCATACTGAGACCACCAGACAGTTACCATAACCTTTTTATTGGTAAGCTTTACTCTAGGACACTGTTGCGGCGTTTGACCTGGGGTCATCCATTGCATTTTTCGCTTACGGTTATCGTAAAGAATCCACTTTTCATCACATGTCACAATTCGATCCAATATTCCTTAATTTCTGTATCGATTCAACAAGGCAACACAATTTTCAACACCCGTTTCTTTATGCAGATCAGCCAAATCATGAGGCAAACATTTTTCATATTTTATTGATTTGACGCAAATGAGTAAATATTGTTGGTAAGGTATCGTTAAACCATGCCGCTAATTCCTAGGTAGTTTGGCTCGGATCGGCTTCCACGATCTCTTTAAATTCATTGTTATTCACCTGTGTGGGCGGTCTTCCACGTGGTTCGTTCTTCAAATCAAAGTTTCCATCATAAATACGTTTAAACCAAAATCGCACGGTGAGTTAATTAGCAGTCCCCTCTCCAAACGCAACATTGATATTGCGAGCTGTTTCTGCCGCGTTAGTTCCGCGTCGGAACTCGTATTCAAAAATCACTCGAATTTTCGAAGTATCAGAAAGTCGATAATCGAATGTTGCACATTTAAAAAAAATCTTTCTTGTCTAAGCTGAATAAAAAAAACAACTGAAAGTAGATAATCGAATGTTGCACATTTTTTTAAAGAAGAACTTCAAAGGTACCATGTGAAAGTTTCACTCAAAAATCTCAAATCATGAAGGTTCTATGTCAATTCGAAGTACCTATTACAATTAAACGGCAAATTCATACTTTAACCCCTATTATTTAGAGATTGGTAGGTACGGTCTGTGTGTTCTACCGTCTGTATAATGGGGAGTGTTCTCAAGAACTTTTTGACCTAGTGCCATCATCACCTTTTTACCACCGCACCGCTCGCCGGCGATGTGGAGTTCATCCTCATATCCTCGAGCCGCCTCGATCGTCCACACAACGGTTCAGTCGGACGTTCCTACTGCGGACCATTAGGATGTGGAATGAGCTTCCCATTACGGTTTTCCCACAGCGCTACGATATGGGGTTCTTCAAAAGGGGCGTAAAAAGAGCTCTTCAAGGTCGGCAACACATCGGCAATCCCCCTGGTATTGCAAATGTCCATAGGCGGCGGTGACCACTTACCATCAGGTGGACCGTCTGCCTGTTTGTCAACCTTTTTGACATAAAAAAAAAAAAAAAGGTATGTATGTATCTATAAAACGAGAAGCGGATTACCAGATAAACTCACAATTCTACGGTTTGTAAAGTCGTCAAATCAGGTTCGTTTGCATGTTTGGAACTACTGGCATTCATGTGTTCCGTTGGTATCTGCAATCTGTAACAAAATATGTTTTACGTTTCTTCTTTCATACTACTAATATGATACCGTGGCCAATTACTTAGACGAATACCCTAATATTCAAACCTAATATACATATAGAATAACCAATACGATATTTATTGTAGTAATTCAATTTACTACATAATATATACTTACCTAGTAGGTGGGTACCTACCTAATAACCCGTGCAAACTTTATTTACTCTGTTATAAGGTAGGTGCAATTATGATTAGGTACGTACGTTGGTATTTGCATTATGTAACAAAAAAGGCTTTACTTCTCTTTTTCTCATACTAATAAAATAGTATGTGACCGTGGCCAATTACTTGGACGACTACCCTAATATTTACCAATGAAATGTTTATTGTAGAAATTCAATTTACTACATAGTATATACCTACCAAGTAGGTAGGAACCTACATGTGCATGCTTTGCTTACGCTGCTGTTGTGAAAACATTTTAGTATCTTACCTTCTTAGCTAGGTGGTTGATACAAACGGGCACGGGTCCACGTCCGGTAGGTATATTTCATCAAACTATAAACCAGTATAAGCTGATCTCGCATTGTATAGGATTTCCGTACAATGGGAGGTCAGAGGAGCTTAAAATGGAAATTACCTACTTTTTTTACCCATTACAATAATCAAACTCAGAATTTATTGGTAGATACAAACTAAAAAGCCTTCCTAGGTAAAACACATTTTATGATTCATTTTAGGTAGGTACTTACTTCAATATTTCCGTCTTTTTTTTCTTGTTCCGATCATTTCCCATTTTAAACAAAATACACTTCACTTATAATTTATTAGTTACGTATCTAAGTGGGTCGTGAGAGCAAGAGACGCGGATTCCCCGTTCGAGCGCCGGAGCGCGACTGAATCTGTGCGGCGGCGCTTCGTGCCACTCGCAATATTTGGGAATTTAATTTCTAACAATTTAAAAAAAAACATGATTTTAATTTCAAATCATATAGTACACGTATTGTACTAACTACAGTTTATACAAAAAGTTTCATTAGTATAGGTAAAGTATTAATTGACTAATGTGGTTTTTTTGTAAAATTCAGAGGGAAGTTTGTGATTTTTTTCTATCGAGAAAATGTTTAGGATTCATGTTTTCACATCATATAGGACTCAGTATATATCCTCAACTGTACTATATATTTTTTTCAAAATTATTGATTCAATACTTTCATTGATATGCAGGACCAAACGTGACGGGTGGAGCAGTTTTGAGGTAGGGTAAGGCCTTAATTTACTTTTACTTCATTCACAGTAGGGTGGTTGTTCGTGCACACCGCGTTAGCGAAAATCAAACAAAGCTAGTGTTTTCACACAGGAGATTAATTATGTCGCAGTTGCACGTACTTTTTGAGTAACAGACTAAGCATAATGAACGTTCTATAAAATTCAGAATTTCTTCAGATTTACTGATTTGGTAAGTACCTACTAAAAGGATTACCTATATCATTTGTCCGTTCTATATTACCCACCGTTATATAGTACCTATTTAATAGTCCATAACTCCTCGGTACCTAATTGATGTGTCAAGCCTGACTTGTAATGTCCTAAAAGTCATTCTGAACTACAAAAAATATTACAGTAGACTCAAATCACTGACTCCCTAATCAACTAATCAAATAAAAAGAAAACATAATATAAATTTTAAATAAAGAACACGTTTCTAAAGAAATAAGGCTTCATCATGAAAATTATATCAATACTAGCAGCGAATCCCGGCGTTGCTCGGGTTAAAATACATCGCATATTTAGTGGTATACAAAATATATAAGGATACATTTTTAACAGATATTATAGATTTCTATTTTCGATTTCGATTTGGTTCTTTTAGTTAAAACAATAACAATAATAGATCAATAATATCACTCGTACACATTTTGGAACTTTCCAGATCAATAAAAAAAAAATTAGAACTTTCTCAATCATTTTAAATTGCACTCATTTTAGAACTTTCTCGAACATTCTAAATCGATCATAATAAATTTCACTCATTTTGGAACTTCCTAGATCATTCTAGAAATTTCTAGAACTTTCTCGAACATTCTAAATCGATCATAATAAATTGCACTCATTTTGGAACATTCCAGATCATTTGGGAAATTTCTAGAACGTTCTCGAACATTCTAACTCGATTCGATAAAACTGTTATTAGTTTTGGACATTTTGGAACTTTCTAGATGAAGCCAGAAATTTGTAGAACTTTCTCAAAACATGCTATATCGATTATAATAGTTTGCATTCACGCTAGAATTTTCTAGATCATTCCAGATATTTGTTGAACTTTCTAGTACATTCCAGATCGATTATAACCGTTTTACACATTTTGGAACTTTCCATTCCAGAAATTTTGAGATCTTTTTAGAAGTCCTCATGCGTTAGAAAAGGACAGCAATATATGTTTTAACATTTTCGCCACCCACAACCACCCCCTTCCACCCACCGCGACCAAACTCCCTTACTACCACCTGGAGACCAAGGGGTATTTACCACCCCAACGGGAAGTTGATTGGGGTTGGTGGTGATTGAGAAAACTGCGTATTTACGTACCCACAAAAGCATTTTATATATATTATTAGATTATACCTTTTGTTCCGCATAATTTAAATATAGAACCGCCCGTACCGTAGCGTCCTTGAAAACATTTGCAGTGAATCCATTTGCTCCGCACCCGGTTTAGAGCAATACAATTTAAATTTCAGGAAGCTCAATAGTCTAAAACACATTACAAACTGTACGTCATTGTCTCCGTGATGGATCCTTGCATAATATCGCTTTCAAACTAGCATTCATTATGGCACGCGAGTGAGCTTGGGCGAGTGTATACGACCACAGAGCTAAGAATTAATTCAACGAGCTCTTTCGTGCTGAGACTATAGTTTTGTCAAGAGAATATCTCTCCTTGTCGCACTATATTTCTCTTTTTGACACATTGATGTATATGTTTTGTCGTTATTGTTATTATGCCTATTAGATCTATCTAGTCGACTTTAAACGTATCAAAAATCTTTATTGAGCTAAGATGCAAAGTGCATCAAGAGTTCATCGCTCTACCGCGTATTTTTGGTGGTAATCGTAACTGAATTTCATCTGATCATGGCCCACCAATGGTCTTCGTCATACCGCGGTTATACGCGATACGCGATAGCTCGCCAGTATACTTATGTGAACTTTACTGAAACATTATGACGTTTGATGTATGTGATATTGAAGTAGGTGTACTTAGACATTAGACAATATCGAAAAATAAAAAAAAATATATAAGCTACTCTACTTTTTTTGTCGTTAAAATAATAAAATGAGCTTGAGTCTTGCCACAGATTTACTTTAGGTACCTTGAATAAACTTGCATCCATTAGTGCCGCGTTCCTTCCATACTCTGTGGAACATGACATTTGTCTAGGGTGGGTATCTAGTAAACTCGAAGTAATCTGCCATTTGTAACCGTCCCGGGGCTTCCTTCTCCGTGGCGAGACAAATGGTTCAAGTCACAGTGGCGGCTGGTTGACCTCAGTCAGCTCCTGGGTGTTGCCAATGTGATCTATGGAATGTGACATTGATATCTCTACTTGATTCTGTGGTTGATAGGATAGTTGTTCTGTTGGGATTTCTAAAGTAGATCTTAAATATATGAATATTAAAAAAAAGTATCTAATACATTAAAATTCTAAGTGTCTAATATAGTGAAATAGTAAGTAATTAAGTATAGACCTTTAGGGAATCATTCCTTTCCAATAATGATTATGTATTAAAAGAATGTTCTGGTCGTAGTGCCTCTCTAAACAAATAAATAATTAAAATTAGTAGGTATAATAAATATGTAAAGTTTGTTTGTTACTTTGGATAGTAGGAGGTAATCTTCGAAACTACTTATCTGATATGAGTACGATGATACCCTATATACTATATAACGAAAATATTAAATAATTTTTTTTTATAAATAAGCATTTTTAACATTATTTCAGTTTTCAAAGCCAATACTAGGCTTAAGGTGCCGGTTCGCAGCCCACCGCTTGCAGCAACAGCAGACGACGCGACGCGGCGACGTGTCGTTGTGACAATACTTCTTTTTCTTTCGATCCTATGTATTACTATGGAGGCGATGTCGCTAGCAACGGAAAGTATTTGATATTAAAACATAGAAACCAGTAGTGTCGCAACGACTCGTCGTATGCTGCTGCATGCGGTCGGCTACAAACCGGCACCTGTAAGGTAGTCGTTCGCCGCGACACTAATGGTTTCTATTATGAAATACATTGGGGAGGGGGGAAAGGTCGGTAGCGCATCAGCGATGCTTCATGTGTTGCAAGCGTCCATATGGCTACGGTAACCGCTTACTATCAGACGGGCCGTATGCTTCTTTAGCGACTTAGTCGTATAAATACCTTCCATAGCTAATGACACGTCCCATAGGCATATACAGGTCGTTGTTTTGGTCAGCGACGAGTGACTCAGGGTCGATAATACAAATGATACTGGTGCTAAAAAAAATACAAAAAAAATACTTTATTTTTTTTTAATAATAAAAATAAAAAAATTAAAATTTTGAAAATCATGTAATAAGCTAAAGTGTAGACATGATACTCAACGGGAGTACGAGGGAGTAAAGGGGTGGGGCGATGGCGGCTTGCGCCTAGCTCTAGTCTGTGCACGTGCCTAGTAACCATACTTTGCGGTAATTTTATTTCAAATTGAATAAGGTATTTCTCAACATATTTACAGTATTTAATGGAATTAAGTCCATTTTTGGGGAATATATACTTTGTACTACCGCTCCTGGGTCGCTTGTCACCGACCAAAACAACACCCTGTATAGGAACGAAAGATAAATAAGTAATGTCGCGGCGACAGTGATGCCTGCTGCTGCGAACCGGCACCTTTAAATTAAATCTGCAAAGCGCTATTGCAAATTGTCATTGGATAATGAGATGTACGATATTTCGTATGTAGATATATAATTTTAATTTCCAATATTGCACAGTATTTCGGTGATATGCCCCGGAGCGGCAATGTTGTCGGTAGAACCCACGTGGAATGGACAAATAGGTGGATTGTTCTGAAAAAGTGGTCGGATGTACATTCACAAATTATTTAATCCTGCAAATTGGATTCAGTTGCATAAGCCTGTTGGCGTGTTTTTTTAACTTGATGATTGCTTTTAGCTCAGAGTATATAAATACTACGTTCAATATCCATGGATATATAGGTATACTTACTTACCTACTATATTATTTTAAATTAAATATCCTTAATTCCTTACTTATATTATTATAAATGCGAATGTGAGTCATTTTGTTTGTTTCTTATGTAAAATTGTGTATAACTTTTAAAATGTATTTTTACCCCAAATAGGCATAATATGTAGAACCTTTTTGCCTTAAGTACTCTATGCCTAACTTCGTCTAACGTTCTCAAACTTTTTTGGCGACGGACCCCTTTTAGAATGAGAAATATTTGATGGAGCCCAAATATAATCAATGAATAGTTATATAGATATTTTTAAAATATTAAAATAAAGGTACCTAAGAACTTAGATTAGTTAAAATTAATAAAATTATTTGACTATTGTAATCAATTTTGAATTCTTTATTATTTTCTGAACTTGAGAATATATTTTGGCCAGTAATATCGCGGAGCACTGAGGCTTTGTGTAAAACTGTAGATCTCTGAAAATCTACATTTCATCGATCCCCGCGAATCCGACTGGTAGTAGTGGTAGTTCTGGAGCATTTGGATTTCTGAAGATCAGCGCTATTAAAGAAACAAAAAAAAAACAAACTAGATACATTATCATATCACTGTCCCTAGAGTTACTAATACCAAGTGATGAATTATCATGATAAATAAAGAAACTAAGTCGGTCATGAACCAAATTCATTAATCTACATTGGATAATATCAACCTAAATCTGTCTGTAAATTATAAAGAAAGTTTTTACCTTTACAGGTACCTTTTTTTTTTTTTTTTTTTTTTTTATTAGTTTGGGGAAATCCTCATAGGATACCCGACCGCCCTTGGGGGGGAGCGGCCAGGTTATGCCGGACTTTTACCGGCTAAAACCCCACGGTGGTCGCCACCTGCGCTACAGAGGGGGGCGGGCTCTCGTGCAGATCGCGTACCTGCTCGCCCCTCCACGCGCGGCGCTGTGATAGCTCGTCCCGGGGGAAGTGTGATGCCTCCCCCCAGCACCCTCGCGGTGCTATCGCACGATGAGTCGTGACCACAACGACCCATCGTCCTCCTCGGGGTCGCTTCTGGGCGTTCAGGGCCCCCGCCCCGATTGCCCACGACCCCGAAGGTCCCCATTTAGTCGCCTTTTACGACAGGCAGGGGAACACCGTAGCTGTGATTCTACGCCCCAGCTACAGGGCAGGAGGGCCGCCACGAGGCACTGCTGCGCCTCGGCGGCGTCGTCTCCGGGTGGGATCGGCTCTCTCCCGATCCCTCTCAGCAGCCTCCTTCTGGACCATTACGGTCTCGCAGAAGGAGGCTACGGCCCTCCACGCCGTATCCCCGCTCAGCATCGCCGACACGACTGCTGGCAGGGAGAGATTTCGACCGATCAAGTCGACCAGGATCCGCCGCTCGGGTTCCCACGCGGGGCACACAGCGAGCGTGTGCGATGCGGAGTCCTGGTCGCTCCCACAATGGAAGCAAGCCGCCGTCGCCTCACGTCCGATCTTACACAAATAATCACCGAAGCACCCATGCCCGGTGAGTATCTGTGTAAGTCTGTAGGTGAGTCGTCCACCTTGTCGCTGCATCCAGGCCTCGAAGACCGGCAGGACTGCTCCGACAACGCGTTTGCGCGCATGCCGCTCCTCACAGAGCCTTGCGCGCCACGTCGCGAATGCGATAAGTCGCTCCTGCCGTCTGATCGCCTCTTCTGGATCACCTCCACCACTCTGGCGGATGATGCGGATTCGGTCATAGACCCTCGCATCCATGTCCGCCAGAATATCCAGTGGCAGAAAGCGAGCCAGAATAGTTGCCGCCTCAAAGGATACGGTACGGTATCCCCGTACGATCCGTAGGGCCATCTTACGCTGGACGCTGTAGACTCTCTACCTTGGGACGCAATCAGGGGGGCTCTGGCATACCATCAGGTGCCCTCCTACCTGCAAGGTATAGTCAGGGATTACTTGCACGACAGGTACATCTTGTACATGGACCAAGACGGTAGGAGAATCCGGAGGGAGATCACGTGTGGGGTTCCACAGGGGTCGGTGTTGGGCCCGTTGCTGTGGAACCTAGCGTACGATGCGGTTCTGCGTGTTAATCTCCCCGCTGGCGTAAATGTCGTTTGCTATGCAGACGACACGTTGGTGGTCGCCAGCGGGGATACCTTCGAGAGGACTAAACAGCTCGCCGAGCTTGGGGTGGAAGTCGTCGTTGCCAAAATCCATGAGTTGGGTCTGGAAATAGCACCTCACAAGACCGAGGCGCTATGGTTTCACAAACTGCCAAGAAGCAGGGAACCACCCGACTCGTGTGTCCGAGTAGGTGAGTCAGATGTCGGGGTGGGGAGGTACATGAAGTACCTGGGCCTCACCTTGGACAGTCGCTGGGGCTTCGAAGAGCATTTTGATCGCCTAGTCCCCCGGATCGAGAGGGTAGCGGGTGCTATGCACAGACTGCTACCTTTACAGGTACCTGATTCATCTAAGCTTTATTGAACGAATAGCTCACAAAGACAAAGTATTAACTAAATTATATTACAGTTAATAACGTTCACACCAGTCCCTAATGTCGTTAGCACTATTTGTTTGAAACAGACACAGATTACAGAATAGTAGGCAGATGTAATGTACGGGACAAGCACTGTGAGGCTCGTATTTAGCTATGTGTGCGTGAGAGCACTGTAGGAACACGTGTGACAATGTGCGTTTAGGGATGCCAGGGTGCGTTTAGGGCTGCCAGGTTGCGTGTAGGGCTGCCAGGATAATGAAGAAATACTCCCACGTTTTTTATTGGATAGTTATTGGTGCCGATTCTGTTGGCACAAACTAAACTATTCTTTACTAAAATTTAAGTCCTGTCAAATCGACGTTTCCTATTCAGTTGGCGTACGATTAAACTAAAATTTAGTTTGACAGCACTAATATCGTTTTAGTTACTCAATTTAGTTAAGTGTGTAATTTTCCTACTCTGTTGGTCACGTTTTAGGTCAAATTATCTCTAAAATTAGAAATGTCAAACTAAAATTAGTCGTCATCTAATTAGATGTGTATTAAATTTAGATCCTATAGAAATAGTTTTGGAAAGTGGATATCTTGATCTGGATTATTCATAATACTAAATATTTGCATAAAATAAGGACAAAGCAAGATAGGGATATATGTTACATACGTCACTGGACTACAAAATTATGTGAAATATTTTTTTGTACTTTCAATGATATTTTGTTTTATACCACTAAGGTGGCAAACAAGCATACGGCCCGCCTAATGGTATGCGGTTACCGTAGCCTATGGACACACAACACCAGGGGTATAACTCGCGCGTTGCCGAGCCTGCAGAAATCTCTTCACACCCTTTTTGAAGAACCTCATGCTGTACTCCATTGGGAAAACCACGGCAGGGAGCTCATTCCACAGTCTGAGCGTCCGCGGAAGGAAGCTCCGTTGAGCCCGCACAGTTCGAAACAATTCTGGTTTCAATGTGTGATGGATGGATGTCGATGGCGAGAATTGCGATGGTGGAAGATAGCCGTGAGCATCAAGTCGAACAATTCTTTAGAACACTCTCCGTTGTACAAGTGGTAGAATACACATAAGGAGGCAAAGTCTCTCCTCAGACTGAGGAGCTCTTAACCACTTGTGAGTTCGGGATCTTCAACAATTCTGGTGGCACGACGCTGAACCGAGTCTAAAGGCCCAAACTGGTATCCAGGTGCTCCCGCCCACAGATGACAGCAGTACTCCATAAGGCCGGACTTGCGACTTATAAAGTTGCATTCCGATAGTGCCACAAGCTTATCTGGCCCAGTGAGAGTCGCTGTTATCGCATTTGGTGGAGCAAACAACCAATGAAAGTAGTGTTAATATTCTCTTTAACCTATAGCGATTGACATTTCGAAATGGCGTTGTTAGTTCCTCCTTAGGATAAGATAAGATTTTGTTTGTAAAATGGGTATTTCAAATCACAAATTCACAAAGCGAATCATCAAAAAAAACATGCTTTGCATTTATTTTTCAATTTTATCATGGAAGAATAAGTAAGGTAAACAACTAAAAGGACTTTTTGGCGGGAACTTGTAGAGTGACGTTGCGTTTTCATTTTTATTTTCATAAATTCGCATATTTTGAGTTTTATTTCGTATTTTCGGTGGTATTTCACTCAGTAAAGATCATCCATGTGCACCAGTGAAGTGAAATGAAATGAATTATGTGTATCGTGACTTTTCAAGTTGTCTCAGAAAGTCCTTGAAGAGTTTTAGTACAACAACCACCATTGTAGTAAAACATTACTTTTATGGACGGTGACTGACTGAGGACTGTGAAAGTGATAATTGTTGTGACTGGAAATTATAATATAATTCGACACTGGCAGAAATAAGTCCTAATACCACGACTTCAAGGAAAATACTTTCAATGTAACCTAGCAACACCAACCGATTTTTGTTGAGGTTTTGTGTTCCTAGTCATCAGTAACAAATACACGGAAAATTAATACAAATGAGTGAAAATATCTATACTTACCTATGAAACGATATTCCGACTCCCTTTTTTTGGTTTTGGGAACAATTTTTACAATTTTTCAAAATGCAGGACGGCATAATTTTGAAGATAAATTGTGACACTTGTGACGTAGTAACACCACGAGGCCTTGTTTCGTACTGACTCGAGTTTGTATTTGCTTTTGAATCTGTATTTGGTGTGTTGGCGTCACTCCCGTGTTCCGCGCGCTCGATCTGCTTACTATTCTGTAATCTGTGGAAACAGATTTTTCAACAAAGTAATTAGTAACGTACGCTGTTTATTCAGTTTTAGTTTATTAACAATGCAATTTTATTGTATCTCTGCTCGTAATTATTAAAATAGGTGTTCCGAGTTTGTTTTGTAGTTTTTGGTCGTAGTATTTAGTAAAAATAAAGGTTTAAGTTATTATAAAATTAAAACTCCTCTAAAGCTATAAACATAGAATATATGTCTCATTATAATATGTATATTATTATATTTTTACTTGCTTTAGAATTGGGGGGTAAAAATTATTTTACTACCTTAGAGGTAACATTTTGTAAATCCCTTCATTAGTGAACGCCTACGATATTGAAGAAGCCTGTGTGAAAAGTTTCATTGAACAAACAATCCTGTTCAGACCTTGCTCATTATTAGAAAATATAAGGTAGACTAATAATGTTGCTTTTGTAATTTTTTATAACTACCCTCGTCTTGGGATGCGACGTCATCGCCGCGCCCGCCTTGGAAGGCAGTTAGCTTGTTGAACTATATGAAAACACTCGTGCCTATACCGCGTCTAAGGAAAGTGGTTTTCATCAAGAAAGTTTCTTGGACGCTATTTCATGTACTAATTGACAATTGTTCACGGTGTGAAATTAATCTGTAGAAAATTACATCAAGAGTTTTGGATAACCAAGAACGAACTCTGCTGGCGCACGTCTGGGACAGGTGGAAGTGTAAGAGGTTAGTGGTGACATACTTAGTCAACCGAATTTCTTTTGAGCAAGGTTTCTGTGAATTTCCTTTTATTCTATTTAAATCTACAGTAAAACTAAAGTCCTTCAAATTATTTTACCAGCAGCCTAGATTACAACCCCACAAGTCCATTTCTCATTTTAGATAGATTTGCAACAACTGAAGCAAAATATCTCGTCAATAGAAGATAATGTAGGTATATAAATGTATCTTTTAAAGCGGTTATACCTACGTGCTATGGATGATACGTATCTACTTGCTATGTAAGTGAATGGAGATTTATTGAGAGTGAACATGAAATATTCGCTCTACGTGGATCCTATTATCAGGAAATAAAGACGCATATCGTAGATCAGAAATAGCACTTTTAGCTACAGAATTGGATGTGAAATGGTATTATAATAATGCCGAGACGAAGGTGCCGGGTTCGAATCCTACAATGAGCATGAGTTACCGGTGAAGGAAAACATTGTGAGGAAACCACAGCACGGTAGTAAGGTACTTTGTTGTACCCGCCTGGCTGGCTACCACCCTCAAGTTGAAAATCTGTCGCCAAGCACCTACCGGTTTAGTCCAACAGCTGCACTTGAGAGCCAGTTCCTTCTACGCTTTGTGTGCTTACCACCTTCGGCCGCATCATCACTGACCATGGTGAAACTGTGGTAATAAACAGGCCTATACCATGGACGTATATAAAGCCTATACATAATAATAAAAAAGCTTTCAGTAGCCATGCTTGTGAGCTAGTTCTCTTCCAGGCTTTGTGTGCTCACTTTCAGCCATATCAGTACTTACCATGATGAGATTATTGAGTTTCTTGCCGGAGTCTTCTCAGTTTAAGTGTATTCCGAACCGGTGGTAAATTCAACTGTATATACCAATTTAACGTTCATAAGTGCCTTACTAGGGCCTAAACTGAATAAATGACTTTTTGATTTTGATTTGATTTTTTGATTTTGAGATTCTGGTCAAACACATGCCTAGAAAAGAAAAGCCCAATGCGCGTCGTGCGTCGTGGTTTCGTGAAATTATAAAACCAACTAAATTTTGTGGTAACTTTACTTTAGTAAAAAAAAAAACATAATTATATAAACATAATATTATGTTTTTTTTTATAATTGTTTGTTATTAACATTGTCCGAATACATGTATGAAGTATGAATATGAACTGAGTACAGTACGAGTATGAATTAAAATTAGACCAAGTTTTATAATTGATATTAGAAGTTTTTAAGAAGTCTTACATTTTGACTTGTTGAAAATACGTAAGTAAACGTATTTTCTGATAATTTCAACTTGCTCTCTATTACGGTAAAAAAGCTCTTTGACAAACAAAAAGACAAACGGACAACAGACGAGACGCTTTTGTAATAGGGCACCCTTTGGATATGAAACTTTGAAAGTATTTTTTTTTCACCATACGAGTATCTATCAATCAACTACGAAGTCGTACATAATAGTATAGCTGGCGTAGTGGTTAAAACAAGAATACATTTCTGAGAGGAAATTGAATATTCATGAATAGAAGTAATAAATGAACGCTTTAAAGTTCAATTCAGTATTGCCAATGTAAATAAAATACAAGAATTTTCTTTTTACTCATTTCAATAAGCATTAATAAAAGCGTTCTCAAGTCGTTTTATTGTACAACTGGACTTGCTCGAAAGCTGTCTGAGAGGATTATCTTAAAGGAGTGACATTTTATTACACCTAGTAAAAGCGAAGGTATACTAAAATGTAGTAAAACTAATGCTTATAATTAATTCTAGAACGCTTCTTTGACTGCTTTTGTTGAGATATTAAAACTATTCTTGGTTTAATTTTTAATTCCGAATGATTTATAAATCCCGCTTATTTCCACTTACTTGATTGCTTCGACGATTAATTCTTATAAATCAATGTTGTAACATGAATTTGGATAATTTATAAATGCGTGTACCATAATTTATGGCTGCAATAACAAAATAACTCTCCTAGAGCAGTTAAGAAAATTACCTTAGCTTAACCTTAATTTATATTATACTTATTCTACCTTTAAGCTGTAAGCTGTATCAAAGAATGTTTTTATTTTTTGTATTAAGGTGCCAATAAAATATTAATATTAATTAATATATAATATTAATGAGTGAGCCATTGAAGTATCCTCTTTTTGTAACAAACCAATTACATTAACGTCAAAGTTCATAGTAGGTATTGTCTTAAATGTCTGTGTGCCTCCAATGACGTTGATGGATGTGTCGTTGGCTTGCAAATTGTAAACTTTGCACAAATATTTACAGAGGTACGGAAACTTGGGCCCTTCTCGCAACATTTTTTGACATTGATCCATTGTTTCTGTTACTATGTCACCGATGTGTTATAACTCGAGTTTTTTGTGTCATAAGATGGTTGATGGTTGGTATGAGGAGGGGTGGGACTGATGGTGATGGAATACTTTTACAAATCTTTGTAATTACTAAATAAAGAAGTATATGTACCTATAGTATAAAAGCCACGTCTTTCTTTATGTGCAGGAAAGAGAAAGCAATTCTTGCATCCCACTTACAAACATCTGTCAACTTAAATAAAATTTAAAATGTTGCGTAATAATAAATAATCCTTTTCCTTATTTATCATCACCATGTTTTAACAAAGAAAGAAACGCGGTAGAAAGCTATACAAAATGAAATAAGGAAATGAAGCGCAGACAAAATAAATCAAAAATAAAAACTTTGCAGATGTAAAGAACTCTTTGGGATCTGTGACTTGACTTACTTATGATCCTATGTCCTCTAGATGAGGCAGAGGGCGTCCACAGAAACTCTCCATCCCGATCGGTCTTGAGCTTCGCGCTTGATCTCACTCCAAGACTTCCCGATCTTCTTCGCTTCGTCAAGCACAGTGCGTCACCAGGTTTGTTTGGGACGGCCCTTTCTTTCCCCTGCGGATTCCAGTCCATTGCCTGCTTGGGTATATGGTCGGGATCCCTTCGGATAGTGTGGCCAATCCAGTTCCATTTGCGACGCTTGATCTGTTGGTCGATCGGTGTTTCGTGGCACCGTTCTCGGAGCTCTACGTTCGAGATTTTCTCGGGCCAGTGGATAACGAGAATTTGGCGAAGGCATCGGTTGACAAAAACCTGGAGCTGGTGCGAGATGGCCTTGGTTACCTTCCACGTTTCGCACCCGTACAGAAGTACAGACTTCACGTTGGACCCGAATATCTTGAGCTTAACTCTTCGGGTCAGCTTCCGGGACTGCCATACGCAGCTGCGCGAAAGTTGCTCGGGCCTTAGCAATCCGAGAAGAGATGTCATCTTCAGTTCCTCCTGATTCTGACACGACACTACCAAGGTAAGTAAATTTGTGGACGCGTTCCACAACCTCTGTGCCTATCAGCAACGGTGTCACATTCGTCACTCCAGATCGCATCTCTTGGGTCTTCCGGCTGTTGATTTTCAGACCCATGTTTAAAACCGAAACAGAAATAAACCTTTGGGACCTGTGAGTTTCATACAATTATTACATTCCAATAAATAAAGTATGCTTGTTTTGAATAACCGAGAAGAAATTATACAATTCTTATAAAGTCGGGTGAGTTTTTTCAACAATGATGATACGGGAAAAGAATATTTACAGAGAAAAGTTACTGTGGATTCTGTAAAAGCTGTAATGACAGCTACAGCTGATAGAACAGGATCGTCAAGAACTAAATTAACATTTTCAATTACGAATCAATGTACAAGTTTTATGATATCATAACAATTTGAATTTTATTTAACAGTAATACTGTTTGTTTGTCAATAAAAATGCGTAAATAGCATTGGAGCGCTCATAAAAATGACATAATCGCCGTATAAAATGAAAGGGTGCCAATAAAACGACCCTTTTAACGAAAGATATTATTTACTGTTGCAATATCAAGGGCATTCGGTTGCTATAAATCCATGGAACTGATTTTATTCGATGAATTTTGTTGCTTAGTGAACTGGTTTTTGTCGCCGCCGACAATATTCTTTATCACAACACCATGAATACACTGTGTTTGGCTTAGCAGTAGATATTTATGGCTAATATAGTTTATTGGCATCTTTCAATTTTCTCTACCATTTTTTGCCGCAAAGTCTTTAACGTAAATTGTTTTCATCGCTAAAATATTCCGTGCTATATTGGTTTTGTGCTTTTGCTGATAAAGCATAAATTGAGATACAGAATCAAGAAGACTGATTATAAAAATGGTAAGTACTTTCATAATTCCTATATTCAATAGGTAAGGTAAATATTTTTATATTTTTAAACTTATAAATAATTGAATCCGAACGGGGAGGCCTACGGAGCCTCGGGCACGAATAAGTTTGACTTTTTAGTCCTTCAGACGAATTCGTGCAAAATCAACCAAATGTAAATATGTTCAACAAATATTGAATTCTATAAACCGCAGACATACTTGGAATTTGTTTTAATCTAAATTCAGAAGTGGTACAATAAACAATCCGTTGTCGTTGTGGTTTGTGTTTCTAAAGTATTTGTTACAACAAAATCCCATTTGAGTGCTGGAATGCGTTTCAAATATAACATTGCTTTTTTATCCGTATTGGCACTCGATCTCTTTATGGGGGGACCATCTCGTTTTCATCCCAGAATAAACACATTTTTATTCAGATCTCATGCTAATAAAATGCAAATTGGGTCCTTTCGGCTTAGGGTATAGCAATTTTCAACAAATGTTTCCTATTGAATTTTATTTGATTTCCTTAATTGCTGACCATTGTTGTTATCTGTTATTCCGATTAAACGATAGATACTTCTTTTAATTGTCAACTCTATTATAATCAGCGAGAACATCATATCTATACATATCTGAATTATAACATAAATGCTACTCCTTAATATTTTTACGAAACGATATTAAAACTCAGCTTCTCTAAGTGTTCCACTATATATCTGTGACAATAATTTTGCTACAAAGCAGTTTCATTATTTTGCCAATTTATTTCTTATTGTAGGTATCTATTGTCTCTATAATAATAAAGTGATTAAACTCGTTGCATTCTTGCTGCGGTTTCTCGAAAGCTGAGAGCTGTATAGTTCAATTAACGGTACAATAAAATCAACTCCCTGACCGTGCAACTTGGGTATACTGCCCGTAACTCAATTTTAGACGTCAATATGTTACGACAAATAGAAATGTTCATATGGAATATTCTCTGGAGAAATGCCATTTTGGACAGGACCGTCTCTAGACATATAGGAATGCATTATTGCCTTACAATTTTCTTTGTTTTACTGTAGGTGCTGTTCAAAAATGAATGGGGTAAAATCAGTATTATTTAAATCGAAAGATTGATACTAAAAATAAACAAGGAAACATTTGGACAGTCGTAAATTTACTTACCCTTGCTATCGTTATAAGCACTTGGTTTCTGATTGCTTCATAGCTATTAATGCAATGTATATGTTATGTGTATTGTCAAACGACCAGTTAGCATAGTGCACGGATGCACAATATTAGCCCACAATACGGCCCTGACTTTGCAGATTATGGCCTAACTCCGCGCAAGCACGCCGTCTCCTACAAATTATACTCAAGACGTACGTTATCCGACATTTTCTGTTTCATAAATCTCCATTTGGAGGCAGTGCGCCAGTGAATAGGCTCGTTAGTCATAAATAACCGAACTCTGGTCGTTATCTCTCATTCAACCGTCCATAAGGTGAGCACGCGCGCCTCTGAAATTATTTTTTCTGAGTAAACTTTAAATTTCTGTTTGCCCTTCTTTCAGAGTTTTATGGCGTTATGTACTCACGATACATATTTTCGTTTGTGTTTGTTTTCGTTTACAAGTCGCAATGAGGACGCGCGACTGTGCAATGGAAACAATATAATTTGTATGAGCGTTGTTACAAAGGTGACTTTGATTTTGTGTGAAACCTCTTTCTAAAAAAAAATATGTATGAATGAAGTTTTAGTTAAAATTTAAATTTTAAATACAAGATTTTTTTGGTGACTATTTACTTTTTAATGACTGTATCTGCATTGTCTTCCAATATACTAATGTATACCAAATATCAAGTCAATCCGACTACTGGAAGTGGGTGAATTTCGACATGCAAGATTCCACCCGAACAAACATAGTTACATACATACATATTTAAAGCAAGTTAAATGAAAGCTTGTAAAAACAATGTAGCAATTATTTCTTGCCTATTGTTTATCTTATCCTATGCATACCACTCATACATGATACAAGCTCTAACCACGTTTCCGGGTTAAAAAGTTGCCTAATGTCCCTCTCCATACCTAAAGTATGTGAATGTAAATCTGCGTGCCAAATATCATCGGTTTAGACCAGAAAAGTTAGCAGACAAACAACATTTCCCGTTCATAATATAGTATGGATTTAAATATTAACAATGAAAAAATTTATTAATATTGACTTTGTGCGCATTGAAATAAAATCTATTTTGCATTATTTAGGTTTCTTATTAAATCTGCTAATAGACAGACAAACTTAACGAGACATGGATACATTTCAAAACGTGAAATGTAAAAATTGTGTTGATATGAACCGAGGATTTTGGACCGAAATATTTACGAGCTAAAAGCTTTTAGGTGTAAACGTTAATGTCTGTATTTTCTTTTTGTGATACCTTTGGGCATTGATTTTAAGATTCAGATTACGTTGGGGCAGTAAATGATTGAGGTATTGAACCTGACATTTACGATAAGCACACAGTTATCCTGACTGTATAGTCAGTAAAATCCATTTTTTTCATTGGAGGGACAAACTTATATCTCAGAGTATATAAATACTACCTTATATTATTTTAAAAAGTGGAGCATGAACTACACAGTTCTTTAATTTTAAACTAAAACTCTTAAGAAAGATTTTGATATGATAAAACAATTTGCGTACCTCTTTTTTTATAGGTACTACTACGTAGTATTTATATACTCTGAGGTACTACTAAGGGGCAAACAAGCATACGGTCCGCCTGATGGTAAGCAGTTACCGTAGCCTATGGACGCTTGCAACACCAGGGGTATCACTCGCTGATTGAAAACATTGCACATCTTAGCAATTTTGAAGAAACAATTTACTTACCGCTATTTACGCTACTTACCTTAGGTAATAGAGTCTGGCAAACGAAAGTTGAGCCTGGCTGTAATTGAAACTCTTTACATGGCAACATTCTATTATTGTCACTTTCTTCGTCACCCGACATAAAACTAGTTTACCAGAACCAGTTTTTATACTAAGCCTTTATTCATAATGGCTTTATAGCTAAATGAGTGTTATAGTGTCGGCTTATGCCCGTTTGTCTACGTTCCCGTTTGTCAACGGTACATATACATTGGTTATGTTTGTATATATGACCTACCTTCGCACACGTTAAAGTACGGTTAGAGTAAAAAGTTGTGTGCCGAATTTATTTAATATTATTTTTAGTTTTTATATTTTAAAACTACCATATTAATGACTAAGAACTACATAGAATACATGTAATCTATCTAGTTGACGATATATTTTTTAAACACAAGTAAAATATTCAAAAAATATGAACATGGTCTATGTGACATAAAGTTTTTTTGAAGCGAGTATCTTCTCTTTACCGGCTATTTAATTGATGTTTTTTTAATTTCTATTATTCAGTATTTTTTTGTGATACGTTTATTTTTAATTTTAGTAGTTTAATTGTTGTATTATATTTGTTGATTTTGCAATGTTTCGTTAAAATAACTTCTATTTTATATTTTATTTACCTATTATTTCGTTGCTTTTTTGTGTTTTGTAGTTGAATTACGTTATATTTAGTGTACCAAATTATTTAATTGCACTTGTTGATTTTACTTTGTTAAGTTGTAATTTTTAATTTTCGACTTTCTTTTGTTTTTACTTTTTTTATTTTTATTTTTGTATAGTCACAATTAGATAAAAACATTACGAATGAATAAACAACGTTTACCCATTGTATATTATAGTAACGTATGTTGTTGATTTTGCTTTGCATAGGTTAATTAATTACTAGTCATAATATATTATATTTTTACACAATACATAAAAACTACACTATTAAAATCTTAAATATGTACTTATTTAATTTCAAACCAATATTTACATTCCTTTAAAAATTAGACTTAACATACTGACTGTACTTGGTGCATGCAATACACCGCTATAGGTAACTATATGTACCGTTGACAAACGGGAACGTAGACAAACGGGAATAAGCCATAGTGTCCACCTTCTCATTCTTTCGATTACCTTAATGTTCTACAATATGCTAAATAAACTTCTACGATCGCTAATCACTGAAACCAGGATAATTATTTAAAAGCATTTTATATAAAAATAGAATATAACAAGTTTTATTTATTTAAAAGCATTCTATATAAAAATAGGATATAACGAGTTTAAAATTTTAACTCATTTACATGCAAATATTACTTAAAAAAATCAAACATATTTATATTTTTTTTTGTAAAGTATCAAAACAATTTATTCCTACTATACTTAGTGATACCACATCTAGTTTTTTTAAATTTGCCGCGCTTTTTCAGGTTCTACTTTCGTATGCCAGACTATAACGTGTTACGGAAAGAGTATTAATACATGACTTCTTTGGTACAAGGCGCACAGATCGCGAAAGAGATAATTTTATAATAATATTAGCAAGTGACGTGCTTTGGTATTCTGAAACGTTTTTGACGGCAACCGACGACAACACATGACGTATTCCGTTGTGACGGTTAGTCCGGGAGGTAGCGTTGCAAACACAAAAGTCATAGTAAGCCGGCTGACGTTGAAATGTATAGTTGATCTTATATGACTAATAAGTGAACCGACCGTCTGCTCAAGTAAGTGCTCAAGTCTACCACATCCGTCGTCAGCCACTCCCAGTAAAAAAAAGACATAGTACGCCGGCTCAAACTTGTTTCATAAGTATTTGACATCATACTGAGCTGAAAAAAAATCGTCTGCTGCATGGTGGAGGGGGGAACACGCGTCAGCTGCTCGCATGAATTTTTTTTAAAAAAAAGTTTACCCCTTCCGTAACCTTCCAATCCTAAACCCACCGCGAGTGCATCGCTGATGCGTGGTTCACTTATTAGCCATTCAAGATCTATTGAAAAAGATGGCCATCGATCGGCGTATTAATACTACCTAAAATGCATCAGTACCTCCCGGACTATTGCATGTCGAAACAATTGAATACTTGAATTGGTCAAAAGAATTAAAATGGACTGGAAGGTGTATTGTAAACATCAACTGCGCTCTGCGGGTGGATTTCATTTATTTTAATGATCTGAGCTGTAATCCCAAGCCAAGCAAACTTATGATATGGAAACTAGATAAAGGCAAATTTTATTTCATATTTTAGTAAAACTTAATGTACCGAATATACCAATTTTAAAGGTTTAATATGAGGGCTATTCAGTAGTTTAACTTTATCTTAATATTTAGGATATAAACTTCACAAAAAGAAACTAGATATAGCGCCCATATTTTGAAAATATTTAAATAATTAACTTTTTTTCACAAATTATGTTTAATAACATACTCGTATGTAGGTACATACTACTAATTTGAGGAGGTATTTTTTTATAAGGAATAATAAAAATAATCCAGATATTATATAAGACTTCTATCTAGAATTTGTAAGAATTTTAGCATTTCCAGTAAATAAAAATGCATTGACTTTTATAGTGCTGGGCACAATTTAATCAATGTTTATTTCAACGAGAATAGTAAAAAGAATTACTCGCCAAAAGTCTCAACTGTTGAGCTTGATGACGTTTTTCCAAGATATCTTCATCATTGGCTGATTTAAGGATGCCCATTATATGATTTATCCGAGCCGCAGACATCTGAAATATGTATACCAACTCTATAACCACTATAAAAGTAGTATCATCATCATATTCTGTCACGAGATGTCCTCTGCTGAATATGGCCTTTGTTCTCCATTGATTTTGACAAAGAACAGTCTTGGATTTATAATAAATAATTTATAATAAAACATACTTACTTTAAATATCATAACTTTACACAGAAACTATCATAAATGAAAGTGATCCACAAAGTGACAGGTTTTTTTTATAATGGATACATAATACGACCTTAATAGGAGCTTCCTAAAATTAAACATTAATTAATTGACCAATTGAAAAATGTAGCACCGCACAACGAATGTATAAGGAATAGACCGCGACGACGGACGTCGTCGTCGTTAGCTGTCAAAAAAAGAACAGAATTGCACTAGTGAAAAGATTATGACCGTCATTGAGCGGTGACACGTTGGTTATGATTTTAATTCAATAAACTTGGGAGCAAAAAGTACAAATTTTTTAGTAATTTATTTTGAGTTGAATCTTTTTGTAGGGAATATACCCTTTCCGTTACACTTTGTAGAGTACAAATATTTATTGAAAAGGTTTTTATAAGTTTTTCTCGTTTTATATCCAACTGGTCAAGCTAAGCTTCAAATGAAAGCTTTGATAATATCAAAGCTTTTAACGTGTTATTTATACAACATACAGAAATTCCTCGCGTTCTTTTTCCCCAAAGGAACTCCTAGAACTGAAGCCTACCTATTTTAGCTGGCTTTTGAAATAGCTACCCTATGTTAAAAGAAAAGTATTATATTATTTTATTACCCATGTTACTAGGTTAAATTTACAGTGTAATACCTGTCGGCACAGATTTTTTCAAACGCTTCAACTTTATAAAACTTTGACATTTTACGCGGTGTAAATCTTGTAAGGTTCGTTATCATGTTTTAATATAAAAACTTTGGAGATTTTTCCACCGCATTTTTACATTGATACGCTAATTATGTACTTAGTTCTAAAGTTAAAATAACATTAAAACGAAATAGAACCAACTTAGTGCTTCCTAAATTGTATAAGTATTTACGTAAACCACGTCAGTAGGTACATTAAAGGCACTCCTAAACTCACGAGCGTAGGAGGAGTATCTTCATACAAGTGAGTAACTTTTACGTCACAATTCCCGTCACAACTCGTACATTATGAGAAATTAAGCAATTTTAATTTAAAACTCGTCTTACACACGCTCAGTTCCTGTGCGGGCCTCGCTTTAGCTTGAGGTTGAGTTTGATGTCCGTAATTAGTTTCACGTAATTCGGTAATTTCGTTAATGCCACTCTCCTTAATGCGGACTCGTGTAGTCCAATTAATGGTTTAATTTTTAATCGAATCAGCATTATTGTATGTTTGAGTGCTGCCATGCCATAGTAATTTGAACTTGTACCGTAATTGGAGTTTTGAGTTGAGCGAGTGAACGACAGCGCTGTCTGGTGCCTGTTCATATTTTAATGTATTTTGATACCACCTAATAGCAGAAAAGACTCAAGCAGACTGTTATTGTGTGTTACGTATATAATAAGTACATATGCTATTATATTATTATATACGGATTGAATCAATGATTTCAAAACTAAGGATATAATAAGCCCACCGGAACATTTTACAAAAAACTTCTTCATACAAGTAAGCAGTTGCTCAAAGCGATCGAACTACGAAGTGCGTTGCATAAGCATACCTTGTTAATTATATTCGTACAATGCACACATACAAGAAAAAAATAAACAATAAACGAACGAACTGTTCCGCGGACCGCAGACGACTGAGTCGCGTTGGCCCTAAACTGACTTTTTAGGGCCAGCGAGTTGGTGCCATTTCGTCGCGTGGTTGGTCCTGTCCTTACGCCAGTAATATATAAGTCAATGGATTGAATACATTGAATGTATAACTATAGAAATTGATAACTAAACCAACTAAGTATGAAAGCGCAGTGCGTAACCGATAATGCAGCTGATTCAGAGCAGTTAGTTTGTGACTAGTAAACAATAATGGAATCCATTAAAGCGCTGCAGCGCTGTGCGGTGCGACGCGACGGACACGGCAGCGGCTGGGTGTCATGAAAATCAACTCATTCACTGTGCACTGGCAAACAAGGTCCACATCCAATTAGGCCCTACGGATGGAAATGGAAATTCGAGTCGTGCTGTATTAACCTTATTTGCTTTTCCCT